>WNWK01000267.1:17500-125000 GCA_009830355.1 Cherax destructor | reverse complement strand
CCAGCTATTTTTTTGGGGGGAGGGAGAAATGCTGTCATGCCAACTTAATATGGCCTAGAACTTAACATGGATTATAAATTTTTGAATTGAATGTTGTACAAACAACAAATCCGATTTTTTTATAATGCTGTGATTCTTCTCAGTATTGTCATTAGAAAATATTACTCTTACGTTAACTTTTATAAGGATTGAAAAAAATATTTATATAGTGATGTATAATTGGTAAGAATATTAATATTATGTTCAGTAGATACGTGCGTAGCGAAAAACACATTTATTGTGGCTGGATCAAATCATATATCTTTATTAAGGCAGTTAGTTTTGTCAAGCCAATTAACATTAACCCAATTAGCTTTGTTAAGCCCATTGTCTTGAAGACGCTCCTTTTGAGAGAGATTTAGTTGCAATAAATGTCGTATTAGTTGTGTATGTGCTCATTTACCTAAAACATCAGTTCACATTTTGTGGGAAAATCGTGCAAGGATCTTAAATTTATTATCTTTATTAATTTGTAGATAAGTGTTATATAATAACCTTTCCTGATAATATGACGTTTTGCTGGAATATTCCCGTTTTGCTGGAATATTCCCGTTTTGCTGGAATATTCCCGTTTTTCTGGAATATTCCCGGTACAGTGAAGTTTTTAACCAATATTCGAAATCTTAAAACTGTAGGCATAATCAAATTCCTGATACAACAGCTTATGCGCTCTTATAGCCATAAAAATTACATATGTATATTTATATTAATATGACAATTATAATAAAAATGAGAGTGCAATTATATTTGCATGTTTTCTATGTACATACTTTTGTTTTAATTTGGTTTTAGTCTCTGTTTATACACTCAGGTAAGCTGTTGTTTTGCCTTTCATTTATATATTCAAAGGAGCAAATTCAATGTTGATATGACGAACGAACTACAACTACAAACTAATCATGTCATCTACATATCTGTGGTAAACGACACTGCTTAATTTTGCCCTAAAGTACCAAGTTACTGACACAAGCATCAAAGATCTACCCAAAGCTGTATCAGGCCTTTGAGAACTGGAATTATGGGCAGAAATAAATGTTGAATCTTGTGTACGTATTATAATTAATTTAACAATATTTATGCAGAAACCTCCGTTAGTATTAAGGCTAGTAACTCCTGGGAGAAATCTGTCCAGTTTTTAAGTTTATTATCAAAGTCCAAATAAAGAAAAATGCTAATAATATATATATTCTTGGAAGTTTTTTTTTTTCAATAACTATGAAAAAAAATTACTTGAAAAGAAATTTAATCGTTTTGTTTGAGTTCAGAGTTATATAAATATGAACATCAACTTGACTCAGGGATGATTTATAACTGTGATGAAATAATTACACGTATAATATGTATGATGCGCCTACAAATAATTTGAGTGTCCCAGAATCATGTCATTGTACAGTGGGCTAATGTGGGCTGTATATTCATTGCGGTCTGTGTTCTAATCTCCTTTTAACAGTATTCATGAAGATGTATTAAATGATTTTCTTGGTTAGAGGTGTCTCTTTTCCACCTGTGACTAAGTTTGTGTGTGTGCACCTCATGCACACACCCTGCAACCGACAGACACACACACACACACACACACACACACACAAATAATATACATCCGTACATAAATATAACATTGGTGCATGTGTAAGTTAATCCATTACCGTGTTGTACATAAGTAATATAACATGACAAGAACGACAATATTTCACAGAAGGGCAGGTTGCCCTGTACACTGACCTGCCCACTCGCTGCTCCGTACTATGGAAAACGAGTGTGCTAGTTCACGGAACTCTGTTCCGTGCTACGGAACACACGAGGGCAGATGGGCCAGTACGCTGACCTGCTCACTCGCAACTCAACGCTACGGAACACACGAGGGCAGATGAGCCAGTACGCTGACCTGCTCACTCGCAACGTTACGGAACACTCACGACCGGTACTTTATTTTTAATGTGTTTGTATATTTTATTTCACTGAATAGAGACTAATGTTTTCCCTCACGTTTTATTGGCCTTTTATTCGTTTGACGAAACTACAATATTAGTTATCAAAATAAATCTCTGGGAAACCAGTAATATCTTTTCAAAGTAGATAGTATTCAAGGGCAGTGGGAGGGACAGGGAAAGAGGTTATTTAAACTTGAGCTGAGAAAGGATAAGATAGCTACAAATTTATAGCTCGGAAACCCTTCATCAGCATAAAAGCATATATCTCCCGTGAAGGTGAATTGTATTCATTATGTATCTCACACTCACAACGCTTTTAATAAAACAAGTTTACAGTCACGCGACTTTACTTGACATATGACTCCTGTTTCAAGGAGATGTATTGCATCGTTCAAGCTTTCGGATGTGTGACATTATTAATGTTATTATTATTATTAATTAAAAAACAAGGACAAAACTCGTAAGGACCACATTATGCAGAGTTGGTTTATGTTGTAATTGTTGGGATTAGTGAAGTTGAGAGTTATTGAAGGTATATAATTAACATCATGGTTGATACAGTATCTTAGTTTCTCTTAAACGTCAAAGATGGGACTTTCGGTTAGGAGGGCAGTTAAAGTGAGAGCTGTCAGGGCGTTGAAGATGTCAATATTGAATTCTGCGTGCTTTCTGATAGACAGTTTACTAATACATGGTTAACTGTTAAAGTTATGCGGCAACCCCTTTGCCAATGGTTTCAGAATCTTTGAAACAGTACTGGAAAATAGTAAAAAAATGGGAGGAACTCTCCTGCGGGTTATTGGAAGATGTGACCGGCGGCTGAGTCTGTCTCCTCAATACTCTGATTGTCAATGCGTCCAGAGACGCAAAAATAAATAAATAAAAAACTTCTTTATGCTTGCCAGATGTTCGATATAACTATTGTTGTCTTAAGTATTAAGATGGGATGTGAGAGTCATTTTTTCTGGAGAATCTGAAACAACAATGAATTAGGAGGTGGACCTTGTTGCAATGTGTGTGACAGCAAACTATTATGACATAACTCTTCTGTGAAAATAATGGCAGACGTTAGAAAATATCCTTGGATTACTCTGTTTGGAAAGACATCGGCGCACTCAACTCCATCTTCAGATGGAGTTGATGATGTGCATCACTTAGGTATCTTTATTGGCGAAACGTTTCGCCTGCACAGCAACCTTCCTCGGTCGAATGAATAACACTGGAGACAGTAGTAATGGAGAGGTAGTTTTGGGGAGATCCATCCACTTCTCCAACTGTTTCCATTATTATATTCTACTGAATTCGGCTTAGGCGAAACGCTTTGGTTAATATAGATATTTAAGTGTTGCATATGTATCTTATTCATCAACTTGCCTGTATTGTATACCATTAATGTGAGAAATCACAGAACGGGTGGGATTTGAACCCATGGCAAGTGAATCCTAAAACCTTCGTGAGTCATATTAATATGAGAACATGAGACTGCTACTGAAAGTGATCAAAGGAGAGTGAGCGTGAGTTTTTAGCAGGTATGTTAGACTTCGGGAGAGAAACAAATGTATATCGGCGGGTCTTCCCAAGGAGGGAATGACGAGTACAATAAGTGGTGAACATAAAGAGAATGAGAGGTCAGGGTAAGAGATATTGCCAAAGTTCGAACCTGGAAACAATAAGCCGCAACAAATGGGTCTGAGCATATGAGGATTGTGAAGGTTGTGGGAGCGAGGTAAAAAAAAAAAGAAAGGCACTGAGCATCGCGTGCGATATTACAAAGTATGGATATTTACTTCTAAATACAAACTTCCGACCGGGAAAGATCAAAGGCCAGTAAAAACATAAACGTAACACTTGATTATGAATTTCAGTGATTATCTTAAGAACAGCTGAAAGGTTGAGGAAAATAGGTGGTGTTAGGTAAAAGAGCATAGATCCAAGTAATGTGACATTCTATTGCGGCAACGTTTCGCTCTCCAGGAGCCTTGTCAAGGCGTTACGTCGGTATTTCTACCAAAATATATGTATCCGTATTTTAGCTAAAACAGAATTACAGTTCCTTGATGAATTAAAAGGGTTTGCCAATTAACTCCCCAGGTAAAATAATCTAGGTTTAAATAGGTTTGGCCGAGTGATGAAGAGATGATGTGGGTTTGCCATAACATTCGACAGTTAAAGACATGGCCTAAAAATTTAACGGTCGCACATACTAGAAGGATAAGGAAACTATACAGGTATAAATTAGGCCGTGGTGTGAGACGACATGATGTAAAGGTTATCGAGTATATTTTAGCAATAGCAAGCAATTGACCACCTAGATCTGTAGTATTGCAGAGAGGTTTCTAAAAGTCAAGAGACCTGGCCGGCACAGGTAGTTTCAAATAATCTGCAAATAAAAATGATCTGATACTTACGGGAAGAACAAAGAACATTAATGGCTGTCAGGAATAAAGTAGTACTGTACTACTTGGGTTGCAGCATTGCAGAAAATCGAGAGAAATATTGTTAGTCACTTGAAGCCGGAAGTGCTTCTCTGATAGAAAATCTTTAAGGTATAGAGGTAGTCTGCCCAGGATGCCTAAGGAATGGGCTTGGAATTAAACCTTGAATGGCCAGGCAGAGTCTAAAGCTGTTTATATTAGATAAAAAATGACAGCAATAAATGAATGTTTATTCAAGAAGGCGTTTCGAATGTATTCATCAAGTCGGAGGAGGGAGGTCGATGGTAGAACGACCCTCTCTAAAAACAAACTGACGAAGGGAAATACAATTTAAGGTCTCTGAGTACCAAACGAGGCTCTTATTGACTAAGCGCTCTAACAATTTACAAAGGATGTTGGTAAGGGCTATGGGTCTATAATGGAAATGATCTTGTCCCGAGGTACGTTGTTTAGGAAAAGGTAAGACCAGTGCAGTTTTCCGCTTTAAGGGTAAAGCCCCTTTGGATCATGCCCTGTTGAAAAGAGGTAAGAGGGAGACAAGCAATGCTGAGTGTAGGTGTTGCAGCATGTGAACATGCACATCAGGGCAAGTGTTAAGGGGACGTTAAGTGTACGTTGTACGATTTATCATTATGAGAGGTAAAGTTTAATGGGGCAGTACCACACTATGGTTTACACTGAAGAAAGGAGGGGGTTCCGGGTACCAAAGTCCCCGCGGCCCGGTCTATGACCAGGCCACAAGCTGGATCAGAGCCTGATCAACCAGGCTGTTACTGCTGGCCACACTCAATCCAACGTAAGAACCACAGCACGGATGGTCAGGACTGTCTATTTTTCTCCTTAAGATGTATAGGGATCTATAAGTAATCCTCCTAATATATGATGGGAGGCTGTTGAACAGCCTTGGGCCCCTAACACCTGTTGTGTTTTTCCTCAGTGTACTCACGGCGCCCATGCCTTTCTGGGTGATGCTGCACCGCCTGCCGTGTTTTTTGTTTTCATAGGAAGTGATTTTTTTGGGAAGATTTGGGCCCAGTCCCTCTATGATTTCCCAAGTGTAAATTATGATGTACCTTTTTCGCCTGCGCTTCAAGGACTACAGGTCAAGGGACTTCAAACATTCCCAGTAATGTGCTTTCATGAACATATATGTGCATATATATTTCGCCTTCCTTCCGGTGTTGGGTGATGACCTAGACAGACCTCCGTGGCTAATGTAGCAATTTTGGCATGCGTGAAGTTGTCTTCACTAAACCAAACTCTCAGTGTATATACAATGAGGTACTTTTCACAGTACACATGCCATAATGAAATATATTTAGTTAGGTTTAACGCCAATTTCCTACACGGAAACTCACTTAAAAACAACCTAAACACAAATATAAAAAAAAATTAAAACTTAAAATCCCTTAGATGAGAATGAAAATAAAATTTCAGCGCATATACACTGAGAGATACACATCTCTCAGTGTACATGTCGTGCAGTTTTACGCAGGGTTTTTGATCTTGGCTCATAAAGCAACATTTGTTTTTTCCCAAAGAAGAAAAGTGAAAATTCATCGACACAGTGACTTTCAGGAAAATAAACATGATCTTGAAATACCTGTACACTGTTATTCACCCAAAAAAAAAAAATGTGTATCAATGCACAAGATAAAAATTTCGAAAAGACTTACTCGTATTCTTATGGAAGTTCAGATTGTTTAACCGCCTCTGTCTGAAACAAAAGAACATAATATGTCCTCGTGTGCGCACTCTGTATATACACAAAGTTTAAGGTTAATGTCTAATTCACTTTGTGTTTGCAGTTCACCTGAAAACTAACCTCAAATATAATTTAATCCCTAAAACTATAACTAAAGTAAATTTTGTCTATATAAACCGGGATGCACATTTTGGTTGGTTTATTTATTAGTGTTAATTAAAGCCTATCGACATAACAAATGTCATTAAGGCTGCATGTCCCCTGCTCACCACCAGTCAAGAAAAATTTAATCCCCAAAATAAAGATTAAAGTAGATTCTCAGTATATATACACTGAGTGAGTCATATCACCCATTTAATTCCGGAAAAAAAAATTATATTTTGACAAATCACGTGCCACGCCAGATCTAACCAATCAGAATCCTCCTTAGGGAAGCTACTTAGGTTATTAAATCTTACAAGTGTTTCCTGACACAGGTCTTAGTCATATAATGACCCCTAGCTGGAGCTTTTGGTCATCTGACCGAGGCCTTCCGCTGACTTACTGGTCCACCTGTTTAAAAATTATGGTAATAATTATAACCATTAGATGAACGTCTGCTATAACAATCAGGGGGGTTTTGGGAAGATAGATCACCTGTTCCCATTAACTATAGCTATTTCTTAATACTGTATCAGGCTTTCACTATATGTTTCATATATCAAACAGAAAACACGACTTATGAAACGTAATATGAAGGAAGGAAAATTTCAGCTTCTAAAAGACTGTCACAGCTTAGAAATAAAAGCGGCAGGAGATAACGAAGTCCAGTGAAAAAAAAAATCGAACAAGTAGTGTTGCTAGTAGTGAACGCTCGCCCGCGCGCGCGCGCCATATAAACATTGTCACTAAGACTGTGAACTACTGTGGAGCGAAAGTGGAATATTTCCCTGGGAAATATTGATTAAATACGAAAGGTGAGCATTTTTTTAAACGGTGTTTTAAGTAAATGAGGGAAGCATTAAGGAAAACGCATGGTAGAATTCGTTTTTTTTTTTTTTTAATAGCGAGAGAGAGAAATTAATGCGATCCTCCGTGTTTAGTTGTGTAATGGCTGTCCCGACATCAACTCTGGACCCAAACACCGGTGAGGGTCTCTTAATCCAAGGAACTAGACGTAACCTCTCCTTCCTTGGATCAAACCTGAATGCCTCTTCCACCAGGTACTATAAAAGCCCTACAGGTTTAGCGCTTCATAGTGAATAAAAATAATGAATACCCAGATGGGAAGCCTGGGTTCCTGTAGTGTGTACTGGTGTTGCAGTGTGAGTACTGGTGTTGCAGTGTGAGTACTGGTGTTGCAGTGTGAGTACTGGTGTTGCAGTGTGAGTACTGGTGTTGCAGTGTGAGTACTGGTGTTGCAGTGTGAGTACTGGTGTTGCAGTGTGAGTACTGGTGTTGCAGTGTGAGTACTGGTGGTGTTGTACTGGTACCTCCACAAGTGCTATTACGATATTAGTCTGTGTCCACTGGTACCTTGTGTGTGCGTGCGTGCGTGCGCTGGTGCCAGTGCGTCACTGTCTGCTGGTGCCAGTGCGTCACTGTTAGTGCCAGTGCGTCACTGCCTGCTGGTGCCAGTGCGTCACTGTCTGCTGGTGCCAGTGCGTCACTGTCTGCTGGTGTCAGTGCGTCACTGTCTGCTGGTGCCAGTGCGTCACTGCTGGTGCAAATGCCTCACTGCCTGCTGGTGCCAGTGCGTCACTGCCTGCTGGTGCCAGTGCGTCATTGTCTGCTGGTGCCAGTGCGTCACTGTCTGCTGGTGTCAGTGCGTCACGAAATTCTTATAACCGCGGATGCTGGAATTAAGTCTCCAGAAACAATGAAACTTAAAAGGCTACGGATCTCGTCTATTTCCCCCCCTAGACAGGTTCCTAAATGCCGTTGAGGGGCTCTTGATTCAAGGAATTAGAACCTCCACTCCTCCCTGGCTCTGTGTAACCCCCCCCCTCACCACTAAAGGTTTGGCGCCCGCCCCTTTCGCCCATGAATATAGTGATTGTCTCGTCTGTTTCTAAGATATTCAGAATCCCTCTCCTCCGTGAGGATATCTTTCAAGACGAACTCTTCCCACCTTTTATTTTACTGAAGTAAGCTAACGTGACAGTGGAGCAAATATTTCACAATCAGCTTAAACTGATTTTCGTTTGTTGGACCACCTAATATAACGCTGGGTTTTGGTTGCATATTTAAAATTCCAGAAGTATTAAATAAGTGCATTTAAGATCTATTTTTTTTTATTTTGCAGGCCCGATATTCATTGGTGGGGCCCCAGCCAGGGATGGCAGCCACCAGCCTGAGAACACGGATGGCAGCCACCAGCCTGAGGGAACACGTATGGCAGCCACCAGCGAGGCACATCGGTGTCTTCATATTCGCCACACGGTAAGAGAAACGGCAGCGTCACTCAGCTGTCAATTGTTAAAGAAATAATGTTGATAAATTTATCAGAGGGACCGTAAGTTACTTTAATATAGAGAAGCTGCATAAAAACTTCCTTTGTCAGTCTCTACTGACCTGCTAATTGTTTCCACGCTGCTATACAATATATTAAAGGATAAAACTTTTTTTTTCCCTCTTTATCGAAGCCCTGAATGGCCAATACAGGGCTCTTTTTTTTAAATATTTAATATAGGTTAGTGCTATTTAGAGTAGTTAGGGGTGTTATTAAATTAATAACTTAAAATTGCAGGTAAGTGGATTTCACAGCTCATCGAGGACCGAGACGCCCAGGTATGTTCTTTTGTTACAAGGTGACCTACAGCAGTACTAGTTCTTGGCAGGTAACTCCCAGGAGTTACACTCGAGCCTTTTTTAAAGATCCTCTGCTCCCATTTGTTACAGTGGTAACCACCTCTTAATTTTCCCCATTGAAGTTTGGATCTTCCTTTGGGGTATTGGGGAAAGAATCTTCCCCGGGAGATTGGGGAAAAGTTTCCTCCCTTGATTTTGGGGAACAGGTTCTCATCGAAAGTTGGGGAAAGGGTCCTTCCCTCCTCCCTCCCTTACTCGACGCTTGGGTGGTTTGAATATTGAACAGAACGTAGAAATTAGACGGTGTAGTTGATGAGAAGTTCAGAAACCAAAGCGGGAAGGAGTTATTGACATAGTTTGGTTATTTAAAAGGGATGGAGCATGATTGGATTGACGAAAATGGTGTATAAATCTCGGGTGTATTGAAGATGGTGTATATTACATCCCAGACGGAGGCTGGAGGGAGGGGGTGGAAAAGGAGGTTTACAGTGATCGGTGCATTCATCAAGTACAATGTATTGTTTTCACTCAGAGTAGATTCTCTACTCCGAGTGAAAACAATAATCTAGGTTTGGAATATATTTATAAAAATTCATGTATTAGCAACTTCTTATTTATGAACTTTAAATCCAGCTAGTATTGCTTTTCCATATACAACAAATTTTAAGTGTTTTAAAACATCGAGCAGGTGTAGTAGCATCAAATTGTCATGACCACTTCTCAATAAAATGGTAAAATCCATATGTAGACAGAAACACGGAAACCTGTTAAAAACTAAATGTTGGGCCTCTTCCTGTCATCAGCCGATATCAAGAACGAATTTGAAGTTTCTGTAAAGGTCAAGCAACATGTCAGGCTTGTATTGTCTCTTTAATTAGAGGACGTAGTGGAGTGACTTAAAGATGACCCACCCACGATATGCTGGTAATAGGTCTCTCTGAACTTGGTGATAAAATTTGTGCAGATTTGGAAATTGTCAGGTTTACGTTTCTCTCTGAAGATGTAATTTGTGGTAGTTTGTCAACGTTGCTTCAGTTGCGTGGAATCTTGCACTTTGTGTACCCTACTCATTCTCAGTTTATGGTACAGGTGCAATGTTTTTTGAACACCGCAGAACTCTTGGCAATATCTTGCAGATAATTTTTGTTAGGTAAATTACGTCTCGCTACTCTATACCAAATCTCAGCTGTCTGCCTTGGGATTGGGCATTCCCCATTGTGCCTGTTATAGCTGGATTTTCTTTTTTTAAGTTTTATAAAAAAAACTTTCCAATTTTGTTGGGATAAGATAAAATAATTTGCGAGTTTTTTAAAAGTGATGCCACTAATTTGATTATTGGATTTTTTTTTTTTTGCCTGTTGAACAATAACTTGTTAGCCCGACTGAATGAGCAATCTGGATATCCTAGTTGAGGAACCAGCTTCTTTATGGTTTACAGTTTTTGATTCAACATTCATAGCTGCAAGTTCTCAATGTCCTTGGAAACAATCTGGACACAATTCACAATTTTACTTATGTAGTATGGTGGATGAAATATTGTTCATTGTTGGCTGTGTCCGTTGGTTTTCTGTAAGCGGCGAAGTCCAAAGATAAGTTGGCTTTTATTACCAATACCCGAAGAAAAGTGTCATTTATTGTGATCTTGCTATTCCACTTAAAATTATACTGTGGAACTTTGAAGTTGTCCTAATAACCATACTAAGTAGTTTCAAAACACCCCACGTGGAGGACAGCTATTTCCAGGATTTGTTAAGTTACATAATTTTCTTTATGGATTTAGAATTTAAAACCAACAAACTTAAGTTAAGTATGCTCAGACCTAAAGAAAAGAACGCAGATAAGTTTGAGTATAAATGTCCAAGATAAAGCAAAAAAACTTCATAGAAGTTATTTTCACCCAAGCAAGACCGAAAATCCATTTTAAAGAAATATGTACAACACCCCCACACACGCGCACACACGCACACGCACGCGATGCATATCAAATCCCATGCTGAGAGTCTGTGGCTCGATCTCCGGCATGAGTAGGTTTCCTTAAACCTGCTGCACCTGTTCACCTAGCAGTAAGTAGGTACCTGGGTGTTAGTGATTGTGGGTCGCATCCTGTAAAACTGATTTGTATAAAAAAAAAATTCTGATTTGAAAACTATTGGTGAAACAGGTCGCAGTATCGTGTGTAACTGAGCACAATCTGTAAATTGTGGTCTTTGTTCAGCGGTGTACCAGCACAAAAGCTCGCACCAGTGTCGTAAACTCAGGAGCGAACCTGTGGTAGTGGAAGATTCCAACGAACGGGAAAATATCTGATGCAGTTGCTGATACACCATATTTCGTAATCACCGATGGGAAATGGAAACACGACGTATCCAGATTTGTATTACAGAAATATTCTTCGATGCCCAATGACACCGACACCTAGTACCACCACGTCACAGCCTTGCCGCTCCTAAAGTTACTAAGCTACGCGCCGTAATCAATGAAATGACTTGCCCTTCCTACACGTCATCTCACCCTTACATAAACATACATTTCTTGTCAAAGGAAGAAATGTACGGTTCTTCCTTCATTTGTGTCTGCGTGTGAGCTTTGCTTTCTAAGTAATTTTGTATTAAATGGTTATAAACGTAATATTTAAAGGGGTGGACCGGTAAGCCAGCGTAAGATGGTGACCAAAAGCTCCAGGTGCGGGTCATCATATAACTAAGACCCACGTCAAGGAAACACTTGTCCTGTTTCCTGACAAACCTTACCTAGCCTAATCTATCCGGATGTAATATTTTAAAAACAAAAATACATATTTTTTTAAAATTGTAACGATAAATTTAGTCCAATATCCATTTCACTCGCCTCGTTTAAAGTATGTTAGGTACTTTTAAGGTTATTGATAGGACATCAGTTTCATTACCAAGTAATGATCATTTAATGCACATGCATGATAAAAAGTTTGAGTAATTTATTAAACTTATTTTTTTTAATGGGCCCATTGAAAGAGTTGGCTGTGTTGTTTCTTCGTAGGCATAAGTGTCGAGCCTATTGCAAGAGAAATCAATTTTTATACGTAAAAAAAAAAACAAAGTTTTGAAATTATTTTGTTATAGCCCAGATGTAAACACATTTGCATGGATAACATAGTGTCCTTGTGGGTGGCTCCTTGACGACGGAGATGAGCTCTTGATTCAAGGACCTAGACTTGCTCCCTTTTTCCTTTGATGGAGACTGAATGCCTCCCGCTCCTCCAGGCGCCTTGTCACCCCTACGGGTTGAGCGCTCCCCCATGAATGTGATCTACCATTAAGTGAAACAGTTAATAAGAGTTATAATCTGAACAAAAAAACAAGAGTTAGGAGCAAAGTTTTGCCAACTAAAATGTTTTAAATCAATATCAAAGCCTAATACAAAAAGTGAAAAGCAACAACAAATTATATGGGTGTCAGCCTTTAGTGATCCTTCCTCGAATCGAATCTGAACTCCCACATTCCCTTGCACTTTGTCTCTACGGGCTTATTGCTTTCCCGTGAGTATATTAATGTGAGGGTACTCTCAAATATATGGTGCACAGAATAAATATTTTAACCCCATTCCCTGCCGTTCCTCGGCTTTGCTAAACAAATACATGTATGTGGTTACCAGGAGGCCTTGACCAGCACTATCCATTATGCGGTGCCAAGAAACTTTTTTATGGACCCCTGCTGGAGCCCACTGCTGGAGCCCACTGCTGGAGCCCACTGCTGGAGCCCACTGCTGGAGCCCACTGCTGACCCACCGTCATGATTGCATCAAGTGGAGTTGTAAGGGCGTCTGCCAATATTTGTAGGACTTGAGTATCGTTTCGGTTTCACTGGTCTTCCAGTTTCTCTCTTAGTGACAGATGTGTTTTTTCCTTATTCTCCCTATCCCTCCAGGTAAGGGTGGCAATAGGAAGGGGAGAGGAGAGGTTACCATCACCGTGAAGTCAAGTATCTATCTTATTAGTTTGCCACTGCACACGTCTCTTCAATGAATTAGTATCCGGTCGCATCTATAGACAAACCTGACCATGTGTCGCCTCTACCCGACCCACGGATCGGGCAATTTACTATTCTGTGTCTAACAGCAAATTTCATGAGCTCTCCAACCACTTCATTCCTCATGACGACTTTGGAATCCATCACTCTACTAGAAGCTCGTTATTTTAACTGGTATAATAGTATTTGTGTTGATCCTGTTAGTCATGTTCATAACTTTTATTTGTTAATTTCATCTTTATTTTTAGTATGTATGTGGAATGTGGTGTTTGTGGGGTGTGGTTTGGTTGGTACAAGCGCTAATTACACTATCAAAGTGCTCTGTAAATATCACAACTATTACTACTACTACGGGACGGAGGATGCTCTATGGTAGACCAGACGACTACATTTTAGGGATCCTTGCTAGCATCCAGGGGTAAAATCGTTAATGATGGGTCCATGATCTTCTATAACTTGTATACTAGTGCCTTAACGGTCATATATATATCTTACAGTACCATGTATCGAGATCTCAGGTGGTCTCTTACACTGGAGAAGGGTATAGAATATTTCCCTCCGCTAGGGATTATGGAACCATCTCTGTAGGTAGGCACAGCTCACCCGTGCCCTTGGTGATTTCCAGGATGCCCGTATGGGTTAGGAAAACATGGTTGTGGTCGTCAGTCTTGCGGAAAGCGGAGTCATCCACCGGTCCTCAGTAGCATATGGCGCAATCAAATTATTGTCACTTCTGGGATCACTACAACGTGGTAAATAAAGTACTTCAGCAGAGGGTAAAGGCTCAGTTTATGGTTCTGGCCAGACCGGGACTTCCCGCGAGGCCCCATCAATATCGTCGCAGTCTTCTTGGACTTGAGAAAGGGAGGTTTGTCGCTCTCCACAGTCTCCATTACCTGGGACCGTGGCGTCACTCATCCTGTCCTTTCACTGTTTCAGTGACAGATCATGATGAGAGTTACCTTACGTTACTCGCTGCAGTTTTTCCCAGAAAGTACTAGTTCAACAAAGCAGTGTTAATCAGGTGGTATTAATGCAACATGTGGTACTCTTGCAAAAAAATCCTATATTGTTTCATCAGGTGGCGGTATTGCTGAATCGGGTGGTGGTAATGCTGCATCGGGTGGTGGTAATGCTGCATCGGGTGGTGGTAATGCTGCATCAGGTGGTGGTAATGCTGCATCGGGTGGTGGTAATGCTGCATCGGGTGGTGGTAATGCTGCATCGGGTGGTGGTAATGCTGCATCGGGTGGTGGTAATGCTGCATCGGGTGGTGGTAATGCTGCATCGGGTGGTGGTAATGCTGCATCGGGTGGTGGTAATGCTGCATCGGGTGGTGTTATTGCTGAATCGGGTGGTGGTATTGCTGCATCGGGTGGTGGTAATGTTTCATCGGGTGGTGTTATTGCTGCATCGGGTGGAGGTATTGCTGCATCGGGTGGAGGTATTGCTGCATCGGGTGGTGGTATTGCTGCATCGGGTGGTGGTATTGCTGCATCGGGTGGTGGTATTGCTGCATCGGGTGGTGGTATTGCTGCATCGAATGGTGGTGTTGCTGCATCGAATTGTGGTGATGCTGCATCGGGTGAAGGTATTGCTGCATCGGGTGGAGGTATTGCTGCATCAGGTGGTGGTGTTGCTGCATCAGGTGGTGGTGTTGCTGCATCAGGTGGTGGTGTTGCTGCATCAGGTGGTGGTGTTGCTGCATCAGGTGGTGGTGTTGCTGCATCAGGTGGTGGTGTTGCTGCATCAGGTGGTGGTGTTGCTGCATCGAATGGTGGTATTGCTGCATCCGGTGGAGGTATTGCTTCATCGGGTGGTGGTATTGCTGCATCGAATGGTGATGTTGCTGCATCGAATGGTGGTGTTGCTGCATCGGGTGGAGGTATTGCTGCATCGGGTGAGAGGTATTGCTGCATCGGGCGGTGGTGTTGCGGCATCGGGCGGTGGTGTTGCTGCATCGGGCGGTGGTGTTGCTGCATCGGGCGGTGGTGTTGCGGCATCGGGCGGTGGTGTTGCGGCATCGGGCGGTGGTGTTGCTGCATCGGGCGGTGGTGTTGCTGCATCGGGCGGTGGTGTTGCTGCATCGGGCGGTGGCGTTACCAAGTTTATCTTCAATCATCATCATTCCTCGTCCAGCAACCATACTGGGCGGTCGTTGGTGCTCTGCCTCCTGGTGGTGCCGAGACGAAACTTTATTTTCTTCAACATGGCGGCAGCTGCCAGACGTCGCGTCAACACTGTCTGTATTGAAATTGTAAAGGGCGTGTTGCACCCGTCCACAGCCGGTACAATCCTACCTATGGTGTTGAAGGATACATACAAGATTGACATAGGTGACCTATATGGTGTAGCCTTAAATGGACTAACCAGGGTATTCGTGAAACTGTCGTCAACACAGCAGTATGAAAGGTTGGTAGACAAGTATCAAGACCAAGTATATGCAGTTAACTCAAGTATGGAGGTGCGGTTGAGAGATGTCTCCCGGTCCTATACGTGGATAAGGGTGGAAACGTACCATTCGAGGCGGATCCAGTGGATCTAATGGAAGTCTTCAAGGAATATGGGATTGTACATGCTGCAAATGTGGGAAAGTGGCATGAGGGACCCTTTGAAGGACTCATGGAGGTCTTATTCCTTGAAGATGTCCATCAGGCGACCTATACCATCATACGTAGTAATGCCTGAGTTCAGGACACAGGTGTACGTAACGTACGTGGGTCAACAGCGGACGTGCGACATGTGGGGCATTTGAACATGTAGCAGCAAATTGTCCAAAGAGAGGGCAGCAACGATTTGAGGAGGGGCTCAATCGACCAAGCAGGACAGAAGGACAGGAAACGACTACGATGGGGCAGGAGTCAACTACCCGGTCATGGAGTGAGATAGTGGAGGGCAGCGCAGGGACATGTCAAACACTCCCAACGATAGCTACAGAGGAGCAAGAGAAACAGCAGAAGAGGAGGAGGGTACAGGGAAGCCAGCCTAATATGTCTTTGGAAGGGTATTGGAGAGCCTCATAGCCGAGACCTTGCCTGAGTTAAGTACGGCTGCAGGAGAAGTCTTGGGGGAAGACAATGAACTAGGGATTGAAATGGAAGAGGATGGAACGAGGAAACAAGGTTTAGTATGTGAGACGGTGTGTGTGGAAGTGCATGAGCAAGAAAGTGGTCAAGGTATGGAAGTGTCGGGGGAATCCCGAAAGAGATCATAGCATCATCAGATGGAGAGGATGTATTAACACCTGCGCAGAGATCATGCAAAAAGCCCTTGGTGGATGCGTCAAAGAGGGGAAAGGGAGGGATAAAATTTAAGGAAGGTGCCAAGGGTGGGAAATGTGTAAACAGAGCAGGAGGCACAGGGAAAACTGAAGTGACGCATGCATCAAGGTCGAAGGTAAACCTTCATTGTTGTTTTCAAGTGTATAACTATTAATGTAAATGGTATGAGGGCAGAGGTTAAAAGGAAGTGGGTAGAGGTGACATTGAGACGTTATGGTGTGCAAGTGGGTTTTAGCAGGAACATAATTATAGGATAGGAAGAGACTTCCGTTTGGAAGGATATGATGTATATGCTGGGTCTTCAGGGAGATTAAAGGGTGGGTTGCGGTAGTGATAAAGGTGTCAAGCCCTTTTCATTTGATTGCATGGGAGGAGTGTGGGGGTCGTATAGTAAAGGTGGATGGGGAATGGGGTGGTGTCAGAGTATGCTTTGTAGGGGTTTATATGCCGGCAGGTTTTCCAGGAAGGTCAAGGACGAATTTGTGAATGAATATTTGGTATATGTCTTAGGAGGGTTGCCAGAGTAGCGATCGTGGGAGGATTGGAACTGCGTTATCAGAAATAGAGATGTGGAACCTAGGGGAGCGGGCTGTGTGTTAGGGGTCTTAAGAGATGTATTAAATAGTGTGGGATTGAAGGACGTGGTAGGTGGAGGGGAGAGAGTGGAGCACACATACCTTCGTAAGGATTATGCAGCCAGATTGGATGGATATGGGTCAGATCAGGTAGTGGCTGAAGGTGTGCAAACGATAGATGTAGGGTTTTCAGATCATAGGGGTGTTCTAGTAGAAGTTAGTTGGGAAGGAGCAGTTAGGTGGTATAGGGGTTACTGGAAATTAAATGTGAAATTGTTGAGTGGGGAGGACAAACAGGCAAGTTTTGTACAATGGTGGAAAGGGTTGTGGGTGCAAGGTAAAAGCAGATTGAGTCGGGAGAGAGTATCATAGTGTGGTGGGAAAAAGTGGCAAAAGTGGGTATAAAAGGTTTTACAAGACTGGGGAGAGAGAGGCGGTTGGACATTTGGGTTACAAAAGTACATGAGGGCTCTTGGCCAGATGTCACGAGAGGAATGGACCTAATGCAGTGCAGGAGATAAGGGGATTGAAAGAAAGGCTGAGAGAGATACAGAATGAAAGATTTGATGTTTGTCGTTTGAGGGCGGGGATGGATGATATTTTATGGGGAGACAGGCCTTCGAAGTATGTTTTGAGAAATGTAGGAAAAGAAGGGATGGTATGACAGTAAATAGCATAGAAGTGGATGAGTCGTTTGAGAATTATGTGCAGGGGAAAAAGATTAAGGACGACTGAGGCGATGGGTGTATACGTGGATAAATGGTTTGAGAGGTATTGGAGAAGTGATGGGGTAGGCATAACAGAGAGAAGAACAATTTTGGAGGGAATAACTGCAAAGGTGGGAGAGAGGAACGAGTAAGTATGGAAGGTCCAATTAGTGAGGAAGAGATATTGGAGGCGGTGGATGGGTTAAGTAAGGAAAGGCCCCAGGGATAGACGGCATAGTTAATGACTTCTATAGGATATATTGGAATGTATTAAGGGAATGTTTGGTATGGGCTCTTTAACACAATGAAGGAGGAGGGATGTTAGGAACTGATCAATGCATGGGCGTGGTGGTGTTGGTTAAGAAAGGGGGAACAGGAGTGACAATGAGCAATTACAGGCCTTTAGCAATGATGAATGCAGATTATAAGATTTTCGCGAAAGTATTGGGAAATAGGTTGAAAAAAGTGCTAGGAGGAGTGATTGAGGAAGGGCAGTGTGGGATACCGGGAAGAAGCATGATAAGTGGTCACGAAGAATTAAAAAGTATATAAAGAATAGCATAGAGGGGGTATTAGCATTAGGTGGAGACGGGCATATGACAGTGTGAGAGAGAGGTGCTGTATGAAATTATGCGACACCAGGGGTTTTGGGGAGGAAGTGGTAGGATGGGTTGAAACAGTGTATGGGGGCATGTATAAGGGTGCAGATGAATGGCCGTGTGGGAGAATGGTGAAAATGGAAAAGGGATTAAGGCAGGATGCCCTCTGTCCAATGTCTATTTGCATGTTTGCAAGACCCATTCTACAGACTAGTAAAGGAGGGTGTGGGGGTGAGGGGAGGGAGGGGGTGAGGAAGAGAGTGAGGAGCAGGGATAGTGGGATACGTGGACGATACTACAGTAGTAGGCAACGTAGAGGGACTGGTCAATGTAGGACGTGTAATAGAGGTTTTTGTAGAGCAACGGGAATGAGGGTAAATGGGGCCAAATCACGATTATTGGAGGTAGGTAGATGGGTGGGGAAGGTTGGGCGAGAGGCATGGGTGGATAGTAGTGGAAAACATTAAGATATGTGGAATAATATATATGAGTAATGAAGTGGAAGCCGTGCTGAAAATTCAGGTAGGATAGTGAAAATCGCAACGGATAGAATGAAGGGATGGAGACCAGGGGATCTTACATTACAGCAGAGGTGATAGCAGTAAATACATTGATATATAGTAAGATTTGGCATGTAGCAGTGATATACCCATTAATGCAAGAAGACATACACACGCTGGAGATTAAAGTGTTTCGATACATCTGGGCGTTTGGAAAACCATGGATTAGGAAAGAGATTGTTAGAAATAGGGTTGAGATGGGGGTTTGGGGCTAATAGCGATAGAGCGTAGGTAATATGTATGTATGTTAAAAGATGTGTTATAAAGTGGGGTGGGGTAGAGGCAGGTCGGGGGGTAAAGTGTCAGAAGAATTAGGTAGGTGGTGGGGAGGCAAGAGTTTGGGGCAATGTTGGGATCTCTTGCGAAAAATAATGGTGATAAAAATGCTCATAAGTTAACTGCAAGTGATATGGAGAAACTTGGATGGGGTAAAAGTGTGGAAGAAGGTGGGGAATACCCTATGTATGATTGGGGCAATATATGGAAGGGATTCAAGAGTTTGTTATTGAGATCCAGAGACCGGGAACTTATGTATAGATTCTTACATGGAGCGTGGCATCGAAAGCAGCTTTATTTAGGATGGGCATAGTTAAGGACGGGAGTTGTGACAGGTGTGGGATGCAGGAGACAGGGTATCATGCAATATATTTTTGTGAGGATTTAGGGCGGGTACGGGAATGGATGGGTAGGGATTAAGAAAATTGGGAGGGTGGCATAACAGATTAAGGGCAATAAGTTTGGATATAAATGGTAGAGTCAACAGGTGCGAAGGGGATTAATGCATAATGGTTGACTATGTGTGCGTGTCATGGAGGTTGAAAACCACGGGGTAAGGGAGCGTATCAGGGCGCTTGCAGCAAGTATGATTGCAACAAGAAATAGGAATAGATGTGTGTATGGGGGAGATGGGAGGGCTTTTCGGAGCAATACAAAGAAATGAGTTTAAGGGACTTAGTGGAAGCATAGGAAATAATGAATGTAAAAGGGCTTGACACTAGGGGGGGGGGAATTAAGGGAGAAAGTAGGGAGGGGAGGGGTAGCTGGGTGGTGGTACAAACGGAATGGTTGGGTAGTAGGGAAGGAAATAGGATTTTACTGGGGGGTAGTGTAGGTATGTAAGTATGTACGGGAATTAAGATAGTGAGGAAATAAGGGGGGGGGAGGGGAAAGGATGACGGATGACAAAAGATAATTTTAATGCAAAGGGGAGACGGATGATGACCAGCGGAGGTAAGGATAGTGTATGTGATGTTGGTAAATTACTAAAATAGACGGACAAAATAGACGACTTGAATTCATTAAAGTAAGGGGAAAAATGAAGGTTTACTTTGCATAAAGCAGAATAGGTGTGGTGGAGATAATATATAACGTATGTGCTATGTCCAGATGTTGTTAAGTGAAAATAGTGTGGAAGGAAGGCTGAAGTTAACGCATTGTTAAGTTTGCAAAAATCGGTTCAAACATGTTAATGTGAATAATGGTGTTTCAAGATATGAGTGGATGAATTACTGTTACAATATACAGATATACAGAATAATAACTACGAAGCTTGAGGTCAAGGTACGAGTGGAAGTGTGTATGTAGGTATGAAAGATGATTGGTGTTACTTTCACAGATGATGTCAAGTCATATCATATAAGAATTACTTTATGATGAACAATGGATTAACATATATGTCGAGTGTCATAAAAAATTGTGGTTGAGATATATACAGTTTTATGTATAAATATAAAGCATAGAAAATGTAGTGGAGAAAGTGGACACCTTGTGGTATGTACATCAGGGAATGACTTTGGGAGGACGAGTGGTGATAAATTATAAGGGTACTGCAGAAGTACATAAATGTATGTTATAAGGGAATATATTTATGTTGTTGAAGTATTGAAGATGAAAGGAAGAATTTTGGTGTATAAAATGTAGTCTTATTAGTTTGGGGCAAAATCACATTTAAAAGTTGTTGTAAGTGATTAATGCATAGCATAATGCAGAGGAGGAACAGAGTAAACTCAGAGAGGAGGTGTAAGTAATAACACCTAGGGATGACATATTTACATATTTACACCTTGGGTGTATATACTTTGTTGTGAAAATATTAATGTATGTCAAAGGGTCAATAGCATAGGAGAGGAACAGAAGGAGATATTGTACAGTAAGAAAATATAAAGACTTATGTGTTGTAGACGTCAGTCCTACAGTTCAATTTGTATGTAGTATTGATAATGTAGTCTGGGAATGTTGTTGTTTCCATAAATGTATCAATATCATGCCTTACAGACATTATATTTTTTTTTTGTTTGTTTGCTCTGTATATATATATATGTGTTTTAAATAAAATATAAAAAAAAAAAAAAATCATCATGAGTATTAAGGAAGAATGGTTACTGGGATTTATTCTTTCAACTTAATCAAGATAAAACTTAGTGTATATATGTAGATGTTAAAAATATTTAGCTTCTCGTTATTCTAATTAAACTCTCTGCACTTAGTCAGCTCAGCAGACTACATTCTCAGTAAGCTTGGCAAACTTGATTGTAACGATGTCAACTATGATAGAAATATGCAGAGAAATTGGCATAACATATACAGGAGTAGACCTAAAAATTGACAACAACAGCAGAGAGAATATTATAATATATATATATATATATATATATATATATATATATATATATATATATATATATATATATTATATATATATATATATTATATATATATATATATATTAATGTGTCCAGATGTGTAATTCTCAGTGTAAATTCACTGAGGATTTATTTTGATCCTTATTTAAGAGATGAGCGCATCGGTGACTGATACACGTACATTGACATGGATGTACAGACAAGAACAGACGTACAGTCAATGACGTATACACATGCGGACACAGACTTGTATACGTATATCAACAAAATAATGCATAGGAATATAAATTTGCCTCGATGAACTTTCAAATCTAAACAAGCAGACCAAAGAGGCTCATCTATGTAAAGTTAACTGACCTTAACTGACAAAACCTAGACAGGACGACATTATAGGCTGTAAACATTAGGTCAGGATATCATATACAAAATGCTATTTATTATAAATTATATATTTTCAATACACGTTAGAAATTTTTTATTTTACACGATGGAAGATACAGTACTGGTCACTTATTGTATTTTATAATGGTAAATGTATTGAGGTATGTATATGTATCGCACACGGATACATACAAAAGAACACATGCACATTGTAAATAGTGTTTGCTTATGTGTGTATGGGCGCTGGTGTGCGTGTATGTCCAAAGACATAAATGAAATTAAAATAATGGAGGTAGCCGGGAGAAATAAGGTATATTTTTCATAAGAAATACCATCTCATTTATCAGATCATGACCTTACACCAGTAAACACCACTTGAACAGTAGAATGTACACCCGAGCTACTGTAGTCTGTCAGTGGTGTTCAGGTGACTTGGAAGGGGAGAAGGGACATAGTAGCCAGTGTACATAAACTCTGGTGTCGTAATATTGTATTTTGTAATAATTTAGCATGTTTGACCCTGGGCAAACTGTGGTTCAGTAGCTGCTTCAAATGGAGGTATTGCTCATGGAACAATGTTTGCCATAACTTTCGCTCCAGTAATAAGTAGGTAGGTCTCGGTGCTTGGTGAGGAGTATTTGTTGTAGAATAAAATGTTTGAATGTTTTAAAATGCTTATTTAGTTTTACTGATTGCGACAGCTTTACTGTACGTATTTGTGCTCTTATGTACGTGTACATTCATCTAGTGTTTTGCACGGATCGATTCATAGCTCTTAGTTACTAACATCATTTATTCCTGGCATTAAAAACCTGATCATACCTTTTCGTGAATCTTTTTATAGTGTGTTAACCTCCCCTACTGTTTCAAGTGCCTTTGAATTACCACCTTAGATTGAAAAGTATTTCTCATCGTCCCTATAACTCGTATGCGTCTTTAGTTGATCTTTCGGCTCTTAACTCCCTTATAAAAAAGCCCGTCCCTAATCACTCTTATCTAAATCCCTTATTCTGTATGTCATAATGTAATCCCCAACCCTCCTCTCATCTAGGACTCTTAAGTTTTTTTTTTTTGTTTTTTGTTTTTTTAAATCTCTCCTCGTGAACCAGTCCCCTCAATTCCTTGTCGCCAACCTTTGACTCTTCTCGAATTCTTACATGTTTGACCAGGTGAGGGCTCCAAGCTGGCGCCTCACACTCAGATGTGTATGAGAGGTGCCAGAGGCTATGTTGGCCGCCTACAGTATAACCTGATTCGTGCCATTCCAACTTAGGACATTTGTAAAGAAGCTCTTTGGCAGAGGTCAAAATTGCTTAATCCCCTGAGGTTATAAACAAATAATTACTATGGGCTGCAATTAAGTGTTAAAACAAATTTGTATGGGTGAAGTAGCAAAATAAAATTATATGGATGAGGTGAGATAGAATACGTTTTTTTGTCGAGGTCATGAACTCTCCTCCTCCTCCGAGGAGGTTGACGGCAGGACAGCAGGAGCTCTGTCGGTGGGAATGTTACACAGAAGGTGTAGGAAGATCTTCAGGAAGCCTGGGTCATACTGAACTCTCCCGCCGGCACACATCTGGGTGGGGCGGAGGATGGTAACTGTGTTTTCCTACCGCGCTGACCTTGGTCTGGCCGCCTCCCTGAGCTAACAAGGAAGAGGTGGAAGGAGGGTGATTTGATGTGTGTTCCAAAACATCATTTCCCGCTCTGGCTTTTCTCGACGCCTTCGCTTTGGGAAGAGTAACAGGTTTGGTCGGCGGAGGTGTTGCACGTCTCTCAGAGGAGTCCAACATTTTGACACTAGGAAACACAGAAGCACATTGTCTACCGCCCTTCATACTGTCTGTCTCTGAAGGTCTTCTTGTCACTAATAAAATTTCCCCATGTTCCCCCTCAACGAGAGTAACTGACTGGCCTTTGTCTGTTCTATCTTTCACTTTGTGTTTAATTTGGTCGTGTGAATGGAACTCTTTGGATTGTGGTCGCACTTTCTTACTAGTCGTTGAGGGTTGAGGGGGATTGGTTCCTTCTCTGTACGAGTCTCTCGATCTCTGTCCGCGAGTGTTGTGTGACCTTGGAGACTCTCCTGGTGAGATAGGAAGACACACGACTTCTCTTTGTGTTGAATGACATTTAGACCCGCAGGAACTTATTGGTGATTTCATCTCTCCTCCAGAAGACGGTGACCTCGTATCTGAAGGCGAGGCTCTCGCTGATCGCCTCTCTCCGGTAGACGCTGGTATCAATCTTAGTTCCCGACAGGTAGATGGCTTCAATCGCATCTCTTCGGCAGAAATTGGAGAGGCTCTATATTCTCTGGAGACGAAAGGTTTTAAGCGTACTTCTATGGGTGATGCTTTCGAGTGGAGCTCTCCTGATGACAATGGTTTTGTCTTGAGGTCAGTGTGGTCAGCGGCCACCTGATGCACCTCCGTGTCAGGTGAGGTTTGTGAATACGTGACGTAAGTGCGCCCACTGTCAGGGTGCTGTCTTATCACGGCTGCGACCTCTCCCTCTGACATGAGCTCCCTCAGCTCAGAGTCAGATTCCGACTCTGACAGTCCCGAGTCCTCGCTCTGAGAGTCTGTGGCAGGAACATCCTAACAAAGGAGAAACAGGTCTCGGTCAGTATATATAAATTGCATGTGTGTGCATACATGGGGGGGGGGAGTGTATATATTTAATAATATATATAAATATATTAATTCATCTATTCATTCTGACAATACAAGTTCCTCGTTTCATGAAAAGTAAAGTTTCAATAGGAAAGTAATTTTGTCATTGATATTCTTAACAGATAGTGTTGAATGTTGGAACTCCCAATAATAAAAACTTAACACAGTCACCTGTCTCTTTCCGTAATCCTGGAAACTTACCGCTATCTATCCTGGGGGTCTGCCCCTTGTCCACAAGAACTCACCTGTCCGTCTCCGCTGTCCTCGGACACGCCACGGTGTCCGTGCTGGTGGTGTCTGCCGTACTGTCTGTGTCCACAGGAGCACGTATCACTGTCTCCCTGCACGAACACCTGCCCGTCTACATGCACGTGCGCACTGGAGTCACTCCCTCTGTGTATGTAAGCGCATGACTCGCGCGGCGAGTGCATTTCAGAGTCGTCTTCGAGTTCGTCGTGCAAGCGTTCGTGCACATACGAGCTTTCGTCGTCGTCTTCTTGCTCGTCCTGAGGGATGACATCGAGGCTAGGCGGTCGTCGCTGTATCGAGGCCACGACGTCGGGATCAAAACCCTCGCCTATCGTGGGCGTCAGTGGCACCTCGGGAGACACCAACTTCTGCGGGCGTGGGGAACTCCGCAGTTTCTTGACGATGACCACGCCCATTATAAGCAGCAGCAGCAGCACCCCCAGCAGACCCAGCGCCACACCCACGATGGGAGCGATCACCACGCCACCATCACCATCTGAAGACAGGTCACTCTTGTTAGATAATTACTAACTGGATACCCGAAGCTGAGCTTAGCTATTCTATTATAATAAAATGGCTTTGAAAACCGACAAGTTAAATAATGACACACACGTGCAAGAGTTAGGATCTTTACTGAGGAAACGTTTCGCCAGGCAGTGGCTTCTTGGACTGAAGAAACCACTGGCTGGCGAAACGTTTCCTAGGTAAAGATCCCCAACTGTTGCACAAGTCTCATTCTTCAGCTATTCTATTATATTTGGTTAATGGGGTTTAAAAACCTTTATTTCCTAAAAAAAAAAAAAACGGGTCGCTAAGGTCGCTGTTTACCACCAAACACGAAAATACTGAACCTCTAAAACAGGGATTAAAACCCCCACTCAGCATTCATACATCTTTCAGTTCAAATATCCTGTGATGGTTTTTCATGAATATGTTGGCTGTCAACTGATTGTTTATAGATTTATATAAATCGGTGAATAATTTTGTATGTTTTTTATTTTCGTATTTTATTTCATTGTCTCTTTTGTTTTACTTAAGCAGGGGTGTTCTTGATGCTTATAAAGAGCTGTTGATTGAATGAATTTAAGCTAGTCTACCTTTCCTCGACTCAAAGGTGATCTTATTATCTCCAGACGCTGTATGACCCGTCAGTATTAGCACAGTCGAGGACTTAATGTAAATATAACTGTAAAAAATGACTGCACAGAAGTAGTACTTGTTATACTATCTCTGATTATCAGAGCAGCAGCAGCAACTTGTCCTCCTAACCACAGACATCATGTCACTGTTGCAAAAAATAGCTGCTAAATAGGCTACTGTTGAAGGTGCCTTTAACAATTGAATTATTAATACTGATTTGCTCAGGCCAGGCGTGCAGTGGCTGTTAGTTTTCTGTTATCGTCGCAGACCTTCCTCTAGCATCGCTTTTTATTTTATATTTATAGTTTTTCCATTGTGGTATATTATAATTTGGTGCTTTTTATAAAGAACAACCTTACCTTAACCTAACCTAACATAATCTAAGTAAGAAATATGCTGTAAACCATATCTAAGGAATCTACTTAAATGCTTGAGGGCGGGTTAACAGAAAATGGGAAATAATAATGTAATAGAGTAGAAGGGTAATACAAATTACAAGTCTACAAAATGAACTAAATGGGTGGTACATTAATAAAGTGTGAATGGGTGAAGCATTGAAAGTGGTTTTATAATAGATGAAATGCGTAAAGCAAAAGTGTGAATGGAAAAGTAGAGGGGGATGTAACCAGGATTTTCTGAGGGAGGAAGAGGAAGGGTTATAAGCCAAGACAGACATCGGGATAGAGAGGCATGAGCTGAGGCAGAGAGGCATGAGCTGAGGGAGGGAGAGAAATATTTGAATGAGCTAAGACAGACAGGGAAAGACAGGGGCATTCGCTGAAGCAGGGAGGGAAGGAGAGCGGAAGGGAGGACATGTACTGTGGCAAGGAGATGAGAATGAGCTAGGCAGGGGAGGGAAAGGAGGTAATGAGATGAATCAGGAGAGTGATGAAAGCTTCTGTTTCAACACAACCATCAACATGATGTGCTTTAAATCCGTTACGAGTAGTTTTATAATAACTCTCAATACTTAGTCATAACATATAAATTGTTTATATGTACGTATTGATTTTCTTAGTCTAAAGAGTGAGAGAGCATAGTATGAACTCATCTTTGTGCTCTTGGTTCGTTGTGTCTGTCTATCCGTCCGTGGATCTTTCAGTCTGTCCGTGTGTTTTTTTCTGTCCGTGGGTCTGTACGTAAGAGTTTCATTAAATTTTGTGGCTAAAGAAGTGGATGAGAGGTGGGGGAGAGGACGTTAACCCATCTGAGTGAGAAAAATGATCTAGTCTTAGTGAGGAAGGTAGATGGAGGGATGAGAGAGAGAGAGAGAGAGACGGAGGTGGATGGATGGATGGATGGAGGGAGGTTACCATGTCATCTTAAGCACATAATTCTTGTTTTTGCGTGATTTACAACGACATTTTTACCAATATAACTTCTTCGTTCCTGAGCGGCCACTGTGATTCCAGACAACCATCACCTGACAGCTGGGTATGTTGATAACCATCACCTGACAGCTGGGTGTGTTGACAGACACCACCTGACAGCTTGGGTGTGCTGACACTCGACACCACCTGACAGCTTGGGTGTTTTGACACTCAACACCACCTGACAGCTTGGGTGTGTTGACACTCAACACCACCTGACAGCTTGGGTGTGTTGACACTCAACACCACCTGACAGCTTGGGTGTGTTGACACTCAACACCACCTGACAGCTTGGGTGTGTTGACACTCAACACCACCTGACAGCTTGGGCGTGTTGACACTCGACACCACCTGACAGCTTGGGCGTGTTGACACTCGACACCACCTGACAGCTTGGGCGTGTTGACACTCGACACCACCTGACAGCTTGGGCGTGTTGACACTCGACACCACCTGACAGCTTGGACGTGTTGACACTCAACACCACCTGACAGCTTGGGCGTGTTGACACTCGACACCACCTGACAGCTTGGGCGTGTTGACACTCGACACCACCTGACAGCTTGGACGTGTTGACACTCAACACCACCTGACAGCTTGGGTGTGTTGACACTCAACACCACCTGACAGCTTGGGCGTGTTGACACTCGACACCACCTGACAGCTTGGGCGTGTTGACACTCGACACCACCTGACAGCTTGGGCGTGTTGACACTCGACACCACCTGACAGCTTGGGCGTGTTGACACTCGACACCACCTGACAGCTTGGGCGTGTTGACACTCGACACCACCTGACAGCTTGGGCGTGTTGACACTCAACACTACCTGACAGCTGGGCATGTTGACACTCAACACCACCTGACAGCTGGGCATGTTGACACCACCTGACAGCTGGGCATGTTGACACCAACTATATGACAGCTTGGGTATGTTGATAATCATCTGAGAGCTGGATAATATACTCAAAACCACCTGACAGCTGGACAGTTTATTCATAACCACCACCTAGCTAACTGTTGGATAGAAAATACTACTGATTTTTTTCTACTTAAATCAAACTTACTAAGGAAGCTAATCAGACTCGAGAGAGGTTTATTTTTTTTTATTTTTCCTATTTCTATGCCTAGGATAACTATCACGTAGAAACTACTACAATCTTGACTAGATAGTTACTACCCTCGTTATGCGATAGTTACCCCCAAGTCTTTAAGTGATAGGCTCTTCAGTTTATATGCTGTACTTTCTTGTTTTTTTACGTGATAGTTATTCCAGTCCTCGTGTGATGATCACGTAACCCTCCCCCCCCTTTCCCCATCCTCTTAATCAGCGTCAGAATATCACTGTACGTGATATTCTGACGTTGTACATGAGTGTACAGCACCGCCAAAATGAAGAATTAAACATGTGTGCAAGATCTGGGTAGCTTTATTTGTAGACGTTTCGCCCTCCAGTGGCTTTATCAATACAAGGACATAATGTGAAGACTGTAGAACTATATGCAAAAGGCGAGGTAATCAGTCACTCGGCCTTGGGTAAGAAATTGATTACCTCGTCTTTTGTATATAATTCTACAAGTCTTCATATTGTCATTGTATTGATAAAGCCACTGGGTGGCGAAACGTCTGCAAATAGTGAGAGGCAGGACTCTCACTGCTGGGGTCCGGGGTTCGATCCCCGGACCTACAGTAGAGTATATTTTAATATTAGTTGAAAGCTTCTATTTAAGCATAATGTATATAACTATCTACTGAGTCTTACCATCCGGAGTTATTTTCCCTATTCTTAGACCAAGCATACGTTCATCCCATACCTTAAGCGCTCTATGAACTCCTGCGAATTTAGCGATTCCCATGGACGTAATCTGGGTCCCAAAAAACGTCAGAGGAAGAAAGTGATCCAACGCACCACTGACGTAGTTTTTCTCATTTAATTACTAATTGATGTGTATTATAAGTACGCTTATTTATTTATTTCTTGTACAGTTTTGTTTTTAAGTTGACCTTTTCAGTATTTCCCCTCACATTAATATTAAGTAGTTGGGTTTATTGGAGTATTTTTAAGTTTTGTTAACATATTTGTCATTAATTTGTAACACTGTTACACTATTTGTATTATCAGTTTTCGATAACTTATCAGAACCTGCATCTTCAGTTTGTGTGTGTGTATGTGTGTGTGTGTGTGTGTGTGTGTGTGTGTGTGTGTGTGTGAGGTGTTGTATGTATGTGACGTAAGATAATAGCACGTCAGTGTAGTAATTACCAATCAGGAACACTGCTTCACTTACGTGACGTTTAATTTATACGAAGGAAGTGTTCCATTCCTGCAGGCAAATTAAATATATATATATATATATATATATATATATATATATATATATATATATATATATATATATATATATATATAATAGAATTATTTTTGCGAGTAAAGTGCGCAATATTTGCCTCTTTTCTTAGCTTTCTTTCCGTAATATAAGTGTTAGAACTAAAATATTTTGCTTGTACGGCATCAGTGATTATTTTCATTTTCGAGGGATAACGATGGCAGGTCAGGCCAGTCTCTACTTACCTTCTCATCCACTTTTATCATTTCCCTAAAATCTTCTCTTCATCGTTTCTTCGATTTTCTGCTTTCACTTCTCTTTAATAACAATTTTCCCTTTCGTCAACCTTCCGCCTCTTCCTCTTTCCCTTTTGATACCCTTTTCTTAACTCGTCTTTCCTCTCACCCTACTCCCCCCTCCCCTCCCTCTACTCCTCCCCTCACTCTACTCCTCCCCTCCCTCTACTCCTCCCGTCCCTCTACTCCTCCCCTCACTCTACTCCTCCCCTCCCTCTACTCCTCCCCTCACTCTACTCCTCCCCTCCCTCTACTCCTCCCCTCACTCTACTCCTCCCCTCCCTCTACTCCTCCCCTCCCTCTACTCCTCCCTCCCCTCCCTCTCCCCTCTTCTCAAACGAAATCAAATTGCCTTTAATGCCTCATGTACTATTGGTTAATGTTCCTAGCTGATCATCTTAACCGAGGGCTATCAACTCTCAGACCAATCAACCCTAACTGCCAGCGATTAGTCATCAACCCTAACTACCAATGACCAGTCATCAAACCTACCTAACAAAAAACAGTTGTCAAAGTCAAGATTTAAAGCCAAACTTCCCAAGACCAAAACAGTCAACTGATCCCAAGACATTTCAATATATTTAACTATTCCATTAAAAGATGTTGAAAATCCTTGTGTGTGCAAAAAAAAAAAAAAAAATATATATATATATATATATATATATATATATATATATATATATATATATATATATATATATATATATAGGGATAGGACGATACCAAAAAAAAATTCAAACACCTATACATAATTTTTCTGCTGATATCGATACCGATATTTTTCTTATTTTTTTAAATTATAATGACTATGTTTAATATATAGGGGAATGCTTATTGCACAATGCATATTCAGTAACACAGGAATCTTAAAGATTTAATGACTTAATTTCTCTGAGATGATAGTCATTACTTGGCCTGTTGCGTTACTAGTTGTGGAAGGCACTTGTCGAGTGTGTGTGTGTGTGTGTGTGTGTGTGTGTGTGTGTGTGTGTGTGTGTGTGTGTGTGTGTGTAACCCTCACAATCGTCAGGCAGAGTGTTAATGCTGAAATTTTTAAGCACATGTGTAATAATTTTAAAATGATTCGGCAGATATCGGCCGTTTTTTCATCGATACCGATATAAAAATAGCCGATACAAGTACTTTCATACATCCCTAAATAAATATAAATATATATACACACATACGTATTATATAGAAACATGTATAGTTAAATTAAGAGGGTGGTGTGGGGGGGGGGTGTTCCTCTAAATGCTGACGAAGAGCTCTTATTCCGAGGAACTGAAGCTTCTCTTCCCTCGGAACAAATTTGTTTACCCATCAATCAACAGGCACTGTATAACCCCCACGGGTTTAGCGTAAAGTAATAAAGCATGGGAGATAGTCAAAGAAATCAAGGAAACAGATTGTAGGTCAGTGACAAGGTAATGCAACCTATTGCAGGGTCATAGGTACCGAGTGTAGGTGACAGGTACCGAGTGTAAGGTGACAGGTACCCATTGAAGGATTATAGGTACCATTGAAGGATCGTAGGTGTCATTGAAGTGTCATAGGTACCCAGTGCAGGATGACGGGTACCCATTGAAGGGTTATAGGTACCACTGAAGTATCATAGGTATCATTGTAGAGCCATAGGTATCATTGTATGGTCATGTGTACCATTGTAGGGTTAGAGGTACCATTGTAGTGTCATAGGTATCATTGTAGGGTCATAGGAACCCATTGTAGGGTCATAGGAACCCATTGTAGGGTCATAGGAACTCATTGCAGGTTCATAGGAACCCATTGCAGGTTCATAGGACCCATTGCAGGGTCATAGAAACCCATTGCAGGGTCATAGGACCCTATTGCAGTCATGGGAAGTAAGACAAATAATTGAACAGGATGCGTCAGGAGGGTGCGTCAGGAGGGTGCGTCAGGAGGATGCGTCAGGAGGATGCGTCAGGAGGATGCGTCAGGAGGATGCGACAGGAGGATGCGTCAGGAGGGTGCATCAGGAGGATGCGTCAGGAGGATGCGTCAGGAGGATGTGTCAGGAGGATGACTCACCAGGAGCTGCGTGGTGCTGGGCGCTGGTAGTATGGACTTCCATCGCCAGAGGGTCACTCCGCCCGCGGGCGTTGTGGGCGGACACCTTCAACGACACGCCCACGCCCGCCCGCAACTCTGTCACATGCCACTCCGGATACTCACTGTTATCGCCACACAGAGAGAGAATATTTGTAGTGAGAAAAATAAACAAGATATATACTAGTATGCAAAACAACCACGGGGAGAGTTGAATGATAGCTCTAGGCCTTTCGTGTTGCAATCAACATATCAGGAGCTTGCAATTATGCAGAAAATAGGAAGAGGTCCAAGCAAATACGACCACACGAAGAGCCTTTGCTGGAATGCCATTCCTATAAAGGTATTTGCTTGGACTTCCTCCTCTTTTCTGCAACACTGCAAGCTCCTGATGTGTTGATTGCAACACGAAAAGCCTCGAGCTATCATTCAATTCCCTCTCCCCCCCCGGACTTGTTTTGCATCTTGTATCGCGATTTTTGCATAATATACTAGCATATATTTAATATTGCAGTGATAAACTTGTAAAATAGATGAGAATATTATTACGAATGACATTTTTATGATTATCAGTTTATTACTGTTGGTAGTTTGATTTATAAGTACATTAAAGTTATTACTTGTATAATTAGTTAATAACTTGATAACAAATCACTTTTTTCATTATATATCGCACAGGATATAGCCTCTCAAGGGAGGTTCCTTGACGCTGGTGAGGGGCTCTTGATCCAGGGAATTGGATCTGTGTTCCACTTCCCTGAATTAAGCCTGAATACCTTCCACATCCCCCCACAGGCGCTGCATAATCCTACGGGTTTAGCACTCCCCCTTGATTATAATAACAATCACACAGGATACATATACAGGTGTATATATCCTGTATATGTGTATCTGTATATAAATTATGCGAGTTTACTTTGATCTATGAAGATTAAAGTATTATTGTTTGGTGGTCATAATGACCTCTCGTGCAGTAGATAGGCTTTAAACCCAGTTAACCTATCCATTATACGATTGTAAGTGATAGTTCAATTTTTTTTTCTTTTAATTATTTATTTGCATTCTATTCAGATTATGATCAAGGTAAATTAAATCTTCAGCTTGAAGAAACATGTCAGTGTTATCAAAGTTTTGCAAATTACACTTTGCTATTTAGCATAGAAATTAGATTTTACAAAATGGGATCAGAGATTAGCAATGCTCGTATGCAGCAAATATTCCCATAATAATATTAATATACCTTAACTCTAAAACATGAATACAACATGCTTCGGCTACTTAACTCCCCACATAGCTGAAACCTCTTCTACAGGGCTGAAACTCTCCCCAGGGCTGAAACATCCCCCGGGCTAAAACTCTCCCCAAGGGCTGAAACTCCCCTCGGGGCTGAAACACTCCCCAGGGCTAAAACTCCCTCAGTACTGTAACGCCCCACTAACATGAAACTAGCCATTCGTGGGAATTAAAATGCTTTAATTTTTTTCCGCTTCTCTTTAAAATACGACTCATTAGGACCGAGTGTGGGGTGTAATTATTGAGGTAATGGAAGAGATGGAATAAATTACTTTATTGGTGGAGCAACAGTGTTTGTGTGGGGGAGTGGCCAGGGGTGTTGGGGGCGGAGGTGCTAGATTAGGGGTGTTGGGGCGGGGTGCTAGATTAGGGGTGTTGGGGCGGGGTGCTAGATTAGGGGTGTTGGGGCGGGGTGCTAGATTAAGGGTGTTGGGGACGGGATGCTAGATTAGGGGTATTGGGGACGGGATGTTAGGGAAGGGGTGTTGGGGACGGGATGTTAGGGTAGGGGTGTTGGGGATGGGATGTTAGGGTAGGGGTGTTGGGGATGGGATGTTAGGGTAGGGGTGTTGGGGACGGGATGCTCGATTAGGGGTGTTGGGGACGGGATGCTTGTGTTGTGGGTCATTGGTGTGATGTTGCCAGGGGTGGAGTGGGAGTACAATGCTGGAGGACGACTGTTGGAGGACAAGTATTGGGGTTGAGAAAGGGACGGGGTGGCGGTGGAGAGAAATCTTAAGAGGTCAATGAAGGAGAAAAGCGATGCACTGGAAGAAATTGTTTTCTTAAACTATTATTATGCCGTCCATAATAATAATAATAATAATAATAATAATAATAATAATAATAATAATAATAATAATAATAATAATAATAAAGCATATAAGAACCTGGAAAATTCATTCGTAACATTTTAAAATGCGTTGCTCTGAGATCTAAATTATGAAAAAGGCCAATACTAAATGCAAGCTTTGTCTGGAAGTTTTGTGAGCCACCTCTTTAAATTTAGCTGCTAGGCGTGAAAGGTCACTCGATAAATAAACTTAATTGCGCAAGGTTGCCAGTGCCCACAGCTGGTGTGTGAACAACACACAGCTGGTGTGTGAACAACACACAGCTGGAGTGTGTGTTGTTCGGACACTCGCCATCATTTTCCTAACTTTTTCAAACCAAATCATGTCGTTAGCCAGGTCTTCCTGAAGACTGGCTCTCACCTGGTCATGTTGGCAATCAGGTCTCCCTGAGAGTTTTCACTCGGTCATGTTGACAATCAGGTCTCCCTGCGAGCTTTCACTCGGTCATGTTGACAATCAGGTGTCTCTGAGAACTTTCACTCACCTGGTCATGTTGGCAATCAGATTTCCCTGTTGCCACACCTCCATTTGGAAGTGTTGGGGAAGTCCTCCGTCGAAACCCTCAACGCAGGCAATGGTGAGGGAGGCGGTGCGGGCGTGGGCGGAGGGCTTGCCAGGGGTGGCCGAGCAGTTAGTGGGCATGTCCGGGGGTCCGGCTGGGACCAGGTTCACCACGCATGAGGTGAGTTGACTTCCGACGGCGTTGGAGGCCAGGCATAGCAGTCTGCCATAGTCGTCGGGGGTGTGAGGCGTGAGAAGGACGCTGGAGGTGAGACCGTCGCTCCTCACGTCCTCACCAGGCACCTCTTCCTCGGTGCCGTCTGCCCTCTTCCTGATCCACGTCCAGGTGAGGTCGTGGGCTGGCTCCGCCTCCACTGTGCACTTGACAGCAGCTGTCGACCCACGGGCGGCCCCCTGAGTCCTCTCCCGCTTCTCACCCGCACACACAGGTGTATCTGAGAGCACCAGAGAACACAGGTGTATTATTAATCTACACACGCACGCTGGGGTGTACAGCGAGAGGTTATTAATGGGATCTAATTTTTTTCACTGGTGAAAAGAGGGGTTGGTAAATAATGATGTGAGTGAGGAAATGGTAAGAGGCAAACTCGATACACAGTTTCAAGAGTAGGTATGCCAGGGCCCATGAGGCAAGAAACCAATAATGGAGACGATTGCAATTGAGGAGACGGGGTTAGGAGCTGAGACTCTACCAACACACAAACACCCCCGTCCATCCCTGTAGCTAATGATAGACGAAAAAAAAAGATGGAAGCACTACTGTCGTCCACTACTGTCGTCCACTACTGTCGTCCACTACTGTCGTCCACTACTGTCGTCCACTACTGTCGTCCACTACTGTCGTCCACTACTGTCGTCCACTACTGTCGTCCACTACTGTCGTCCACTACTGTCGTCCACTACTGTCGTCCACTACTGTCGTCCACTACTGTCGTCCACTACTGTCGTCCACTACTGTCGTCCACTACTGTCGTCCACTACTGTCGTCCACTACTGTCGTCCACTCGTCAGTAGTGGACGACAGGACGACACCCCCCTCCCCTCCCCCATCTCCCACGTCAGCCCCAGCCTCCCTCAACTCGCATCATAACACCAACATGAACGACCATAACTAACAAAGTAATGTATATCATGATAAAATCATGCGATCCAATATTCCTCGCTTTTCCCTTCTCTCTCTCTCTCTCTCTCTCTCTCTCTCTCTCTCTCTCTCTCTCTCTCTCTCTCTCTCTCTCTCTCATCTTCCTCTCCAATTTTCCACTCCATATTATCTGTTAAGTATCTTGCAGTGTGCGGGTTGGTGACGTGCAGGGTCCTGCAAGGTGACGCCCTGCAAGGTGACGCCCTGCAAGGTGACGCCCTGCAAGGTGACGCCCTGCAAGGTGACGCCCTGCAAGGTGACGCCCTGCAAGCGCGCCGCCCTGCAAGGTGACGCCCTGCAAGGTGACGCCCTGCAAGGTGACGCCCTGCAAGGTGACGCCCTGCAGTGACGCCCTGCAGGTGACGCAGGTGACGCCCTGCAAGGTGACGCCCTGCAAGGTGACGCCCTGCAAGGTGACGCCCTGCAAGGTGACGCCCTGCAAGGTGACGCCCTGCAAGGTGCCCCAGGCGCCCTGCAAGGGCGCCCTGCAAGGTGACGCCCTGCAAGGTGACGCCCTGCAAGGTGACGCCCTGCAAGGTGACGCCCTGCAAGGCGTGACGCCCTGCAAGCGTGACGCCCTGCAAGGTGACGCCCTGCAAGGCCCTGAACGCCCTGCAAGGTGACGCCCTGCAAGGTGACGCCCTCTGCAAGGTGACGCCCTGCAAGGTGACGCCTGCAAGGGCGCCCTGCAAGGCGCGTGACGCCCTGCAAGGTGACGCCCTGCAAGGTGACGCCCTGCAAGGTGACGCCCTGCAAGGTGACGCCCTGCAAGGCGACGCCCTGCAAGGTGACGCCCTGCAAGGTGACGCCCTGCAAGGTGACGCCCTGCAAGGTGACGCCCTGCAAGGTGACGCCCTGCAAGGTGACGCCCTGCAAGGTGACGCCCTGCAAGGTGACGCCCTGCAAGGTGACGCCCTGCAAGGCGCCAAGGTGACGCCCTGCAAGGTGACGCCCTGCAAGGTGACGCCCTGCAAGGGCGCCCTGCAAGGTGTAAGCCGCGCCGCAAGGTGACGCCCTGCAAGGGCCTGAGTGCCCTGCAAGGTGACGCCCTAAGGTGACCCTGCAAGGCGTCGGTGACGCCCTGCAAGGTGACGCCCTGCAAGGCGCCGCCCTGCAAGGTGACGCCCTGCAAGGTGACGCCCTGCAAGGTGACGCCCTGCAAGCGCGCCGCCCTGCAAGGTGACGCCCAGTCGCCCTGCAAGGTGACGCCCTGCAAGGTGACGCCCTGCAAGGTGACGCCCTGCAAGGTGCGCCCTGCAAGGTGACGCCCTGCAAGGTGACGCTCCGCCTGCAAGGTGACGCCCTGCAAGGTGACGCCCCAGGTGACGCCTGCAAGCGCGCCGCCCTGCAAGGTGACGCCCTGCAAGGTGACGCCCTGCAAGGTGACGCCCTGCAAGGTGACGCCCGCAAGGTGACGCCCTGCAAGGTGATCGACCCTGCAAGGTGACGCCCTGCAAGGTGACGCCCTGCAAGGTGACGCCCTGCAAGCGCGCCGCCCTGCAAGGTGACGCCCTGCAAGGTGACGCCCTGCAAGGTGACGCCCTGCAGAGCCGCAAGGTGACGCCCTGCAAGGTGACGCCCTGCAAGCGCGCGCGCCCTGCAAGGTGACGCCCTGCAAGGTGACGCCCTGCAAGGTGACGCCCTGCAAGCGCGCCGCCCTGCAAGGTGACGCCCTGCAAGGTGACGCCCTGCAAGGTGACGCCCTGCAAGCGCGCCGCCCTGCAAGGTGACGCCCTGCAAGGTGACGCCCTGCAAGCGCGCCGCCCTGCAAGGTGACGCCCTGCAAGGTGACGCCCTGCAAGGTGACGCCCTGCAAGCGCGCCGCCCTGCAAGGTGACGCCCTGCAAGGTGACGCCCTGCATGCGCTGACGCCCTGCAAGCGCGCCGCCCTGCAAGGTGACGCCCTGCAAGGTGACGCCCTGCAAGCGCGCCGCCCTGCAAGCGCGCCGCCCTGCAAGGTGACGCCCTGCAAGGTGACGCCCTGCAAGGTGACGCCCTGCAAGGTGACGCCCTGCAAGGTGACGCCCTGCAAGGTGACGCCCTGCAAGCGCGCCGCCCTGCAAGGTGAGCCTGATCGCCGAACCGGCCTGCAAGGTGACGCCCTGCAAGGTGACGCCCTGCAAGCGCGCCGCCCTGCAAGGTGACGCCCTGCAAGGTGACGCCCTGCAAGGTGCGCCGCCCCTGCAAGGTGACGCCCTGCAAGGTGACGCCCTGCAAGGTGACGCCCTGCAAGCGCGCCGCCCTGCAAGGTGACGCCCTGCAAGGTGACGCCCTGCAAGGGCGCCCTGCAAACGCGCCGCCCTGCAAGGTGACGCCCTGCAAGGTGACGCCCTGCAAGGTGACGCCCTGCAAGGCGCCGCCCTGCAAGGTGACGCCCTGCAAGCGCGCCGCCCTGCAAGGTGACGCCCTGCAAGGTGACGCCCTGCAAGGTGACGCCCTGCAAGCGCGCCGCCCTGCAAGGTGACGCCCTGCAAGGACGCCCTGCAAGGTGACGCCCTGCAAGGTGACGCCCTGCAAGGTGACGCCCTGCAAGGTGACGCCCTGCAAGGCGCCCTGCATGACGCCCTGCAAGGTGACGCCCTGCAAGGTGACGCCCTGCAAGGTGACGCCCTGCAAGGTGACGCCCTGCAAGGTGACGCCCTGCAAGGTGACGCCCCTGCAAGGTGACGCCCTGCAAGGTGACGCCCTGCAAGGCGCGCGACGCCCTGCAAAGCGCGCCGCCCTGCAAGCGCGCCGCCCTGCAAGGCGCCCGCCCTGCAAGGTGACGCCCTGCAAGGTGACGCCCTGCGCGTGACGCCGCAAGGTGACGCCCTGCAAGCGCGCCGCCCTGCAAGGTGACGCCCTGCAAGGTGATGCCCTGCAAGGTGACGCCCTGCAAGGTGACGCCCTGCAAGGTGACGCCCTGCAAGGTGACGCCCTGCAAGCGCGCCGCCCTGCAAGGTGACGCCCTGCAAGGTGACGCCCTGCAAGGTGACGCCCTGCAAGGTGACGCCCTGCAAGGTGACGCCCTGCAAGGTGACGCCCTGCAAGGTGACGCCCTGCAAGGTGACGCCCTGCAAGCGCGCCGCCCTGCAAGGTGACGCCCTGCAAGGTGACGCCCTGCAAGGTGACGCCCTGCAAGGTGACGCTTCTCAGTCATACATTTTCTCAAGTTCTTTCCTTCCGTTTCTTGGTGTTGACTTTCTTCCCGCTGTCTTAGGAACAAGCACCAGCTTTTTTCCAGAAAATTTCTCCACCTGCTTTCAAGTGATCCTGCGCGCTCAACACCACGCGCACGCAGGCACACACACACACACACACACACACACACACACACACAGTACACACACTCGGGCCCATACTAGAATATGCAGCACCAGTCTGGAACCCACACCTGGTCAAGCACGTAAAGAAACTAGAGAAAGTGCAAAGGTTTGCGACAAGGTTAGTTCCACAACTCAGGGGTCTGTCTTATGAAGAAAGGTTGAGGGAAATAGGACTAACAACACTGGAGGAAAGAAGGGTCAGAGGAGACATGATAACGACATACAAAATTCTGCGGGGAATCGACAAGGTAGACAGGGACAGGATGTTCCAGAGAGGGAACACAGAAACAAGGGGACACAACTGGAAGCTGAAGACTCAGATGAGTCAAAGGGATGTTAGGAAGCATTTCTTCAGCCACAGAGTAGTCAGGAAGTGGAATAGTCTAGAGAAAGATATAGTGGAGGCAGGAACCATACATAGTTTTAAGACGAGGTATGATAGAGCTCATGGAGCAGGGAGAGCAGAGACCCAGTAGCGGACAGCGAAGAGGCGGGGCCAGGAGCTGAGTCTCGACCCCTGCAACCACAATTAGGTGAGTACAATTAGGTGAGTACACACGTACACGCCCCGATGGCATGGTGGCTAGCGCTCTTGCTTCACGCACGGAGGGCCCGGGTTCAATTCCCGGCGGGGCCGAAACATTTCGAGGTGTTTCGTTACACACACACACACACACACACACACATATACATACAACATGCCTAGTGTCTAATCGACATGTGCCTAGGACAAAATGGTAACTTACACACACACACACACACAGCACATCTGAGGCGCACATCAACCAAATAACTGCTGCAGCATATGGGCGCCTGGCAAACCTGAGAATAGGATTTCGACACCTCAGTAAGGAATCGTTCAAGACGTTGTACACCGTGTACGTCAGGCCCATACTGGAGTATGCAGCACCAGTTTGGAACCCACACCTGGTCAAGCACGTCAAGACATTAGAGAAAGTGCAAAGATTTGCAACAATACTAGTCCCGGAGCTAAGGGGGTATGTCCTACGAGAAGAGGTTAAGGGAAATCGACCTGACGTACATTGGAAGAAAGGAGGGATTTGGGCGACATTATAACGACACACAAAATACTGAGAGGAATTGACAAGGTGGATAGGGACAGGATGTTTCAGAGATGGGACACAGCAACAAGGGGTCATAACTTTAAGTTGAAGACGCAGATAAGCCACAGGGATGTTAGGAAGCATTTGTTCAGGCATAGATTTGTGAGGAAGTGGAACAATCTGGAGAGTGATGTAGTGCAAGCAGGATCCATACATGGCTTTAAGAAGAGACACGATAAAGCTTATAGAGCAAGGAGAGAGTAGACCTAGTAGCGACCAACGAAGAGGCAGGGTCAGGAGTTGTGAATCGACCCCTGCAACCACAAATAGGTGAGTACACACACACACAATGCCCAGTACATACCAAGCGTCAATACTTGATAACTTGAGTGTGGGGTGTAGCGTCCTCAGCAGGTCACTGACTTGGCCTCAGCTAACGACACTGGTCGTCCTAGCAGTGTCTGACAACAGTACCACCTAGACCTAGTATGGCAACTCCCGCACTAACGCACGTATGACTAATGAATCGCAGACTGATTTCGTATCGAGCTGGGAGCAATGTATCTAAGTAAATATTTCCTTGGAAGAGGCAGGAAATCTAAAGGTCCGCAGATAACTATCAAGCACAGTGGTAAGACTGACCCTCTCTCTGGATCGGTGCCAGCTGCAGAGGCGTCTGAATAGTTTGACTTGTAAACAATCCATCCTGGTCACTGTACTATGAGTGGCCAACTTTGCCTCTGAGAGGTGGTTAAGGTCATATAAACACACACACACGCAACACCCTCCCCATTTCCCCCCCAAACACACAAAAACGTTAGCTGATGACAATCGCAACCTTACACGCACGACTCGCCCCACCACACAAACACAAATAACTCCTGCATGTAGGTACCAACAATACACAAGTCTCTCATACATGAAGCTCCTACACAAGGCCATAGAACTTAATTGATTTTATTTTCTCCACTAATTACTGATGTTTGAGTACCCCAAACTACGTGCCAGAGTGGCACCTGGATAACCTTCACTATAATTTACGTCGGTGTTCTTAGTCTCTGCTTAATGAAAAAAAAGTAAAACTATGGAAATTGGGCTAAACCCACATGAGCCACTCAGCATGGTGCGTAGGCTCGATCCTCCGACCGTTAATTAAAGTGAAGGAAGAAACAAAACTTGATGCATAGTAAAATAAATAAAGATCCTCATTTGTGCTTCCACATGTATTTGCGCCACTCGGCAGCCTCAAGGTCAATAAACAGAACGGGATTTTGTCTTCGAGATTAAAAAAAAAATGATGTTCCCTTCTTTGTAGTAGTGTGTGTACACATTTGTAAATGTCGATGCTTGATTGCAGGGACAGAGCTGAGCTTTCAGTGGTTTAGTTTGTTTAAATAAATATTTTCCAACATTGCAATTGCTTTTCTTTCGTATGTACACCTGAGAGATACCTAAGGCGTCGAGTCTCAGTTCCTGGCACTTTTTATTTACCCACCTGAAGATAGACACAAAAGCTGCAAGACAAGTTACTGGGAAAACGTTTCACTCTGTAAATAACTTTATCAAAACATACATAGGTTACCGTTAACGTGCAATATATACTCCAGGAAGGCTAAAGTTAGAGGTGTGTGTTCTTGTTAGAGGTGTGTGTTCTTGTTAGAGGTGTGTGTTCTTGTTAGAGGTGTGTGTTCTTGTTAGAGGTGTGTGTTCTTGTTAGAGGTGTGTGTTCTTGTTAGAAGTGTGTGTTCTTGTTAGAGGTGTGTGTTTCTCCTGACCGGAATCACAGAAGTGTGAAAAATCATAGGTTAGTACCGTCTGTCGATTGTATGAGTACAAGGTTTGTGTAGCAGGACTACTGGCAGTGCTAGGGTTGGAGTATCGCCTAATCATGGGTCGGTAACTGTAATGAGTGCTAGAGGTTTGGCTAAGCTAAAAGCACCTTGGGTTTGATAAGACACATTTGCAACACTCGGGAGGGATGCAAATGGTTTAGAAACAAGTGAATGCAGTACTGGAAGCAGTTGTAGTATTGACGTGATCAGTCCGTCACCCTCGGTGGCAGGCGGTCAGATCTCTGGCAGATTTGAGAAATCTCGAAAACTGAACTGGTTGTTTATGCAACCATTTCTTTCCAGGCGCTCCACTACTCTTCTGATAATCGTTTCCATAACCTTACATACAATGCACGTTAGTAACATTGTATGTAAGGTTATGGAGACGATTGGCCTGTAATTCAGTGCCATCTGTCTGTCCCCCTTTTTTGAATATCGAGACTACAATTCGCTGTTTTTCAGACCTCTGACAGCTGCCCTATTTCAATCGATTTATTGCAGATTCCTGCTTGTGGTTCACACAGTTCCTCTGCGTCCTCTCAGAGATTTTATCTGGTCCAGTGTCTTAGTGATACAGTATCTAGTTCACTCAGTATTTTCTTCATCTCTCCCTCCCGTTATTTGTAGTGTGTCCAGTACTCGATGGCTCTCTCTCTCCCTCTCTCCCTCTCTCCCTCCCTCTCTCCCTCTCTCCCTCCTCTCTCCTCTCTCCTCTCTCCCTCTCTCTCCCTCTCTCCCTCTCTCTCTCCCTCTCTCTCTCTCTCTCCTCTCTCTCTCCTCTCTCTCTCCCTCTCTCCTCCCCTCTCTCCCTTCCTCTTCCCTCCCTCTCTCCCTCCCTCTCTCCCTCCCTCTCTCCCTCCCTCTCTCCCTCCCTCTCTCCCTCCCTCTCTCCCTCCCTCTCTCCCTTTCTCCATCTCTCCCTCCCTCTCCCCCTCTCTCTCTCCCCGTCTCTCTCTCCCCCTCTCTCTCCCCCTCTCTCTCTCCCCCTCTCTCCCTCTTCAGACAATGTGCGTGCGCTCGTGGCACGTCCTCTTAGTATGTACAAGTGCCTTTCTTATCTTGGTTTGCTCTCCAAATCCTGGTCATGATCTTATTGACAGACACGCAAAAAAAACGTGTCCAGCCTCGATGAGAAATACTAAAAGTTTAAGCAACAACTCATTAGGCGAGGAACGTTTACTTAACTAATCTCTCGGGAAGTAACAATGTGAGCTCACATGTACGTTCATACGTCTCGCTGAACACGCCAGGACACCTCTCATCGCTTTCCTATAATATTATCCATGATGACCAGTGATCAGTTAAGGGTCAGACTTCCGTTTTCAGAGCGAGTGTATATTGAGATATACTGTAATCTTTTAATTTACGTGGTCAGTTTTATTTTGCATCGGCATCTCTTGCCGATGTTCATTTCTTTTCTCCGTTATGTACCTGCGTATATTCATGTCCACCCATGACTAACCAACCACTGCGGGTGTGCGTAACTCTGATCAGCCTAGATTTTTAACTGGTTTGGATTCTAACCACTGTTACTGACACTTGAAATTGAGTACAGATTTTCTGTGTATTCTTAAATTTCATTCCTTAAGACAGTAGTAGTAGTAGTAGTAGTTTCTTGGCATACCATTTAGTCCTATTGTTTCCGTTATCCTCATGTCACTCTCCCTAACACCCCTGCCAATATCTCTGAAAATCTTGCATGTCGTGATCATGGCAACTCTAGTTGTCTTTACCGGAGTCATAGGAATTCATTCTTTTCATTTTCGCCTCGTAATGGCCACGTTCTCAGCTCTGGGACTAGTAGGAATCCACTTGAACCTTTTCCAAGCTCCTGAAAATGATGTTTTGTACAGAATTCTAAATGATTATTTAGGATCCTGAATATTAACTGCCATTGTAAAGGCTGATGAAGTCCTGCGATGTATGGCTTCCTCCAGTTGTATGTTAGGTGTCACTTTGATCACTACATCTCTTTTCTCGTAATAAATGTAAATAACACCAACGACTTTTCCATAAATATAATGTGTATTTTCTCTTAGAACTCCATCTCTTGTTATAATTCTCCTTTCCTGAACTGGGAAAGAATCCATCTATTAAAACTCAACTCCAGCTGCCACTTGTTTGACAACCCCTGTAACCTGTTGTTTCTTGAGAGACCATCTCTATCCTCTCCCGTTTGTTTTCTAAATAGTTTCACATTGCAAATTTAGACGCATAGAATTTGCTGTTCTCTGACAGGGGCTTCCTTCTTGATACTCATCCTGACACTTCTTTGCTCTCACTCTTCTTCCCTCTTTCAGGTTTTCCTTGGGTCCATTAATTTTCCCTTGCACTTTTGCTTCCTCTTCTAGCTTGCGGATTATCTACTGATGAGAACTGTATCAAATGTTTAATCATAGTCCCATAAACTGCAACCCACCATCCTCGTCTCTGCTTAGTCTGAAACTTTGTCAGTAACTCTGCTCCACAGAGCCACCCACACCTTCCCTACCTACTCTTCTGTCTTCCACATCCCTCCCAGCCACCTCTTGTCCATTAACCACCTCTTCTCTTATCAACCCAGACAACATTCATTCCAGTGTCCTCCTTTTTCCGCGTTCCTAAAACAATCTTTAACACCTAATTAAAACTTTCGACTTGATTATTTTCTCTACCTGCTTTCCATTTCTGATTTTTTTTCTTCCAGGTAGTGAGGGTACACTGTCCTCAGATTGTACCGTCTCTCTCTCTCTCTCTCTCTCTCTCTCTCTCTCTCTCTCTCTCTCTCTCTCTCTCTCTCTCTCTCTCTCTCTCTATTGTTTGCCTTCTGTGTGATGAGAATACACTAGTGTCTAATAGCACCTCGTTTCTCTGCCTCGCTGGCTATTTGTCTTCACGAAGAAGTGAATACCTCTTAAATATTCAAACCTCATTGATTATGTTCTTCAATAAGGAGGTAAATGAAATTAAGCGCTATTTTTCTTTGGCTAAAGTGGAGGAGTTAGTCTTTGTCACGGATGGCACATGACATCAAAAGCAGGTTAAATTAACATGTGTTTGGCTGTGAAATTCACGCACCCACGAGTTTAAGTGCCATAAAGGAATATAATAACCGTATTGTGATATTCACGACTCGCAAAGTTAGTTTGTTGCTCGTGTGTTTGTTGAAGGGAAGGGGGGAGTGCGCGCGCGCGTGCGTTCGCGCGTAAATTACGTCTTTGTATTGATGGGTTGAATTCTAGCTCCTGGAGCTGCCTCCTAACTTTCGACAAACTGATGCAAAATAACCGAGTGCTAACTGTATCTGAACACCTGTTATGGAATATTGGGAAGAATAAGAGTTCCACTCTTATTTTTTTCAATTCATTCCTCGTCACCACTCTTGTCCTTTTGACTTTCTTAGGTAGGACCATATCCTTGCCTGCCTTGGCTATTTACCATAGTATTGTGTATGTCGGCGATCTTATTCTCGCTTGATCTTTATTCTTCTAGTTATGGAACGCTTAGTTTCATTCTTTTTAAGTAACATATTCTTCTCAGTTCAGGCTCTTGATCAATATTCCCTTAAAAGAGTCACTGCAGTGTTGCATGCTCAAAATACGTCAGATGAATGAAGCAAAGCGTGTTGCTAACATGTGTTCAGATATTATGATAGCAAGATAATATTTATTAAGGCAAGTTTTGCTCACTAGATTGAATATTGCTATGTATTTACAGCCCCCTTTTAAGGCAGGCCAAATTGCAAATCTAAAGAATGTATGAGAAATTTAGCTGCCTGTATTAACTCAAATGTCTTAATTATTTGGGACACCTAAAATCTCAAACTTTAGAAAGCAGACGAAACAGATACATCGTGATTTATATATGAAAATTTCTAGGGAAAATGGTTCTAAATCTACTCACTGAAATTTCTCCTTACAATAATGGCTGGGTCAGCAGGTCGTGCAAAATCCCCCAATGAAAAGTAGGGCTCAGTCAACAAGTAGATTAAGAGATAACGCAGTAGGTGCATAAGATCAACAGTTAGACGTTACTTTGCCTACAAATATAAAGGGAATTAAAAACGGCGTCCTTTAAATGTTTGTCTTTAAGACGGAATTTGTTAAGCTTCTCTAGTTATTCCTAATGAGACGCTCTGCGGTGCCTACGTTAGACTGCATTCATACTGCAACCTTAAGTAACAGTAGCTCTACTAGCAGTCTTCCTACGATCCCCGTTGGGGAGGAGAACTTTTACCTTCAGCAATCGTTATCTCTGCTCTTCCACGATGCAATCGCATCATGTGAAGATTTAAGCCCAGTAGTGGAATAATAAATGTGCTGCTAATACCAATACCCGGACTGATCAAACCATCAACTAGGAGAGTTGGTCTAAGACCAGGACGAGAGACAGAGGACATCCGGAATCAGCAATATGAAAATAACAAGAAGACAGAAAGACTAGATCACATTCAGTAGTGGAAAAAAGTGCTACGCTATCGTGCAAAAATTTCCAAATAGTCTTCATATAGATGGATGGTAACATGCTAAAAATGCTGATCACAACGTCAGACCAATATCGGAATATGCAGATGTGTTTGTACCGAGAAAAATGGGACAAAGAAATAAAAAAAAACTGTAAAATGGCTTCTAGCGCCAAGAAAGGCGAGTAAAACATTTAAAAATTGCCCTGGCTGACTGTTTAAATGGAAAAGAGGAATTATGATAACCGCGAGTAGAATCAAATGATGCTAGAAAAATAATTCTTGGTATAATCAACAGGGAGAACAGGAGGCCACAGTTGTATGACAAAAAAAAAAAAAAAAATGGAATAAAAATTGCTCCGGAGTGAAAAAATAATAGACGAGTGACAAACGTTCAGATCTGCACGCATATTTCTTTCTTCGGACACCTCACTGCCAGACATATCGCAGCCGTTTTTAATTTCCTTATTTGTGGTTAAATCTGGAAAATAAGATTTAGAAAAAAAAAAAATATTAAAGCGTCAAGAAATTGACGATTAAGATAGACTGCAGCTTTGGAGGAACTATAGGACACTTGTGATGGCTGTGAACTTCTGGCAAGTCAGATATTGTATGAAAAATGGTGAATGCGGGTTTTTTTTTTTTTTTTTGACAATTTAATCCCTGAATTTTACGAAAGATTGTAATGACTCACGTCTGACGGTGAGATGAACAGCGTTGCTGGTGGTGCGACCTTCAGTGTTGGCAGCGGTGCAGGTGTAAGTGCCAGAGTGGCCCCGCTGTAGGTTCCTCAGCACCAGTGCCAGTCCGTTCATCACCACACCTGCACTCATGTTGTGCACCAGCTCCACTCCCTGCAACGACATGCAACACACTGCTTCATGGAAGTGCCTTGATGCGGGTGAAGGGTTCTTGAACCCATGGATTTAGACCTGCTCATCCTATCCTTGGATCAAACCGAATGAAATGGCGTATTGCGGAGAAGTTTGAAAACAGAAACACACGTGTCAAAACAAGTTTACAATGAGACAACTTTTCTCTCAGTGTAAAGCTTTTATAAAGTTATTCCTTGATCAGAATGAAACTGTATACTGAGCGAAACGTTCTCCCAATAAAACATGTGGGTTTCTTTTATCCTTGAATCATAACCTATCACCCCGAATTTCCGGCGCAGTATGTCTCTTACGGGCTTAGCGCTTCCCTAGTGCGCAATAACAGGCAAATACACCAAAAAGAATCATCGTTTCTATGTTTTAAATTAAAAAAAAATCATCTGCAACGGAAGTAACGTTGCAAGAGTCGGCTGTCAGTCACTCTTCAAGGAGCTGGAAGAGTCGAGTCATCTTAAGAGTCAGCTCGATTACCTCCCATTTCCCGGGCGCTGACTGACCTCTACGGGTTTAGCGCCTCTCCCATGATTAAAATAATGAATCATTGCCAGTTAAACTCGACTCAAAATATCTCGATGCAACAGCAATAGGCAGGAATTGAGGGGAATGAGTGTTGATCAGGTCTTGCAATAACTTAGGTATAGGATAGTCATGTTCTGCAGTAACGTAGGTATGTGTTAGTCAGGTCCTGACTAATATATTTTGCAGTAACGTATTTGCGATAGTCAGGTCTTGAAGCAACGTAGGTATGTGTGTTAGTCAGGTCCTGCAGTAATGTACGTAGGTATGATAGGTCCTGCAGTAATTTTGGTGTATATGCGATAGGTTCTGCAGTAACGTTGGTATATGCGATAGGTCCTGCAGTAACGTAAAGTGTACACGTGTGGTGGTGGTGGGAGTAGTATTGTGTTAAACATGAAGCGGGAAAAGTGGTCCTGACACTTGTCTCACGAGTAACAATAACAATTCACCAGACGGTCGACACATGATCACCAATACTTGCATTCCATCAAGAGGTGAGGCTAAGATGAGCTTTCTGTATGTGTTGCAGACTGAAGTGTTAGCTTGTAAAATAACATGCTCGGAAGTGCAGGATTTTGTGAATAATCAATATTATTTTAAAATAACAGGAATAAAATTATTCATAAAGGCTACTGTACAAAGTTATGAGCATAATTAAATTTTATGGGCAGTTGTAACTGCATTTTTTTGACAGGGCTTTTATGAAAGCGTTTGAGAGAGAGCTTTGGTGTACGCAGGTGAGGATATCACGTTGTAAGAGGATGTTCGTTTGTGTAGTGTTTGGACTCGCGTATTCATAATACTCGCTGAAGTGCGAGTACAAATGCAATTTTAACAAAGCAAACTTTAATTCACACAACGTTTAGCCCAAAGGTTACCTATGTTTTGGACAGGTACACGAGTGGTGGTCGGTGGGTGAGATTTGGACTAGCCTAGCATGGGCCAGTAGGCCTGATGCAATGCTCCTTGGTTCTTCAAGCCAACGAAGCATTTTCCAATTAAAGGTTTATCTGCTATACGCCTCTGTACTATTGTACCTGTTGGCATATTTTTGCCGTTTTAAACTGTAAACACTGGATTATCGAGTAGCCTCGCAACACAGGTTATGATGTGGCCTGCAAGCAGGCAGCACTACTGTATTTTTATGTGCAAAATTTTATTATTTAATGATATGAGCTCTTTAGGATCGCAGTATAATGACGGCACCGAAGTTGGGTTATGTTTGTTAATGGCGCTTATGATCGTCGCACTTACGACCCGATCTCACACCAGACCTAAATTGAAAAGGAAATATTACAACAGTAAGAACTATTAAGAAACAGGATACTGCATACAGAGTGTACGTAGAAATTTATATGTTTAACCCTGATCTTGAGCATTCATAAGACAGAAAAAGGATGGAAAGTCTTGCGATTTATACTTGTACAACAGGATTAGCTGTCATGTTCAGACAGTTATCAATAAATAAAAATAAATAAATAAATGAGTGGGACGATAGTGTCTCTCAGTGTGGATGAAGAACACTGTACTCACATTATGGTGCCAGTCGACGCGATGGAAGGTCGGGTTGGCCTCGATGTTGCACTCGAAGTAAACGTCGTCTCCCTCCTTGATGAGGTCAGGGTTCATGTTCTTGCCCAGCCCCAGGCCCACCACAGGCGCGTCTGCAACACAACACTGGTTAATAGTGGCTACCTACCTCGCAAGGATATTGTAAAAAGGCACAGGTTTGTGTACTCACCTAATGTGGTTGCAGAGATAGTCATAGCTCCTGGCCCCGCCTCTTCACTGGTCGCTAGTGTGTGTGTGTGGGTGTCTGTGTCTGTGTGTCTGTGTCTGTCCTGGCATGTAGCAGGCCCAATGCTATAACACTCATCTATGAAGCTTAACATATAAATATTTTACAGACAGCACTTGTGTGACTGTACCAGTGGCACCAACTGTGACTTTCTCTTCCCACAGCCCCATAAGCTTTCATAGCACATGTACTGCGTTAACTTCTACGTCAGTTTGAAGTACATAGTCCTCAGTAGATAGCCTGTGTGTGGATGTTTAAGTCCTCTGCTATCTGTCTTTCTCATGTATTCTCTTCCTTTCCCCATCCATCTCCCCCTTATTCTTCCACTACCTCTTTCTTTCCCTCCTCTCCACTTCTTTTTCCCTTTTTCTAACCATCCTCTTCCCTTCCCTCTTCCCTCCACTCTCTCTCCCAACCTATCTTCTGCCTAATTATTCCTTCTCTGATCATCACAAATGTCATGAATCAACGCAAACTGTTGAAATCAGGCTAATTAAATGCTTAACAAAATATTCTCTACAAATGTTAAGAGCACATTATTCACCCTCGTAGCTTTGATGTCACCAGCAGCTCCCGTCTGAAGGAATGTTATAATTTTTTTTAGTCTGTTGCATTAGCAGGAGATGGTAAATTACGCCAGAGGTCCCTGGGGGATGTGGCCGGGTCGTTGAGTCTAGAATAGTATTCTAGTTTCTTTTGTAGAGGGTGTACTCACATTGTACTCACCTAATTGTGGTTGCAGGGGTCGAGACTCAGCTCCTGGTCCCACCTCTGCACTGTCCGCTACTGGGTCTCTGCTCTCCCTGCACCATGAGCTTTATCATACCTTGTCTTAAAACTATGTATGGTTCCCGCCTCCACTATATCGTTCGCTAAACTATTCCACTTCCTAACTACTCTATGGCTGAAGAATTGCTTCCTAACATCCCTCTGACTCATCTGAGTCTTCAGCTTCCAGTTGTGTCCCCTTGTTTCTGTGTTTCCTCTCTGGAACATCCTGTCACTATCTACCTTGTCGATTCCCCGCAGTATTTTGTATGTCGTTATCATGTCTCCTCTAACCCTTCTGTCCTCCAGTGTTGTTAGTCCTATTTCCCTCAGCCTTTCTTCATAGGGCAGTCCCCTGAGTTGTGGAACTAGCCTTGTCGCAAACCTTTGCACTTTCTCTAATTTCTTGACGTGCTTGACCAGGTGTGGGTTCCAGACTGGTGCTGCATACTCTAGTATGGGTCTGACGTACACGGTGTACAGTGTCTTGAACGATTCCTTGTTAAGGTAACGGAACGCTAATCTTAGGTTTACCAGTCACCCATATGCTGCCGCGGTTATCTGGTTGATGTGAGTTTCCGGAGACGTGCTTGGTGTTATACTCACCCCAAGGTCTTTCTCCTTTGATGAGGTTTGTAGCCTTTGTCCACCTAGCTTGTACTCTGTCAGCGGTCTTCTTTGCCCTTCTCCGATCTTCATGACTTTGCATTTGGTGGGATTGAATTCGAGAAGCCAGTTGCTAGACCAGATGTCAAGCTTGTCCAGGTCTGTTTGAAGTCCTGCTTGGTCCTCCTCCGATGTGATTCTCCTCATTAATTTCACATCATCTGCGAAAAGAGAGACTATGTGTGTGTGTGTGTGTGTACACCTATTTGTGATTGCAGGGGTCGAGGCTTAGCTCCTGGTCCCGCCTCTTAGCGCGCACGAGCGTCCATATGAGAGAGAGGGGGGATTGGGATTGATATTGAGATTGGGATTTGCATGGGTGTGTGTGTGAGAATGTGCGCGCGTAAGTGAAGGTAGTCAAGGCCCCTCGAATCTGCATGACTATAGATTTTTTTTGACGAGAGAAAAAACACCTTTGTTATGATAGCTCATTGTGTAGGCTTAGGCTTCCTGTGAAGAGGATGACCAAACTGTTTGAGGAGAGGGGGAGCGGGGGAGAGAGAATTCATATAGAAAGAGGCAAGACAGAAGAGATGAAGCCTAACAGAGTCGACAAGTAAAGACAGACAGACAGACACAGACAGACATGAAATCTGATATACAGGTACTCACCTATTTGTGGTTCCATGGGTCGAGTCATAGCTCTTGGCCCCGCCTCTTCTCTGGTCGTTACTAGGTCCACTTTCTCCCGGCTTCAAGACCGTTATCGTACCTCTTAAAGTTATGTATGGATCACGCCTCTACTACTGTTACATATTATTCCACTTCCTGACAACTCTAAAGCTGAATAATTACTTCCTAACATCCCTACGACTCATCTGAGTTTTCAACTTTCAGTTATGCCCTCTTGTTTTTATATCCTATCTGTGACACATTACGTCCCTGTTCACCCTGTCAGTTCCCATCAGTATTTTGTACGTCGTTATCATATATCCTCCCTAGTCCTCCTGTCTTCCAGTGACAGGATGAGTTCCCTTAACCTCTCCTCATAGTACATACCCCTTAGCTCCGGGGTTAGTCTTGTTGCAAACCTCTGCACTTTCTCCATTTTCTTAAATGTTCTTGACCAGATGTGGGTTCCAATCTGGTGCTGCGTACTCCAGCACGGGCTTGACGTGTACAGTGTCGTGAATGGCTCCTTACCTCGAAACTATTTTCAAGTTTGTCCAGACGCGCGCATGCCCCAGCAGTTATTTGGTTGATGTGCGCCTCAGGGGATTTGCTCTGTATGATACTCTTCTCAAGATCCTTCTTGAGTGAGGTTTGCAGCCTTTGTTTCCCCCTTCCCTTCCCGAGCCTGAACTCAGTCTACAGTCTTTGTCCTTCCCTAAGCTTCATAACTTGACTCATGGTGGGATTAAACTCCAGGAGTCATTTGTCAGACCAAACCTGTAGCTTGTACAGATCACTTTGTAGCCTTTCTTGGTCCTCGTCCGCCTGTATTCTCATTAGTTTCACGTCGTCTGCGAACAGGGACACCTCTGACTCTCCCTTCCGTCATGTCATTCACATATAGAAGAAACAACACCGACACTAGGACTGATCCCTGTGGAACCCCACCCGTCACGTGCACCCATTTCGACACCTCGTCACGGACTATCGCTCGTTGTTTCCTTCCTGTCAGGTATTACCTGATCCATTGTAGTAATTTTCCTGTTATCCCTGCCTGCTTCAATAGCTTTTGTAAAGTCGAAAAAAAATGCAATCTACCCATCCCTCTCTTACTTCTATTACCCTGTGAAACACCAGAAGGTTTGTGACACAGGATTTTCCCTGAGTCCGTGTTGGTTGTCATATAAATGCATTCCTTTCTAGGTGTTCCACTACTCTTCTCTTGATAATCTTCATGACTTTACATAATATACATGTCAGTGGCACTGGTCTGTAGTTTAAGGCTGCCTGTCTCTCCTTAAAAAATGGGACTACAATTTCAGTCTTCCACACCTCTGGCAGTTGTCCTTTTTCGACAGACTTGTTGAAGATTGTTGCTAGCTGCGCACACGGTGTCCCTTCTTCCTCTCTCATGACTAACGGAGAGATTATCTGGTCCCACCACCTTCGAGGTATCTAACTCACATATCAGTTTCTTCACTTCCTCGACGGCTGTGTGTTGTCCAATACTTGTTGGTGGACACTACTGTCTCGGTTTACTGGAAGCCTTACTAAGTCCTCTGAAAATACCATTTTATATCTCGTGCTTAGCTCTTCTCAGACTTCCTGGTGATTCCTTGTGAGCTTCCCTCCTTCCGTCTTCAACCTTATTACCTGATCCTTGACTGTTTTTCTCTGATGTGTGTATATAATAACCTTGGATCAGATTTGTCTTTCAGTGCTGTGTCATTCTCAAATTGCCACTGAGCCTCCCTTCTTATCCATGCATACTCGTCTCTGGCTCTTCGGCTCAACTCTTGGAGTTCTTTGCCTTCTATACTTTTTCTATGTTCTACCACACTTGGCTTCTCCACACCTCTGGGTAAACAAAGAGCTCAATGTCTTCTCCTTTTTCTAATACCCCTGGGTACAAACTTCTCTGCCTCCCTGCACTTTATGGCCCTGTGTATGTGTGTACACTCGCCTAATTGTACTCACCAAATTGTGGTTGCAGGGGTCGAGACTCAGCTCTTGGCCCCGCCTCTTCTCTCATCGCTACTAGGTCATCTCTCCCTGCTCCATGGGCTTTATCATAACTCGTCTTAAAGGTATGTATGGTTCCTGCCTCCACTACATCACTTGCTAGACTATTCCACTTCCTGACAACTCTATGACTGAAGAAATACTTCCTAACATCACTTTGACTTATCTGAGTCTTCAACTTCCAATTGTGACCCCTTGTTTCTGTCCCCCCTCTCTGGAACATCCTGTCTCTGTCCACTTTGTCTATTCCACGCAGTATTTTGTATGTCGTTATCATGTGTGTGCGTGTGCGAGCGTGCGTGCGTGCGCGCGCGTGATAAATATGAAATATTTTTCTACAATAGCCGAAAAAGAGGCACATCACACAAAGTTGGTTACTGTGTCAACAAATCAAACACCGTCAAATGATATTTGACAGGTCCCTTAGAGGAATATATATATATATATATATATATATATATATATATATATATATATATATATATATATATATATAATGTATATATTATTTACACAGGGTTGGCCAAAAGTAGGTTTACATTGGTTTCACTATTTGTTCACGTTTTCGATTTAATTTATCCTAACAATAATTCCAAACCAATATTGGAAGTGTGAAAATGCCGAGCAGGTGCAGGAGTTAAGTGGGTACCTACGAAGTGTAAGCCTACTTTTCCACGAAAAAGTCGTAATGAACGATTGTAACTTAATTTCGTTTTATATATTCGCAAGCTTTGTGGTTCACAGACGCATGAAAAAAGTCGAGCTCAAACACCATTACCTTTGGCTCACACTTCTTGTCACTACTATTATTATTATCATTAGACAAACCCGTTGGGATTAAACACCGCCTGGGGCATGGAAGGTAATCAAGTATGATCCAAGAGGAAAGGGAGGCTGCAGTTCCATAAAGAGGACTCTACCATCATCCAAAGTAAACCTCTGTGAAGTGTGCCGACGATACAGTCTGCGATTGCTAACTGATAAAGGAATCCTGGCGAAATTTCTTCAATAGTACTACATGTTAGAAGTCCAGCAGAGCATCTGGTATGTCCAGCGACCCCTGTAGAGGCCGGTATCATCGTATATTAATGCACAAAATGCGCTCTATAGCATTTCATTGAGAAACAATTTCGTTCACCAGCATCTTAAATCAATTCTGCTAGTACTTAGACAAATATGACAAGTAAAATCAAGTGTTGTAAGGCCTAACAGTTGCAGTCAGTGCCTAGAATATCCTAAGACTTTATATTTGCAGCGTGTTGGCACTTGCAGTTAGTACCATCTCTGTTATAACGCCTTGATGCTGCAGTATTATATGAAACAGAAGTAAATGGCAAATGATCTGACACCTTTATTTAATCTGGGAGAAACTGAAACCACGAAGACACAAAAGTTATTTGACCTTCCAACACCATATAGTGACATGGAAGTTTCGTCTTTCCAACAGCACTAGGACATGCAAGTAATTAGGTCTCCCAGCTCCTCCTAGGACACGAAAGCTAATTGGTTTGAAATAACACTAGGAGCCAAAAACTGTAAACTATAGTTGATGGTAAGTTACAAAGGAAGCATCTGAGAACGGACTCTGAGAACACCTGAAAACTGGTCATAAGATAACATTTGGGAACTAACCCCAAAAACAGTTGAGAACTGACCGCAAAAAACAGGTGTGAAAATACGGTAGCTGAGAACTGGCCAAGAGCAGCTGGGAAGTGACAACAGATGTAAGGTAACCTTTACACATTATTACTACTACACCTATAATGATAATTATAATATATAATAAATATAACTAACATAATTTGCTTTGCATTTTGCTTACATCTTCGCATTCATTTAGCTGCAAGCTGGAACTAGACTGTTTGATAAAAACTATTATTACTACTTTTAGTAGTAGGTGAAATACTGATATTGCGTTATTTTATAGCTATTTGTACCACTCTGCGTATATTGCTAATATATTATATGCACAATAAAATATAAACTATAACGGACATGTTTTGAAATGGACAAGCTATGTTTACTGCTGAGGATTTTGCCCTCGTCTCCCCTCGACTAAAAATAGAAAACGAAAGAAAAAAAATACTAAAGTTGATAGGTTAAACACTCGGGATATTTTTGTAAGCATCAACAGATACGCGAATTGTAGTACCTATTTACCTACCTACCTGGAGTCTACCTATTTACCTGGAGGGTGTTCCGGGGGTCAACGCCCCCGCGGCCCAGTCCATGACCAGGCCTGTCGGTTAGATTAGTCAGGAAACAGGACAATGTTTTCCCGACCCGGATGCTAGTGAAATGACCCGCCGCGGGAGCTTTTGGTTATCTGACAGAGGCCTTCCGCTGGCTTACCGGTCCTAACCCTTTTAAAAATTAAGAAAAACTATCATGGTAGTAGGCCTCCAGGTGGATCAGCGCCTCATCTTGTAAAATAGCTTCTATAATAAAAAATACTCGAAAACTATGGGATATTCCAAGTAAGAAATCTGTGTCAAAACTGTATCTTCCGGAAAATAAAGTATCATTTTTATATTATTCTTATATGATGCTATTTTAAAATCATCTCTACGAGCCACCTTAAGTTGGGTGATGCCTGTGGATTTAGAGATTGTGAAAAATCTGCACTACGAAACAGAGGGAAGGGGGGAGGGTGTACAGTGAACTGTTTAGAAAGGAGTGCCCCAGGGGCTAGGAACGGGAGAGAAACAGTAGAGCGAACAATGAGGAAGCTCTCTTGAGGGTTCTGTAGAGTAGCGTGAAGGTCTTCACTACTGCCACTACTCCAGAGTGGGGAATACTGCTGTGCATGAAGACAGAATAGGGCATTTAAGTTAGAGAAGCCTGAGGGTTGAGGTTGGGTGAGGAGAGAGAAATTCTGGTGAGTGATCAGGAAAATGGCAAAGTTGTGGGAGCGGGGAAGGAGGAAGAAAGGAAGGATTAGGAGAATATGGAAAGTAGTTTATAAAGGAAATTCTGGACAGCACGATTGAATTTTTAGATTTTGCCGCCGAAGCGGCTAGTTTATTGAGCGCCCCCATATCCATCCTGTGTACAGTAGCGCAAGACAATATGGATATACAAAAGGCCTAGGAACTAGGCCTTGAAATTGTTAACAGGAGTACGCCTAAATTTATATCTCAAATTGACTTACCTGTTGCAAACTAATTTCGTAAATTTGCTTAATATGTCTGGTATCTTATTTTCATTAATATTATATCTTGACATATCACATAGGTTAAACGTACTATGTATATTTTCTTAAATGGGAAGTTTGGATATTTGCAACTAGAAAACGTGCACTCGCGCGCGCACATACACAAGCACACCCTCACAATATAAGTCACACATGTCATAGACATGCACATGAATTAGCTCACACAGTGGCAAAGACCCCGGGTTTGGTCCTGAGTCTAGTGGAGACACTGGCCATGTTTACCTACACCTGTTGCTCCTATTCACCTAGAAATAAAATACTTACCTTTAAGATAGCCAACTGTTGTATACCTTATCCTGGGGAACACCAAGCCAATAAGCCGCACTAATTGGCTTGGGTTAACCTGGGTTACCAACCCTCCGGATTAATCATCCGTATTAGTTATTTTCTTGAGTTATTATTGGTAAGTAAGACACATAGGCAACATTTAATCAAAAAGAGAAAATAAGAGATCTGGACATTAATGAAACGTTTCGTCAGTGCAACGTGTCCTTAATAAATGTATCTGTCAGTGCATACATGTAGCATACGTGTCTTTTACCGACAAGGATAAAAAAAATGGTTAATGGTTATAATCATAGCCATAATATTTTTTAAAGAGGTGGACCGGTAAGCCAGTGGAAGGCCTCGGTCAGATGACCAAAAGCTCCAGCGGCGGGTCATCATATGACTAAGACCCGCGTCAGGAAACACTTGTCCTGTTTCCTGACAAACCTTACCTAACATAACCCTTTACCGACAACTTGTCTGTGTCACCATACCCGTCACCATACCCGTCACCATACCCGTCACCATACCCGTCACCATACCCGTCACCATACCCGTCACCATACCCGTCACCATACCCGTCACCATACCCGTCACCATACCCGTCACCATACCCGTTCCACGAAGGTGAGAGGTGCAGACAAATGGCACAAAGCGGACAAGTGGTGAAAAGGACACAGCTGGAACTTTATCAAGACGTTTCGCCTGTGGACAAGAATCTTCATTCATTTGAATAATTTTTTTTTAAATCCGACAAGTTGATAAATGAGACACTCTTGCAACGTTTGGGTATCTTTATTGTGGAAACGTTTCGCCCGCCAGTGGCTTCTTCAGTCCAACGCAGAGAAAGGTGGAAGAGGAGGAGAAGTTTGAGGTAATCAGTCCCTCAGCCTGGAGTCGCTGTGATAAAATTGGCCACAATAAGGCTGTCCACAGGCGAAACGTCTCAATTAACCTTTCTCTCTGCACTATTGTTTTCAGTAAGGTGTTGTTACTCACAGAAGACGACAAGAGTGACGGTGTCTGTGAGAGGGGCGTGGTGGAGGGCTGGGTTGGCTCCTGTACACGACAGCGTCGCTCCGTCGTGCTGACGACTCACTACTATCGTCAGCGTCGCCGTCGTTACGTTTCCCCCGTCCTCTATCTGCGGGAGAAACCACGCTTGTGGTGAGGGGGGTTGTTGTGGCTGGGGAGGGGGTGAGAGGAGGGTGCTTGAGGTGTGCATGAAGTAATTGATGGAACAAATTGTTCAATCAGGCCAGTTGCCTATTTTCAGTGTTTTTTTTCCCTCTTTTTCCCTTCTAGTAAACCTTCAGGCGATAACCTCGGATATTTGTCAAATGTCAGGTGGAGTGATTGTTGAGGTTTCTTGGAGTGATTGTTGAGGTTTCTTGGAGTGATTGTTGAGGTTTCTTGGAGTGATTGTTGAGGTTTCTTGGAGTGATTGTTGAGGTTTCTTGGAGTGATTGTTGAGGTTTCTTGGAGTGATTGTTGAGGTTTCTTGGAGTGATTGTTGAGGTTTCTTGGAGTGATTGTTGAGGGTTCTTGGAGTGATTGTTGAGGGTTCTTGGAGTGATTGTTGAGGGTTCTTGGAGTTTAGGGATGTGGTTGTGGGGGGTTGTAGCAGTTCTGTGGTTATCGGGTGCTTGTGGTGATGTGGGAAGGTTGTGATGTAGTTCTGGATTTGCTGTGGGATGGTTTTCGTTGTATGACTGTGGGGTGGTTGTGGGTAACAAAAAAGTGCTAAGGAATTACAAGATATTCCCAGTCTAGGTGGGGGGGGAGGGTGTAAGTGTGTGTGTGTATGAAGGCAGTAAAATGATAATTGAAGGAGGAGGCAGTGGAAGGATAAGGATAAAGCATTATAATAAAATCCATTATGATACACCATGGATAAGATGGGAAAGACGGGAGGGGAAGATAGTGTGAGGCTGTCGCAGTATAATGAGATACATGATACAGCGTATGTGATGAGAGAGGAGGGGGGAGAAAGTATGGGAAAGTGAAGGCAGTATAATGAGAGACAACGTGATACTCACAGCGTGGGAGACATGGGGGAGGCGAGCGTGGGCGCGCCACCAGGTGAGGTGGGCGGGTGGGTGGGAGCCCACAGCTCGACATACTAGACGCAGGGTGGTCCCCGCCCGCACGCCCGCACCACCGCCCACCACCCGCACCTCCACCGGCGATACTATTAAGGCAAGAAATAAATTATAAGTTAAATCTAACGAGAATAATACCTTAATAATAATAATAATAATAATAATAATATCATCTTAAAGCAGTGAGATACGGTTGGAAAGTAATGTCACAGACTAATTATAAAAGCAATCTATTTTATAATTGCAAACTTACCTGTTCTTGCAGTGCTTATCTTGTATATGGAAACCTTCCCACACTAAGTTCAGATGCACACACTGCAGCTCAAGCTTTTATTTAAACAACGTTTCGATCCTCATGAAGTCATGGCGTGGACTTGATAAGAGATCTAAACCGATTGAAAAGTCTCAATAAAAGTGTTTTGCAATGTCTCATTTCCTCACCATTCTCTGCTACACAGCTCAAGTGAACTTCTCGGTCAAGACGTGTCTCGTCTTGGAGACACTGCTACCCTACCCGTTTCACGGCCATCTGCTTGTTAAATTCTCTACTCGGCATAATATTTACTTGCCACTGCGGCGTCTCTGTCGAAATTCATCATCTCATTACACCATAATCGTACACCTTTGTACGTTTCCTGGCTACTCTTGGAAACTGCGTTGCCAGACGTATCACAGCCGGATTTTTTTTTTTTTAAATTTTGAAATCTATGGTTAAATGTAAGTTTTCATATGTTTATGTAATTCGGTCTAACCCATCGTAACTTAACTTTAAGGAAATAAGATTTGTAAACTTACAACAAGCATTTTGACGGTGGCTTTGGGTAAGTCGTAAGAAAATTAACGTTGTACAAAATCAGGTCTACTCGCCTGGAGTTTCATCGTGTTGTTGTCTAAAGCATCACGCTCCGTATGCGCCAATTAATAAATAGAAAATATTAAGCGATCAAGGTCGTTTGAAAGTACCTTGATGCAGTAAAACTAGATTAGACTCTTCGTGTAATGTGCAACATGCACGTAATCTTTTGGGTATAAGCTAATGATTTTATAATTTAAGATGATTAAAATCAATAAGTATACAATTGATTGTAAACATAATAAAAAAGTGTTCATGCATAAACGGTGTGCGCACAGAAACCTGCCTTGGAAAACTGTCCTAAGAACTCTAAATCCAAACCAATTTATGGTAAAGCTGGACGACAAAACATACGAAGTTTGTAGAAACTCTATAACTATTAAATCTGAGACAGATCAGATATATAGAGTTAGAGCATAGATAACTTTAAAGAAAAACAATGCTGAATTGCTTAACGACATATCACAGCAAATTAAAGAAAATCTACACCGAAAAAAATGAGAGAGAGAGAGAGAGAGAGAGAGAGAGAGAGAGAGAGAGGCAAGCAAGCAAAGCTCAGTTGGAGAAATTTGTAAAATAATCCAAATTACATTTTCACATACGCAAAATCCAAGTCCTAAGCCTCCCTACGGTGTATAGAAATATACCTAGTTGCATGATAACACACTGACCTACGAGTTTAAGGACTCACTTGCCCTGGGTTCGAGTCCCACCCGTTCTGAGGATTTTTTTTTTTTGCAGTGTTATTACGATTTTGTGAGTAAGTCTTTCAATATTGAAATAAGCGAAATCTTAAAATAACTGTTTGAATTAATGTTCAGCAGTTCCATAGATCCTGTGATAACTAAAAGTCCAGTTATTCTGCCCACCTTAAATATTACAAATCTGACATTATCACAAACCCTTGAGACTACAAAGAGGAGATAACATGCAAAAATTTCAACTTCTCAGGTACTAGAAGAATGAACTAAAAACGAGCACAGCATAAGAAAAGCAGGTAGACCATATCACAGAAAGTAAAGAACAGGTAAAAGATTTGGAACAATTGTCAAATGATCTTTCATTTCTTGAACAACATACCGAATGCAGCAAAGGCTAGGAGAATTATATAATCTAATATAAGGCATTTCAAAACACGAGAAGCAATGCCAGTGATGGTACTATTAAAATCAATTATTCTCTCACGACTTGGATATTGTTCTATGGATAAAAAAGGGGGGGGAGAAGATACCAGACAATTGTGGTATCAACACTTTTTAGGTGTGAGAATCATGGGCTTGCAACGTTGCAGCGAGGAAGAGGCTGGAGGCAGGAGCGATGTTACGTACGAGCGCAATGTGTTGCGTGAATATAATGCAGAGAATTCGTTATGAGGTTATAAATGGTATACTTCATAGGGTTGAAGAAACGTTGAAGTTGTTTGGGCATTTAAGAGGGAATGGTCCAGAATAGGGCGACCGAGAGGGTGTATACATTTGAGGTGGGAGGAGTTGGTACGGCTCATCCAAGTAATGGCTGGAGGGTGGGGGTAAAGGAGGTTTTTAGTATACAGCTTCTGTTAGCGTGTCAGATCATAGTGGAGACAAGTGGTTTTATGCATCTTGACGTGATGTTGGTGTGTGAGCAAGGTAACTTGAAGGCATTTCAGGAAACCGGTTAGTCGTACTCGATTCTTAGAGGAGGGAAGTACAGTGCCCGCACTGAGGCTGCTATGTAAAGTAATAGAGGTTCATTTGAGTTGTGACGTCTGCGCATTTCTCTTAAGACATCTACTGAATGTATGGAGGATGTGTTTACGTTTCTGGGAGACGATGGTTGTGGTTAATAATAATCGGTAGGATTAATAATATATGTGTGTGTGTGTGTGTCGTGCTGAATAGGTAAATCTTGCAAAAATCATTCTGAACCTAACGAAAAAAATAAATTTCATTGTTTTTGTTTAGTAGTAAATTATTGTAAACTTATCTAAAATATATTTAATTGGGTTAGGCTAAATTAAATTGCGCTTGTTATAATAAGGTTAGGTAAGTTTTCATAAATTAAATAAAAATCTATCATTAAACGTATAAATTTTTTTTTAGAAAGGACTTAAATTTAAACGAGTTCTTGCTAATTGATCAATTTTACCTATTCGGCACGACATTATATATATATATATATATATATATATATATATATATATATATATTTTTTTTTTTTATTAACACATCGGCCGATTCCCACCAAGGCAGGGTGGCCCGAAAAAGAAAAACTTTCATCATCATTCACTCCATCACTGTCTTGCCAGAAGGGTGCTTTACACTACAGTTATAAAACTGCAACATTTACACCCCTCCTTCAGAGTGCCGGCACTGTACTTCCCATCTCCAGAACTCAAGTCCGGCCTGCCGGTTTCCTGAATCCCTTCATAAATGTTACTTTGCTCACACTCCAACAGCACGTCAAGTATTAAAACCATATGCCTCCATTCACTCCTATCAAATACGCTCACACATGCTTGCTGGAAATCCAAGCCCCTCGCACACAAAACTTCCTTTACACCCTCCCTCCAACCTTTCCTAGGCCGACCCCTACCCCGCCTTCCCTCCACTACAGATTTATACACTCTCGAAGTCACTCTGTCTCGTTCCATTCTCTCTACATGTCCAAACCACCTCAACAACCCCTCCTCAGCTCTCTGGACAATCGTTTTGGTAATCCGCACCTCCTCCTAATTTCCAAACTCCGAATTCTCTGCATTATATTCACACCACACATTGACCTCAGACATGACATCTCCACTGCCTCCAGCCTTCTCCTCGTTGCAACATTCATCACCCATGCTTCACACCCATATAAGAGCGTTGGTATAACTATACTCTCATACATTCCCTCTTTACTTCCATGGACAAGGTTCTTTGTCTCCACAGACTCCGAAGTGCTCCACTCACCCTTTTCCCCTCATCAATTCTATGATTCACCTCATCCTTCATAGACCCATCCGCCGACATGTCCACTCCCAAATATCTGAATACATTCACCTCCTCCATACTCTCTCCTCCAATCTGATATCCAATCTTTCGTCACCTATTCTTTTTGTTATCCTCATCACCTTACTCTTTCCTATATTCACTTTCAATTTTCTTCTTTTACACACCCTACCAAATTCATCCACCAACCTCTGCAGCTTCTCTTCAGAATCTCCCAAAAGCACAGTGTCATCAGCAAAAAGCAACTGTGACAACTCCCACTTTGTATTTGCTTCTTTATCTTTTAGCCCAACACCTCTTGCCAAGACCCTCGCATTCACTTCTCTTACAACCCCATCTATAAATATATTGAACAACCACGGTGACATCACACATCCTTGTCTAAGGCCCACTTTTACTGGGAAATAGTCCCCTTCCCTCCTACACACTCTAACCTGAGCCTCACTATCCTCATAAAAACTCTTCACTGCTTTCAGTAACCTTCCTCCTATTCCATACACCTGCAACATCTGCCACATTGCCCCCTATCTACCCTATCATACGCCTTTTCCAAATCCATAAATGCCACAAAAACATCTTTACCCTTATCCAAATACTGTTCACCTATATGTTTCACTGTAAACACTTGGTCTACACACCCCTACCTTTCCTAAAGCCCCTTGTTCATCTGCTATCCTGCTTTCTGTTTTACTCTTAATTCTTTCAATAATAACTCTACCATACACTTTACCAGGTACACTCAACAGACTTATTCCCCTATAATTTTTGCACTCTCTTTTGTCCCCTTTGCCTTTATACAAAGGAACAATACACGCTCTCTGCCAATCCCTAGGTACCTTACCCTCTTCCATACATTTATTAAATAATAGCACCAACCACTCCAAAATTATATCCCCACCTGCTTTTAACATTTCTATCTTTATCCCATCAATCCCAGCTGCCTTACCCCTTTCATTCTACCCACTGCCTCACGAACTTCCCTACACCCACAACTGGCTCTTCCACACTCCTACAAGATGTTATTCCTCCTTGCCCTACACACGAAATCACAGCTTCCCTGTCTTCATCAACATTTAACAAATCCTCAAAATATTCTCTCCATCTTCCCGATACCTCTAACTCTCCATTTAATAACTCTCCTCTCCTATTTTTAACTGTCAAATCCATTTGTTCTCTAGGCTTCCTCAACTTATTAATCTCATTCCAAAACCTTTTCTTATTTTCAACAAAATTTGCTGATAACATCTCACCCACTCTCTCATCTGCTCTCTTTTACATTGCTTCACCACTCTTTTAACCTCTCTTTTCTCTCCATATACTCTTCCTTCTTGCATCACTTCTACTTTGTAAAAACCTCTCATATGCTAACTTTTTCTCCCTTACTACTCTCTTTACATCATCATTCCACCAATCGCTCCTCTTCCCTCCCGCACCCACTCGCCTGTAACCACAAACTTCTGCTGAACACACTAACACTACATTTTTAAATCTACCCCATACATTTTCGACCCCATTGCCTACACTCTCACTAGCCCATCTATCCTCCAATAGTTGTTTATATCTTACCCTAACTGCCTCCTCTTTTAGTTTATAAACCTTCACCTCTCTTTTACTTACTGATTCTATTTTCCTTGTATCCCATCTACCTTTTACTCCCACTGTAGCTATAACTAAAAAGTGATCTGATATATCTGTAGCCCCTCTATAAACATGTACATCCTGAAGTCTACTCAACAGTCTTTTATCTATCAATACATAGTCCAACAAACTACTGTCATTACGACATATATATATATATATATATATATATATATATATATATATATATATGTCGTGCCGAATAGGTAAAACTGGTAAATTAGCAAGAACTCGTTTTAAATTAAGTCCTTTCTAAAATTTTCTCTTATACGTTTAAAGATATATTTTTTTCATTTATGTTAATGTAAGAATTTATAATTTTGTACCAAGAGAAACTTTGAAAAACTACCTAACCTTATTACAACATGCGCAATTTAATTTAGCCTAACCCAACTAAATATATTTTAGATACGTTAACATTAATTTAATAATAAACAAACACAATGAAATATATTTTTTTCGTTATGTTCAGAATGATTTTGGCGAAATTATTGCATACACAAATTTTCACTTGTCTTATATGGCAAGGTGAGCGTTGCTATTTAAGCCAAAATCGCAAGTTTTACCTAATCGGCACGACATATATATATACGTATATATATATATATATATATATATATATATATATATATATATATATATATATATATATATCACACACACAATGGGTCGGTAATCTCTCTCAGCATTCGGTGTTGGTAGCAAACTCAAAAAATATGTATATTCATAAAACTAGATCACATGTGATACAACTCGGGCAGGTCTACATAAAAAAAAAATTATAGTGAATACATAAAGTTTTCAATTAATTTATTAGAAAATAGACATGTGAAATGGATTATCAGTGCAAGTGAAGGCCATGTTTTTTTTTTTTATTTCGTTATACTAATGAATTCAATTTTTAATATATTTAAATGGTATTTACACACACGCAAGCGCACACGCATCGCCCTCTTCCCCACATATATTATACAGGGCGGGATTAAGGCATGGGCTTTAGGGGCTGCAGCCCAGGGGCTTCCGCCAGCTGAAGGGCCTCCAGAGATGTTCTCAACTTACAATTTACTGATGTTTTGGAAAAAAATTGTTTCCAAGAAATTACCCAAAGCAAATGTTTAAATTTTTAATTATGGTTAGCCTTGTAAAAATAAATTTATTATTTCTTTAACTTTTTTTTCCTTTTGAAAATATCACTGGGGGCCTCACAGTACCTGTAGTATAAAATATACCTATTGGTAAAAAAGAATGAAAAGGTGGGGTGGTAGGGGAAGCGGAATATTCAAATGACTTCAGGAAGGAATCCAAATATTGTTCCTCGTAGCCTTTTTATCCACTTCTCCGAGGCTATGGGTCCCACAATTTGTACCAGAGGTGGACCTTACATTTAATATATATATATATATATATATATATATATATATATATATATATATATATATATATATAATATAATATAATATATATATATATATATATATAATATATATATATATAATATAAATATATATATATATATATATCATAGGGTAGATAGGGGGGCAATGTGGCAGATTTTGCAGGTGTATGGAATAGGAGGAAGGTTACTGAAAGCAGTGAAGAGTTTTTATGAGGATAGTGAGGCTCAGGTTAGAGTGTGTAGGAGGGAAGGGGACTATTTCCCAGTAAAAGTGGGCCTTAGACAAGGATGTGTGATGTCACCGTGGTTGTTCAATATATTTATAGATGGGGTTGTAAGAGAAGTGAATGCGAGGGTCTTGGCAAGAGGTGTGGGACTAAAAGATAAAGAAGCAAATACAAAGTGGGAGTTGTCACAGATGCTTTTTGCTGATGACACTGTGCTTTTGGGAGATTCTGAAGAGAAGTTGCAGAGGTTGGTGGATGAATTTGGTAGGGTGTGTAAAAGAAGAAAATTTAAAGTGAATATAGGAAAGAGTAAGGTGATGAGGATAACAAAAAGAATAGGTGACGAAAGATTGGATATCAGATTGGAGGGAGAGAGTATGGAGGAGGTGAATGTATTCAGATATTTGGGAGTGGACATGTCAGCAGATGGGTCTATGAAGGATGAGGTGAATCATAGAATTGATGAGGGGAAAAGGGTGAGTGGAGCACTTCGGAGTCTGTGGAGACAAAGAACTTTGTCCATGGAAGTAAAGAGGGGAATGTATGAGAGTATAGTTATACCAACGCTCTTATATGGATGTGAAGCATGGGTGATGAATGTTGCAACGAGGAGAAGGCTGGAGGCAGTGGAGATGTCGTGTCTGAGGTCAATGTGTGGTGTGAATATAATGCAGAGAATTCGGAGTTTGGAAATTAGGAGGAGGTGCGGGATTACCAAAACGATTGTCCAGAGAGCTGAGGAGGGGTTGTTGAGGTGGTTTGGACATGTAGAGAGAATGGAACGAGACAGAGTGACTTCAAGAGTGTATAAATCTGTAGTGGAGGGAAGGCGTGGTAGGGGTCGGATTAGGAAAGGTTGGAGGGAGGGGTAAAGGAAGTTTTGTGTGGAGGGCTTGGACTTCCAGCAAGCATGTGTGAGCGTATTTGATAGGTGTGAATGGAGGCATATGGTTTTAATACTTGACGTGCTGTTGGAGTGTGAGCAAAGTAACATTTATGAAGGGATTCAGGGAAACCGGCAGGCCGGACTTGAGTTCTGGAGATGGGAAGTACAGTGCCGGCACTCTGAAGGAGGGGTGTTAATGTTGCAGTTTTATAACTGTAGTGTAAAGCACCCTCTGGCAAGACAGTGATGGAGTGAATGATGATGAAAGTTTTCTTTTCGGGCCACCCTGCCTTGGTGGGAATCGGCCGATGTGTTAATAAAAAAAAATATATATATATATATATATATATATATATATATATATATATATATATATATATATATATATATAAACACTGATCTCTGGCCGACGGAGACTCGACCCTACGAGTCTCCGTCGGCCAGAGATCAGTGTTTGTGAATATTTCGCCTGCTCTTGCGATTTCCTAGCATATATATATATATATATATATATATATATATATAAATATAAAATTTTCCACCTTGTTGCCTAAGTGGCCGTCAGAAATGTCCGCGGAGAAGTTACAAATTATGTTTTGATAAAACCAGCTGGTGTTAGGAAGCCCTCAATAAGATTAAGCAGCGGCTCATTGTTTCATCAGGAAATTACCAGGAGTTTAGACAGTATTTATACGTTCAGATTACTTAAAAGGAGATGTAATTTTGAGCCGTTAGAGAGTAATTCCCTGTTAGCCCCTCTTGATTTAGTTGGTTAAAGCAAAGATTTAATTTGTTGGATGAGCACGAAGGTGCCTCGTCAGTGGGCGTTAAGGAAGAAAATCCCACTTGCTCCATTTCTTTTGTGCTTTGAAGTGCATACCGAGACGGTCGTCTTCACAACCTGAGGTGTATTTCTGTGAATATATATACTGTGCTTTCTCTCCTTGGTCCCTATCTTAGAGGTTAAAGTATTCTTCCCAAATAGTATTCATTTTTTATTCAAAGACTGAAACTAAGGACGTCTGTTAATCAAAGCACCTAAATTAGAAAGAGGAAAATATTAAGGAGTTCTTATCAGATGATATATGCAAGTCCCCGTACCTAGTTCGCAATCCTTCCAAATGTAGAATCATGTTAGCCAACCATAGCCAGTCACAGCTGCAGTTAGATGTATCTAAACTGAAACATCAACCATCTTTGGAGTCATAACATCTCGCATGAGCAAATACCATTTTTAAACTAAACACAAATCTTCGAATTGCATTATAGTTTACAGTGTCGGCATTTAAGTAATTCTTTAAAACGTACATATGTAATTCTCCCAAAAAATTATGGTCACGTGATTAGAATGGTTTAGATACAAGTCTTGTTGACAAATTTGTCTAATTTATACAAGAAAATACTAATTAACAAAAGCGTTCAGTTAAGTAGAATTTGTTCCTTTTAAGATGTAAATAATTTTTCTTTTCGTTAATAAGAGATGCAAACTGTAACAGTGGTAAGTTAATACTATGTTATTTAAACATGTTTTATTTTTTAAAGTTTCATACACTGATACATAAAAAGTGAGAAATCGTAGAAAAATGGAACAGGGGTAAAAAAAAAAAAGGGATCTGTACATTTTGACCCGTTAACATGTGCAATATTTGTGTAACTGACAGAGGGCGGCACCAGAATTTTAATACAGGCGGCGGAAACATAGGGGTAGCTATCTAGTTGGTAGGGGAGAGCTGGGAGATTTGTTTTGAAGCTGCGTAATTATTATTATTTTTATTTTTCGAGCTTCCGGGGACTGAAGCCCCCCAAGGCGCTCCCCTTGGCGCCGCCACTATTAACTGATGTTATTCTCAAGGGAAATAAGTGATTAGTTTCTCACGTGTGATATTGAGGGTGACAGAGGCGGTGCGTGGCTGGACCACGGCAGTGTCTTGGACTTTGCGACCTGATGAGGCGTGGGCGTGGCGGTCCGTGGGCGTGTGGGCGTGGCAGGTGAGTGTCACCCCTAGCAGCTCCCTCATCGCCTGGATGGAGAGCGTTGCATCCACCGTGTACGTCCCTGGGGGGGGGGGTAAGACATCGTTATCTGCATTTGTTTATTGTTTTATATTTTCATGTTAAAAACAGTCTCAGTACTCTTGACTGGAACGAGTCACACTTGACCCACAATTCAAAAATGAAAACTCGTGACTTGACAAGAGCCCAGGATGGATCGAAACGTCATCTAGTTTTCCTTTCCAGAAGTTGAATTACTTGTGAGTTGTTATACAGTGTGTTATCTACCTACATAACCATACAAAACAGTACATGTAATAATAATAAGAATACTATCATAAGATGTCTCTAATACTCCTTAATCAATCCTCAGCGATACCTACAGAATATTCATTCTCTAAATATTCGCCTAAGTATAACATAAAATATTCAACGTACATGGAAACAAACTAAGAAGATTAGTTAGTCTGTACATTTCGATTCCCTGAAGAGGATCCCAGAAGAGAAACGAAATATTCCAATTAATCCTCTGAGTTTGTATCTACGTGGGTTATTATTGAACACTGATAAGTGTTCATTACACTTTAGTTATCTATAACAAAATTTTAATAAAACATAACATAAAAGCTTATTGGTATTCACCCGTATTTCCGTTTACTAAAGTCAAAATCATACATTTTGTCCTGCATATACAACCAGTGTTATTTATTTAGAGATATCGTAAATGATTAAATGACGCCGTCCTTTTCCTACGGTAAGTAAGAACAGTTCACTAACTTCATGTATCAGTAAAATGGTAATATTGAATATTATTGAACACATTACTGAATAACACAGAAAATAAATTAGGGTGAAGGAAGTAGTGCTGAGAGGAATGAGAACTTGATAAAATTTGCATCAGTGAATTAGTTTCAGAGCAAGTTTTGCTATATTTGTATTTGTTTTTAGAAAAACAAATAAGGCTTCTCCTTAAACAGATTCTTAAAAGGTGGAAGCTCTGCAGATTGCATCAAGACCTTTCTTGCAAATAGCAAGGCACAGTATTCAGTTTTAGTTGACTTGAAAAGAACTTAGATAAAAGCTCAAGATATGGTCATATTTAATATATTAGGGATTATTACTGTAGGGTTAGGACTACCTATAAAAATATCCAGATTCTAATTTAATGATAAGTCTTCCATGGTACATATATACCACAAGGGAATATCATCATCAGCTCATTTAATGCTCTGATGAATGCAGTTAAGCAGATCAATTATAGTGATGGTACTGATGGAATGTTTAATCACCATTATATGACGAAGTTATCTAGCACTGAAAAAAAAAATGATGCAAAACGCAAGGGATTTATAACGTCAATAAAAACGAAATATTTCTCACCTGTTGAGAGGAGCAGAGGCAAACTTCAACTAGCTGGGCACGTAAATGATTGACTCTCCTAATATAAGTATCTAATGTGTATGTGGATACAATGATAGAAATAATTCAACATCGTAATAATAGGTTAAGACCACATAAAGCAATGTTATGGTATGGTTTTGGAACATTAATACCAAAGCTACAAGTGATGTAAACATGACCTACATCATGTATGTTATAAACTAAGCTTAAGCTATCCTTATGACCCCTGTGGTTTATCGCTTCTTTTGATTATAATAATAATTAAGCTATCCTTGTATTCTTAGTTCTTTATAAAGCAAGATTCAAGAAACTTGTTCAGGTTTCGAATAAATCTTTTGAGACTAATTGAGCTGCCATGGACCTGCCAAAATCTGCAACTTAAGAATCGAGTTGTAACTATCATCCGTCTATGCCAGAACACACAAGTTGAAAGCCACAGTGGCCGAAACCCACAGAAATGTCCTTAGTAGAGGACATTACCTTAAGAAGGTGAAAATATGTCCGCTACACCTAAATTATGAAGTCGTAAAAGTCATAGCAGGAAGGACATGTCACTCTTGTTTGGAAAGTGAAATAATGAAGGTCATTAAAGTTGAAGTGAAGAAGTCTGTTAAATCGGTGACTGAAATGAGTGAATACCCTGACCTTAACAACAGAGTTAGAGTAGTGGATCCTGAAAGCTTTTGGATCAGAGTTTACTATAGCTAAAATCTATAAAAAAACAGTAGAAACGATGGTAGTGTCCAGGAGTCGTTTTGCTTATCTTTATAAATAGTAGGTTACTGTAGCAATTCCGAGACCAAACAGTATAAACGTCTGTGAAGAGGAACATAAGAACACACTTCAACAGTATAAAGTGTCTTAATTGATATGAGATTATATGAATATGCAGTTTGATAGCACCGAAATATGTGAACAGTCTAAAACAATTCGTAACTAAGGTCTTTGGAATTTTCTCTCAAGAGTTTGCTGAATATATTAGTAATTTGTAGATATTTTAATCTAATGACACCTGCATATTAAGGGAGTTCACATCACTAGTGAAGCAAACCAATACTGACTTATGGCACTATGTTTACTCACAGGATTGGCACTGCCCAATCATTTCTTTCCTTAGGCTAAAATCTCAGAAAAAATACCTACGTTTGACTAGTTCAGGTGGAGGGGCAGCAATACTTGCAAAGCCTAACACAGAAAATGAAACAATTGCAAGGGGGGACCATGCTGTTGTCGGAGGCTCGGCGTCTGGGGCGACCAGGCGCTTACTGTGCACGTCTTTCCTCTTATCCAACATGTCTAATAAAACGAGATCCGAATATGCAGAATCGAAAAAAAACCATACGGTTTTTATTTAGAAAGGTCTAATAATAACAGATAACATCGGTTGCCTCTGTTGTACCAGTGTCGACAAAAGTTTTCCTTTGATGATAAGTTAGGGCTGAGGCCGCTCACTATGGCCAAGAATCCAATTTGTAGACGTGTGTGTGACACACACACACACACACACACACACTAGCTGAGTCTCGACCCCTGCAACCACAATTAGGTGAGTACAATTAGGTGAGTACACACACACACACACACACACACACAGAGCAACAGAGCAATGGTAGACACACTAGCCGAGGTAGCCAGAAGAGCCCACATGGGGAGAGCAAAGTTACTAGTTATGGGTGATTTCAATCACAAAGAGATTGATTGGGAAAACCTGGAGCCCCATGGGGGTCCTGAATCATGGAGAGCCAAGATGATGGATGTGGTACTGGAAAACCTCATGCATCAACATGTTAGAGACACTACCAGAGAGAGAGGTGGGGATGATCCAGCAAGACTCGACCTAGTATTCACCTTGAGTAGTTCGGACATCGAGGATATCACGTATGAAAGGCCCCTTGGAGCTAGTGATCATTTGGTTCTGTGTTTTGATTATATAGTTGAGCTACAAGTGGAGAGGGGAGCAGGAATAGGAAGGAGAAACGAAACTACAAAAGGGGGACTACACAGGCATGAGGAACTTCCTACAAGACGTTCAGTGGGAGAGAGAATTGGCAGGAAAACCAGTAAAAGAAATGATGGAATATGTGACAACCAAATGCAAAGAGGCAGAGGAGAGGTTTGTCCCCAAGGGAAACAGAAGTAATGGGAAGACCAGAACGAGTCCTTGGTTCACCCAGAGGTGTAGGGAGGCAAAAAGTAAGTGTAATAGAGAATGGAAAAAGTACAGAAGACAAAGGACCCAGGAAAATAAAGAGATTAGCCGAAGAGCCAGAAACGAATATGCACAGGTAAGAAGGAGGCTCAGCGACAATATGAAAATGATATAGCATCAAAAGTCAAGTCTGACCCGAAGCTGCTGTATAGCCACATCAGGAGGAAAACAACAGTCAAGGACCAGGTAATCAGGCTGAGAAAGGAAGGTGGGGAGTTCACAATAAACGACCAAGAGGTATGTGAGGAGCTCAACATGAGATTTAAAGAAGTATTTACACAGGAGACAGGAAGGACTCCAGGAATTCAGAATAGGAGGTATACCAACAAGTGCTGGATGAAATACACACAACCGAGGAGGAGGTGAAGAAGCTGCTATGTGAACTCGATACCTCAAAAGCGGTGGGACCGGACAACATTTCTCCGTGGGTCCTTAGAGAGGGAGCAGAGATGTTGTGTGTGCCACTAACACAAATCTTCAACACATCCATTGAAACTGGGCAACTACCTGAGGCGTGGAAGATGGCAAATGTAGTCCCAATTTTTAAGAAAGGAGACAGACAAGAGGCATTAAACTACAGACCTGTGTCACTGACGTGTATAGTATGCAAAGTCATGGAGAAGATCATCAGGAGGAGAATGGTGGAGCACCTAGAAAGACACAAGCTTATAAACGACAACCAGCATGGTTTCAGGGAAGGAAAATCCTGTGTCACAAACCTACTGCAGTTTTATGACAAGGTAACAGAAGTAAGACACGAGAGAGAGGGTGGATAGACTGCATTTTTTGGACTGCAAGAAGGCGTTCGACACAGTTCCTCACAAGAGATTAATGCAAAAGCTAGAGGATCAGGCACACGTAACAGGAAAAGCACTGCAATGGATCAGAGAATATCTGACAGGGAGGCAACAACGAGTCATGGTACGTGACGAGATGTCAGAGTGGGCACCTGTGACGAGTGGAGTTCCACAAGGGTCAGTCCTAGGACCTGTACTGTTTTTGGTATATGTGAATGACATAACGGAAGGGATAGACTCAGAAGTGTCCCTGTTTGCAGATGATGTGAAGTTAATGAGAAGAATCAAATCAGTCGAGGATCAGGCAGGAATACAAAGAGACCTGGACAGGCTGCAAGCCTGGTCCAGTAACTGGCTCCTTGAATTTAACCCTGCCAAATGTAAAGTCATGAATATCGGGGAAGGGCAAAGAAGACCGCAGACAGAGTATAGTCTAGGTGGCCAAAGACTGCAAACCTCACTCAAAGAAAAAGATCTTGGGGTGAGTATAATACCGAGCACATCTCCTGAGGCACACATCAATCAGATAACTGCTGCAGCATACGGGCGGCTGGCAAACCTAAGAATAGCGTTCCAATACCTCACCAAGGAATCATTCAAGACTCTGTATACCATATACGTCAGGCCCATACTGGAGTATGCAGCACCAGTTTGGAACCCACACCTGGTCAAGCACGTCAAGAAATTAGAGAAAGTGCAAAGGTTTGCAACAAGACTAGTCCCAGAGCTAAGGGGATTGTCCTACGAAGAAAGGTTAAGGGAAATCGGCCTGACGACACTAGAGGACAGGAGGGTTAGGGAGACATGATAACGACATATAAAATACTGCGAGGAATAGATAAGGTGGACAGAGACAAGATGTTCCAGAGAGGGGACACAGAAACAAGGGGTCACAATTGGAAGTTGAAGACTCCTATGAGTCAAAGGGATGTTAGGAAGTATTTCTTCAGACATAGAGTTGTCAGGAAGTGGAATAGCTTGGAAAGCGACATAGTGGAGGCAGGAACCATACATAGTTTTAAGACTAGGTTTGATAAAGCTCATGGAGCAGGGAGAGAGAGGACCTAGTAGCAATCAGTGAAGAGGCGGGGCCAGGAGCTATGACTCGACCCCTGCAACCACAAATAGGTGAGTACACACACACACACACACACACACACACACACACACATATATATATATATATATATATATATATATATATATATATATATATATATATATATATATATATATATTTGAAGTTGCATATGAAGCAAGTGAAATTAGAGCACAGGAGAGGGAGGGAAGGCTGGTCGACTGACCCCAGGAGATTATAGAGATTCAGAAAGCAGAAGATAATTGACAAAATAAGTTAAAATAATGATGATAATTTTTTTCAAAAATTATTAAGGAAAATCCGTTAAACTGAAGATAGAAAATAGTTTCTCACAAGTGAACGTATCCCTCGAGTTACTCACCAGTGAGGTATCCCTCGAGTTACTCACCAGTGAGGTATCCCTCGAGTTACTCACCAGTGAAGGAATGCCTCGAATTACTCACCAGTGAAGGAATGCCTCGGCAAGTGTAGCCTCGAGTTACTCACCAGTGAGGGAGTTCACCAGTGAGTATGCCTCGAGTTACTCACCAGTGAGGAATGCTCGAGTTACTCACCAGTGAAGGATGCCTCGAGTTACTCACCAGTGAAGGTATGCCTCGAGTTACTCACCAGTGAAGGTATGCCTCGAGTTACTCACCAGTGAAGGTATGCCTCGAGTTACTCACCAGTGAAGGTAGTTACTCCAGTAGGCCTCGAGTTACTCACCAGTGAAGGTATGCCTCGAGTTACTCACCAGTGAAGGTATGCCTCGAGTTACTCACCAGTGAAGGTATGCCTCGAGTTACTCACCAGTGAAGGTATGCCTCGAGTTACTCACCAGTGAAGGTATGCCTCGAGTTACTCACCAGTGAAGGAATGCCTCGAGTTACTCACCAGTGAAGGAATGCCTCGAGTTACTCACCAGTGAAGGTATGCCTCGAGTTACTCACCAGTGAAGGTATGCCTCGAGTTACTCACCAGTGAAGGTATGCCTCGAGTTACTCACCAGTGAAGGATGCCTCGAGTTACTCACCAGTGAATGATTCCTCGAGTTATTCACCAGTGAAGGAATCCTCGAATTACTCACCATTAAAGGTATTTATCGAATTACTCACCGGGAAGGTATCCCTCGAATTACCAGTGAAGGTACCTCGATTACCAGTGAAGGTATGACTCAGTTACCACAGTGAAGGAATCCTTTCGAAGTTACTCACCAGTGACGGATCCCTCGAATTCCTACGGTATCACCAGTGAAGGTATCCCTCAATTACTTCACCATGAGGTATTCATCAAGTTACTCACCGGGAAGGTATCCCTCGAATTACCAGTGAAGGTACCCCTCGAATTACCAGTGAAGGTATAACTCACGTTACAAGTGAAAGTATCCTTCAAGTTACTCACCAGTGACGGTATCCCTCAAGTTACTCACCAGTGACGGTATCCCTCAAGTTACTCACCAGTGAAGGTATCCCTCAAGTTACTCACCAGTGAAGGTATCCCTCAAGTTACTCACCAGTGAAGGTATCCCTCAAGTTACTCACCAGTGAAGGTATCCCTCAAGTTACTCGCCAGTGAAGGTATCCCTCAAGTTACTCGCCAGTGAAGGTATCCCTCAAGTTACTTCTGCCAGTGAAGGTACCCCCTCAGTTACTCGCCAGTGAAGGTATCCCTCAAGTTACTCGCCAGTGAAGGTATCCCTCAAGTTACTCGCCAGTGAAGGTATCCCTCAAGTTACTCGCCAGTGAAGGTATCCCTCAAGTTACTCGCCAGTGAAGGTATCCCTCAGTTACTCGCCAGTGAAGGTATCCCTCAAGTTACTCGCCAGTGAAGGTATCCCTCAAGTTACTCGCCAGTGAAGGTATCCCTCAAGTTACTCGCCAGTGAAGGTATCCCTCAAGTTACTCACCAGTGAAGGTATCCCTCAAGTTACTCGCCAGTGAAGGTATCCCTCAAGTTACTCACCAGTGAGGTATCCCTCAAGTTACTCACCAGTGAAGGTATCCCTCAAGTTACTCGCCAGTGAAGGTATCCCTCAAGTTACTCGCCAGTGAAGGTATCCCTCAAGTTACTCACCAGTGAAGGGATCCAAGGAAGAGTTGGCACTGAGTAGAGGCAGTCTTCTTCCCTTTTGGTACCAGGTGAGCACGGGGGAAGGTCGACCACCTGAGCTTCGACAGGTGAGTTCTGTTCTCTCAGCCTCGCCCAGAGGACCCACCGCGCCCACCACCGCACGCCCACGCCACAGCACAATGGGCGGACCCGGTGGAACTAGATAGCAGATGGGAAAAAGCAGAAAAGAGAAATTATTGAATCAGAATTGTATATTCCTCTCTGTTAAAAATTTGTGAAATGGTTTTTAGTTAGGTTTTTTTAGTGTTTTAATTACGTTTTTAATACTATTTTCGGTCTATTATATTAGGTGTTTGTGAACTTGATTACAAGCTTTTATTTGGATTATAAATTCATTTCTCTGTTCTTCAAATATTTGTGGTCATTTGTGGTCAGGCGAATATATATTTTTAATCGCTGCTAATGTTAAAATTACTATAGCTAAAAATCATTGCTGCTGTATTAAAATCATTGCTTTGTTAAAATCGTGTTAAGAATCAGTTGGGTAAAATCAAGTGGGTTAAAATCGCTTCTGCTGTGTGTAAAAAATCACTTCTGCTGAAGTAGCGACATAAGTAAGTTTGCTGATGACACCAAAATAGGTTACCTAATTCATTCTAATGAGGACATTAGAGCACTCCAGGAAGATTTGAATAGACTGATGCAGTGGTCGGAGAAGTGGCAGATGCAGTTTAATGTAGACAAATGCAGAGTTATAAACATTGGACAAGAAAATAATCATGCCACATATAAACTAAATAATGTAGATCTTAATACTATAGACTGCAAAAAGGATTTGGGACTTCTGGTTAGCAGTAATCTAAAACCAAGACAACAGTACATAAGTGTTCGCAATAGAACAAACAGAATTCTTGGCTTCATATCAAGGAGCATAAATAATAGGAGTCCTCAGGTTGTTTTTCAACTCTATATATCTTTGGTTAGGCCTCATTTAGATTATGCTGCACAGTTCTGGTCACCGTATTACAGAATGGATATAAATGCTCTGGAAAACGTACAAAGGAGGTTGACAAAGTTGATCCCATGTATCAGAAATCTTCCCTATGAGGATAGACTGAAGGCCCTGAATCTGCACTCTCTAGAAAGGCGTAGATTTAGGGAAGATATGATTGAGGTGTATAAATGGAAAACAAGAATAAATAAAGGGAATGTAAATAGCGTGCTAAAAAATATCTAGCCAAGACAAGACTCGCAGCAATGGTTTTAAGATGGAAAAATTCAGATTTAGGAAGGATATAGGAAAACACTGATTTCATAAGAGTTGTGGATGAGTGGAACAAACTCCCGAGTACCGTCATAGAAGCTAAAACGTTGTGTAGTCTTAAATATAGGTTGGATAAATACATGAGTGGGTGTGGGTGGGTGTGTGTTGGACCTGACTAGCTTGTGCTAATAGGTCTGATTCCGTGCTCCTTCCTTAAGTGGATGTGACCTGACCTGACTAGGTGGGTCATTGGTTTAAGCCGGGAAGTGACTTGGACTTGCCTCACATGGGTCAGTAGGCCTGCTGCAGTGTTCCTTCTTATGTTCTTTGTAAAAATCGCTTCTGCTGCGTGTAAAAATCCCTTCTGCTGCGTGTAAAAATCCCTTCTGCTGCGTGTTAAAATCCCTTCTGCTGTGTGTAAAAATCCCTTCTGCTGCGTGTTAAAATCCCTTCTGCTGTGTGTAAAAAATCCCTTCTGCTGTGTGTAAAAAATCCCTTCTGCTGTGTGTAAGATTCCCTTCTGCTGTGTGTGAAAATCTCTTCAGCTGTGTAGAGAAATCGCTCCTGCTGCCTGAAAATCGCTTATGCTGTTGAAATCACAGCTTTAGTAATGTGTGTGTGTGTGTGTGTGTGTGTGTGTGTGTGTGTGTGTGTGTGGGAAGACAAGATGAATAGCTGGAGTTTTTAATTGCCTGCTGGAGATCAAACGAATGCTTTAATTGTCTGGTAGAGATTAAATTGATGTCCGAATTGCCCGAGGGATATGTAACTGATGTTTTCATTCCCTGCAGGAGAAGGTATTGGAGATGGAATTCATGGAAATGAAATTGATGAGATGGAATTATGTTTGTTGTAATTTGTGAGGAGGAATTTCCTGTAATTGGTTAGAAGGAATTATATTTGTTGCCGTTTGTGGGGAGGAATTTGGGTTGTAATTGATTAGATGGAATTATATTTGTTGCAATTTGTGTTGAAATTGGTTAGATGGAATTATATTTGTTGTAATTTGTGAGGAATTTCTTGTAATTGGTTAGAAGGAATTATATTTGCTGCAATTTGTGGAGTGTAGAGGAGAGAGAAAGATTTTGGGAGATGTTAAGCGAATGTATAGGAACTTTTGAACTAAGTGAGAGTAATTGTGGTAGGGGACCTAAATGCTAAAGTAGGAGAAACATGTAGAGAGGGTGTGGTAGGTAAGTTTGGGGTGCCAGGTGTAAATGATAATGAGAGCCATTTGATTGAACTAATTTCTCTTCTAATTGGTTAGAAGGAATTATATGGTTGTAATTAGTTAAAATTATTGGGTATCCCCGAAAGGAGGTTGCCTGATTTTTAATTCCATCTACTTTGCGATTCTATTTCAATCATAACTCCAGAACGCCTCATCCAATCGACTTCAAATTTTCGACATTTGTGTACGGTAACAAAGACCAAATTCTTGTAACAATTGACATAGTCACGTGCCCTATGACCAAAGTTGTTGACCCCCATACCCAGCACCCTGGGATAGCTGGGATAACTTTCAAAATCCTCGGTGGCTAAGCTTCAAACGTTACAAAAAAAATGGAGCCTCAAAACTGGACGAGGATGGAGAGTAAAAGTCATGTGTGTTGGTGCAGATCTGATCATTGTGTGTGGAAAATGGTGTGAAATGTTTATTCTCATTAAATCGAGTAAAGTAATTTTGTTTACCTCTTCTAAACAGCTTCAGTATTTAAGTTTCGTTTGCGTGAAGGCAAATTTACTAATGGAATGAAATAGTAAAAATAGAACTCGAATCACTAGAATCCGTCCCATAACTGGAGAATGACTCTTCTGATCGGCTTCAAATTTTCACCAGTGGTGTGGTTTCCTGAACCCACGGCTCAATGAAACAACAATTCCCCGAAATTACGAAATTATTGTAGCACGCAGATTATTATATTCATAGGGAAGCTCAAAAACCTGAAGGGGTCGTACAGCATCTGGGGAATGCTAGGTAATCAGGTTCGATGCAAGGGAGGGGAAGAGGGCTCCAGTTTCTTGGATCAACATCCCGCCAACGGCATCAAGGCCCCCTCCCCCTGCACCTCCCCAGTTAAAGGGAATAATCTGTAGTGAACTTAATATTTTGTGAAATGTTAGGATTGCAACACTTGGGTCAACACTTAGGTCAACACTTAGGTCAACACCTGTGTGAACACGAGTGCTTTCTAAATTAGTAAATTATGCCAGTGAGAAAATGTAAGGCGCGTAGAATACTTATGAAGTTTGTAGAGTTGCAACCAATAAATGTCTGTAATAAAAAGTAATTTTGTACGCCTGTAAGGGATAATTAGATATAATTTTATTCAAACAAAAACTGGGAGAGAAGAAGGGGAGGGATGGAGTGAGGGGAGGGAGGTGGGGAAATGAAGGAATAAGGGGAGAGGCAAAAGAAGAAAGGGTGAAGGAAGATGCACAAACCACAAGATTGTCTCTGGTAGCTGGAGGTGTCATGATGAAGGTGATTGTAGCGAGTACGTACGTGCAGGCACGCAACGCACGCATACGCAACGCACGCACGCGCACTTGCGCACAAAAAAAGCTCGAATGCCATATAAACAAACTTTAAAATTGTTTTGAAATACTCTGATGGACGAATGTTTTAAAAAAAATACTCTTTATAAATTGTGCCAGTCCACAATATTAATATGCGAGAGTCGTAGATAAAATAGAAACCGAGCAGAGAAATGCACAAAAATATCTCAGAGTTAGAGGAAAAAAACGTAAGTTATGTTGACTGACATAAGAGGAAACATAACCAGGTACAAAAATTGAAATAAAAGGAACTTCCATTTCATTGTAGCGAGGCCATTATAACAACAACAGGGAGAACAAAAGGTCAAACTTTTCAGTGAGTGAAAAAAGCAGTATCGAAAAGATTATTATTAAGGTTTTTCACATTTAGAGGAAAGGTCTTTAAAAATGGAATAAATAAGCAGGCAGTAAATCCCACAGTCGTTGGAATACTCAAGAAACTCTGTGACAAACTCTTTCCTTGGGAGGCCTTGATGCTGGTGAAGGGCTCTTGATCTAGCGAATTGGAGCTACCTCTTTGGATCAAATCTGATTACCTCCTATTACCCAGGCGATGTATGATCCATACAGGGTTACATCTTCCCCACTAATATAGCAACAGTTGTATCACAAAGGAGTTAATGAAGTCGTGGCACCACGAACACAGCTCAGACCTTGAAAGTACACGTGAAAATTTGGATCCCAGAGGGGTTTAGGCTGCAGCAACTGCAAACTCGTAAAAAAAAATTCTCCACCCAAGCCAACAAAGACAAAAGTGTGTGATGTGGGAATTCAGGGAAATCAGCTGATTCTCGAACCCGTTAGTCGTCCTAAGTCTTGGGAAGGGAGGAGGGAAGGGGGAAGGGGGTTGAAGTAATATGAGAATAGGGGGTTGACAGTACCTAGTCCATGAGCCTAAAACCGTCGTTGCCACGAAACACACACACACACGAAACACACACACACACACACGAAACACACACACACGAAACACACACACACACACGAAACACACACACACACACGAAACACACACACGAAACACACACACACACACACACACACACGAAACACACACACGAAACACACACACGAAACACACACACAGAAACACACACACGAAACACACACACGAAACACACACACGAAACACACACACGAAACACACACACGAAACACACACACACACACACACACACACACACACACACACACACTTTTCAAATTAAAGCTTGCTCTAGGTATTGCCCACACATTAAGACTTAAATGCACATAAAAAAATAGCAGTTTTATGGAAGCTACAAAACCAACTGCCTCAACCAGTGGTTGTTGTTGCTGTGGACACTGTATCAACCACCAGTGGTTGAGGCAGTGACTACGGCACACCACAACAACCGTTTTTGTAGCTTCCATAAAAATGCTATTTTTTATGTGCATTTAAGTCTTAATGTGTGGGCAAGACCTAGAGCAAGCTTTAATTTGAAGTGTGTGTGTGTTTGTGGGAGGGGGAAAGATACAGGCAAAGGGAGACAGAAACAGTGACACTGTTAGACAGAAAGAGACAGATATCCAGGCGTGCACACAATGATTTAAAATATTGAGAAAAAAATTAGGAAAACTCCACAAACAGATGAAAACAAAATACTAAACAATACAACTTAAATCATCTTAAACATGAACACAAACCTCGCCCCCCCCCCCACACACTTTATGTATCATCTCTGTGTTTGATCAGTCATAAACGGGAACAAATAAAAAAAAATTATAATCACACAAAGAACTAAACGTTTCTTTAGTGAATAATTTAGAGTTGCTTCTCGCCAGATACTGCATTTCAAGTATAGGCACTTCATGGTGTATGACATGTGGCCTTTTTTTTTTTTTTTTTTTTTTTTTTTTTAAAGGCCACATGTCATACACCATGAAGTGTTCCTTGTATACCTCGACACTTCTCTTCCTTCATGCCAAAATTAAATGTTTTTCTTGCATTACTGACTGACACCAGGTCCCTCTATCACGACATACATTTATATATATATATATATATATATATATATATATATATATATATATATATATATATATATATTATATATATATATATATATATATACATGAGGAGGTCAATGACAACATCATAAAGAGAAGCCTCGCCACAGCCCGTTGCCAAGTGCAGAGGTCTGATGGAATTCAAAAGCGTCCTGATGGAGCCACTATGGTAAGCAGATTGCTTGGGACTACACCTGTGCTGCCACAATAGCAGACACCTACTTGCCATACTCCGTAGCCGAAGGGGTGGAGCTGCCAATCACAGGGAGACCCAGAAGACTCGCAAATATGAAGGCCTTTCCCCTTGGTAAATTAGACACATATGCAACACTTGGGTATCTTTATTGAGGAAACGTTTCGCCACACAGTGGCTTCATCAGTCCATACAAAGGAGAATCGTGAAGAACGGAGGAGTATGAGGTGGTCAGTCCTCAATCTTGAGTCGATGTTGTCAGTCCATCATCTTGAATAGAATACAACATATGAGCGTAGAGGAAGCTTATACTGTGACAGGAGAGGTGCAGCAGTTGGGAGGTGTCACATTTGTCCAATGTGGAAGTAGTCGCCAAGGATAGGCAAGCGAAGAAATCCCTGTATTAAGATACCATTCATTTACATCCTGTCTGACACTGCAACATCTTGGTATCTTAATACAGGGATTTCTTCGCTTGCCTATTCCTTGGGCACGACCTACTTCCACATTGGACAAATGTGACACCTCCTACAACTGCTGCACCTCTCCTGTCTACAGTATATAAGCTTCCTCTACGCTCATATGTTGTATTCTATTCAAGATTGATGGACTGACAACATCGACTCAAGATTGAGGGACTGACCACCTCATACTCCTCCTGTTCTTCACGATTCTCCTTTGTATGGACTGATGAAGCCACTGTGTGGCGAAACGTTTCCTCAACAAAGATACCCAAGTGTTGCATATGTGTCTAATTTACCAACTCGTCGGTTCTCTGAACCATTCATTTACAGCCTTCCCCCTTGCTATAACTTCATCCCAATAGGGTCGGAGACCCTTGGAGCATGGGGCAAGTGTGCTCTAAAGTTCCTCAAAGAGCACAAGGCGACCAGCTTCCTCTTTCAGAGACTCAGTGTTGCGATCCAGAGGGGAAATGCCTGCAGCATTCTGGGCATGCGGCCCACTGCCGGGGAGCTGGACGGAATATTTGACATGTAGCTCTGAGTTGTTATCTATGTTGTTTTACTCCCTATTGTATTCTTGTCAATGTATTTTGTCTTGAAATAAAGTTTATACACACACACACACACATATATATATATATATATATATATATATATATATATATATATATATATATATATATATATATATATAATGTCGTGCCGAATAGGTAAAAATTACGATTTGGCTTAAATAGCAACGCTCTTCTTGCCGAATAAGGAAAGCGAAAATTTGTGTATGCAATAATTTCGCAAAAATCATTCTAAACCTAATGAAAAATATATATTTCATTGTGTTTGTTTATTATTAAATTATTGTAAACTTATCTAAAATATATATAGTTGGATCAGGCTAAATTAAATTGCGCTTGTTATAATAAGGTTAAGTAAGTTTTCAAAGGTTATTTTGGTACAAAATTATTATTTTTTTACATTAACACAAATAAAAAATATATATCTTTAAACGTATAGGTAAAACTGGTCAATTAGCAAATTAAGCCCTTTCTAAAAATTTCTCTCTACGTTGAAAGATATTTTTTTCATTTATGTTAATGTAAAAATTAATAATATTGTACCAAGAGAAACTTAAAAAACTTGCCTAACAAGCGCAATTTAATTTAGCTTAATTAATCCAACTAAATATATTCTAGATAAGTTTACAATAATTTAATAATTATTAAATTACAATTTAATAATTATTAAATTATTGTAAACTTATTTAATTAATTTCTTACCTTTCTCAATAGTTACAGTCCAAGGGAAGTTCCTAGATACTGTTGAATGCCTTGCCCTACCCCTCCGATCAAACCTGATTAACCCCCCTGTTCCTCACACATTATATGACCTGCACCGGTTCAGCCTCTCCCAAGGAAATGACAATAATCATCGTGTATAAGACGTGCTAACCGGTAGTCTGCTCCACACAGCAAGACCTCTTCAACGTAGATTCGTGGTTGCTACGTTGGTCAGGGTGCTGCTGATCAGACCGCAGGGGGGAAGGCGATGACCCTCGGAAATATACTGCAGGTACACTCCCACCTCCGTTCGTGGAAGGGGAAGAGAGATGATATGAGAAACCAAGAAAGGGGAGATACACGCTGAGAGGCTGCATCTGCTGGTCTCCAAGGATCCAAACATCAGTGTATAGACCATCGAGCTAAAATTACACCCCATTTCCAAGGAACAATGAGACTTTTTGTTTTATCAAAGCGATATTACCCTTAAGGATGCGCTCTTTAGGGGCGACTATCACCTACTAAAGAAAGAATAAGAAATGCTGGAATGGTCTAAATAATCGACCATGTATAAGACAAGCTATCGGACCGAAGTGGGTTGCAGCATGGGGAGGGGGTTGTAGGAGTGAAGGTAGTAATCATTACATAAATGGAATACAATACCGATAACTTTAATTAGACACATGCAGATCTGGCTATATTTATGAAGCTTTCACCAAAGAGTGACTTTTCAGTCCAATGCAGAGATTATATACTAGAGACAGTGGAAGCAGTGGAGAGGTGATTTTTGAGATGTTCAGTCCCACAGTCTTGATAGGTTCCGAGTTCCTTGATATCGCTAAGGTAGTGAACACTTTCTATCAAGGTCAAAGGACTGAACACACCAGAACCACTACTCTCCTTCTCCCGCTATTTCCAGTATATAAGCTCTGTACTGAATTGATAAAGGCACTGGTTAGCGAAAACTTCATTATAAATAAAGATACCCAGGAGTTCCAGGTGCTTTATTCGTTGCTGGAAATGACTGTGGTTGGAACAGAGGAGGGGAAGTACCTGCCATGGCTCCAGGTAAGAAAACTATGTATGAATGGAACTATGAGAGAGGAGGATAGTTTCCAGCTGCAACTAGTAAGAAGTGCAAGAAGTATAACTGTGATAACTTGTATTGACTGTGATAACTTGCACTGACTGTGATAACTTGCACTGACTGTGATAACTTGCACTGACTGTGATAACTTGCACTGACTGTGATAACTTGCACTGACTGTGATAACTTGCACTGACTGTGATAACTTGCACTGACTGTGATAACTTGCACTGACTGTGATAACTTGCACTGACTGTGATAACTTGCACTGACTGTGATAACTTGCACTGACTGTGATAACTTGCACTGACTGTGATAACTTGCACTGACTGTGATAACTTGCACTGACTGTGATAACTTGCACTGACTGTGATAACTTGCACTGACTGTGATAACTTGCACTGACTGTGATAACTTGCACTGACTGTGATAACTTGCACTGACTGTGATAACTTGCACTGACTGTGATAACTTGCACTGACTGTGATAACTTGCACTGACTGTGATAACTTGCACTGACTGTGATAACTTGCACTGACTGTGATAACTTGCACTGACTGTGATAACTTGCACTGACTGTGATGACTGATGAATCAATTTAATACTTTCTTATAAAGCATCGACTAAGCTCACTTAAGAAACGTTTCTATGCTTCTCCAGAAAAAATGTTTGAGGAGTTTTCACTATCTGCTATTTATCTTATGTTTCATGTCAAAATACTTTCTTTTTATTCCGTGAAGAAACGTGAAGTGGCTTTCCATGTCGCTTTGTTGCCTTTCATTAACTAGCCTGGTTCAGGGTCTTTGAAGGTATGCCTTCCCCCCCCATCCCCTCCGTCTCTTTCTCCTCTCGTCTCTCTCTCTCGTCTCTCTCTCGTCTCCTCTCTCTCGTCTCTTCTGTCTCCCCGCTCTCTCCGTCTCTCTTTTATTTAGAGTACTTAATATTAAGGAATTTTCAGTGTATGGGTATTTCTGTATCCACTCGTGGCTACAGAAGTAGAGCAACTCTTGTTTTTGCGTGCTTGCGTGTGCTTTCAGTTGTCAAGTTGTGTTTGGGTGTGTCGAGTGTCGATTCCTGGACTCTCTCTTGTTGAACTACTACGACCAACAGTGTTTGTTCCTTGCGTGTTGAACACTATCATGACTGGAGTTTACCTCCAGCCATTCCCAATCCAGTTGTAATTTCCGACCATCCTAAGATCAAATCATCATTTCCTAAGGTCCTTGTGACTCGACTGTGTCTTCAAGCTTCCGTATTTAATCCTGGGCCTCGAATTTCAGTCTGTCCTTATCCACTCTCACTATATTGATTGAAACTGTGAAGCTAAACACGTACCAAGGCTGAGAAACTGACCATTTTAAACTATTACTACTACTATCTACTTTTCAATTACTGTTGTCTCCAACAACTGTGACTCCAAAAGTAAACCTTCATTTAAGTTCTTCCTATTGATGAAAACAACACTTATAATCTTCACTAAAATTAATAATATAACTCCAACAGCAACATCTTCACCAACATTAATAACTCCAACAGTAACATCTTCACTAACATTAATAACTCCAACAGTAACATCCTCACCAAACATTATTAGAGTAATGCCAGTATACAAGTCTCCAATCTCATGCTTCAACTTCAAATTGTTTCAGACTATGGAGCAGAACTCTTCTCCAAACTGAGGGACTGACCACCTCAAAACTACGACTTCGAGGGTGATGGACTGATTACATTCTCTCTACATCTCCACTGCTTCTGCTGCCTCCTCTGTATTCGACTGAAGAAGCCCACTGTGTAAGCGAAACGTTTCCGAATAGATACCTAAATGTTGCACATATGTCTTACCAACGTCTATAGTTCCATCATCAGTCTCGGCAACAAAAACTAAATTAACATGAAAATCCGTAGCTTACCAGAAAAAATAAAACCAAACAAAAACACCGTGAACTAAAAAAAAAAAATACAATAGCAACAAAATCAAAAGGCACCAGAAAAAAAGGAAAAAAAGTTGAATCATCTCATAAAAAAAAATCCTCAGGACACCAGTTAGACCATCTATGAAAAAAAGTCACTCCCACCACCACCTCCCAACAATAAAAACAGCGCTAATTGCAATACCAAAAGCATCAGGATTGCATCGTCAGCATCTTCAATTACGTCAAGAGCAACAATAGTCTCTTCCCCCATAAAAAAGGTGGCTTGTACCAGCCCAAAAAACACGACTCTCATCACAGACAACAGCAACAAACAAAAACATAAACGCCGAGTACAACAGGAGGTTCCTTCCAGAGGAAAACGGAACAAAGCAACAGCAGCAGCAACAATATTAGCAGTAGTAGTAGCAGCAGCAGTAGTAGTAGCAGCAGCAGCAGTAGTAGCAGCAGCAGTAGTAGCAGCAGCAGTAGTAGCAGTAGTAGTAGTAGCAGTAGTAGTAGTAGCAGTAGTAGTAGCAGCAGCAGTAGTAGTAGCAGCAGCAGCAGTAGTAGCAGCAGCAGTAGTAGCAGGCAGTAGTAGCAGTAGTAGTAGTAGCAGTAGTAGTAGTAGCAGTAGTAGTAGTAGCAGTAGTAGTAGCAGTAGTAGTAGCAGTAGTAGTAGTAGCAGTAGTAGTAGCAGTAGTAGTAGCAGTAGTAGTAGCAGTAGTAGTAGCAGTAGTAGCAGAGCAAGTTGCAACATTAATAAGAGAGGCTCTTAGTGTTGACATGTACTCACGCAACGCGAGTACGCATGAGAGCACTCGCACGTAAGTGTGTGTGCACGGGCGTGCAAACAAGCATAGTTCTTTGCGCGCTCAAGTACGCACAGCCGCGTGCACCTGTGCGCGCGCACACACACACACACACACACACACACACACACACACACACACACACACACACACACACACACACACACACACACACACACACACACACCCATGTATACAAACTTATCCCCCCTCACACACATATATATTTCTAGCTCCAAGGATATGGTGCTATCCTCCTTTTCCTCGGGTCAGATTTATTTACCTTCCATTCCCCCTATGAATTTACCGTTTCCCCATGAGTATCATAAACTGGTCAGCGGACATGTCACTTCCAAGAGGACCGTGGCCCTCGGGACTCGGTCCCAGACCACTTGTAAACAAAATTCGTCACGGAATACCAAAAAGGTTCAAGGAACTCACAGCCCACAAATTAGAGCTAAATCTTCTACGAGTGGTTTCGATCGGTCCTGGACCATTATTAAGACCGCAGAGAGAGAGAGAGAGACACACAAACACACACACACACACACACACACACACACACACACACACACTATAGATGAAATTTGAGTTAAGCCACCTGCTCTGGCTTATTATGGCTTATTCACATTCACACTTCTCTCTTTCCTCTTTTTTTTCCTTCATTTTTTCTCCCCCCCCTCCTTTTTCTTTCATTTTTTCTTCCCCCCCCCCCATTTTTCTTCGCTTTTCCATATTTTTCTCCTCTTATTTTCTATTCTTTCCTTTATATATATATATATATATGTGCCCGCCTCATTTTACCTTAGATTCAAAACGTCTCACACCTATTACACGCTATAATTGGCGTTGGATAAAATATCAAAAGTAATTAACAACAATAATAAAAATCTTAGTAGTAATGCATCGCAACTATTGTAATGTAGATGTAATTTCTTGAATCTTGAGAGCAATCACTTTGGCAAGCAGGTTAAAGTGCTAGGTTATTAATCCATCTATTTATTATGGTTAAAGCACCTTGGGTCAAGTTCGACCCGAGAAAAGGAAAGACCGCTTAGATTCCTCAGATGAAGAAGCCTTCGATGCTGAGGAGGCCGAGAAGAATAATAACATGGGAATATTCAAGCATCATGACAGAGGGTAATTTTTTTTTCCCGCAATCCAACGATAAATATTTTATTAGTGCGTGACTTGTCTTGTTTATCTAAGCAACTCTGTCTCCCTGGCGACACACAAACGATAAATATTGTATTGCCTGCCGAGTGCTTCTGTAGTAGGCTCGGAAATTATTTGGGTCAGAAAAAGGATTAAATGTGTTGTACTTATCTAATGTAGACGTCGCCACCTATATCATAATATTAAACACTGAATAAATATATATATTACACATATAAAGTTTGGAGGCTTTTATTAGAAAAATTTCTCTCAGCAGGAGCTTTATCAGAAAAAAACACTTGTAAACAATGTACATTTTACGATCAAAATCTATTTCCGTAGATGCATTAATATTTGTACAGCTCGTGAGACAGGTATCCCAAACGGGAGGAGAATGAAATTAGTTCCTGTAGCTATCTATCCACGGCTACGAATATGCTCGCGTTAGGAGTGGCATGTCCTGTGTACTTGTCGGGCAGCTAACGTTTGAAGTATGGTGGCTAAGTGGACTAATGCGTCGAGAATTTTGCTAGCTTCCCAGGAGGCTGCCTAAATAACTCTGGTTCGATCCCGGCTGGTCACAGTATATTATTTGACATATATGTCGTGCCGAATAAGTAAAATTTGCGATTTTGGCTTAAATAGCAAACGCACTTCTTGCCGAATAGGGCAAATGAAAATCATTCTGAATAACGCTTAAAATATATTTCATTGTTTGTTTATTATTAAATTAGTTTAAACTTTTATAAAATATATTTAGTTAGATTAGGCTAAATTTAATTGTGCTTGTTATAATAGGGTTAGGTAAGTTTCCAAAGGTTCTTTTGGTAAAAAATCATTAATTTATATATTTACATAAATGAAAAAAATATATCTTTAAATGTATAAGAGAACATTTTAGAAAGATCTTGATTTTAAATGAGTTCTTGCTAATTGACCAGTTTTACCTATTCGGCACTATATATATATTATACACTCTTGAATATCTTTTAAACAAAATTGGTAATATAATCACTGTGCTGTTACCCTATTTTATATGATAATTATACATTGGGAACAAAAACTAGCTATGTTTCCTGTCATATTCCCGGCTGGGACCCATAATAGATTTTGAAATTTGACAGCCTGGGTTGGGAAACTTCAGTAAGGCAATGTGGATATTGTCAGGTGTTCCAGCAAAGGTTCACCAGCTACGAGAGCTTCTGTAGTTTCCTCCCAGCGGAGCTGGAGTTACTATCACTTGGGAATTCCCATTCCCAATTATTCAATGTTTCTAAAACTCTTCGGACATGACAAACCTTGTTTCGTCTTATTGATCTTTTATTTTGTCTGTGACTAAGTTAAGATCCAGTTCATAAGCCTCTCGAGGGTGTTGATCTGCAGCTCATGAGCCTTTGGTGGGTATTTAGCTACAGGTGTTAAGCTTGAGCCTCTTGAAGGTGGTGGTCTCAAGCTCTTGAGAAGGGAAAGGGAAGGATGGAGTTCTCTCTCTCTATTTCTCTCTCTCTCTCTCTCCCGTCTGTCCATCCATCCATCTGTCCATAAAGCATCTAGTGACCTCTATGATTGATAAGGTTATCATTCAAAGGGAGTTTTATTTTTTAAATATCTCTTAGCTTTGCTCATATGCAACTGAGACATTAATATTCATCATCGAACTTGCTAAAGTTAATACGTATAACTCAGGGTATATACACCAAGAGTTGTATGCATCTACGTGTTTGTGTGTGTGTGTGTGTGTGTGTGTGTATGTATGTCGTGCCAAATAAGTAAAACTGATCAGTTAGCAAGAACTCGTTTAAAATTAAGTCCTTTCTAAAATTTTATCTTATACATTTAAAGATATATATTTTTCAATTATGTTAATATAAAAAAATTATTGATTTTGTACCAAAAAAACCTTGGGAAATATACCTAAACTTATTAAAACAAGCGCAATTTTATTTAGTCTAATACAACTAAATATATTTTAGATAAGTTTACAATAATTTAATAAACAAACACCATGAATTTTTTTTTCGTTAGGTTCAGAATGATTTTTGCGAAATTACTGCATACATAAATTTTCGCTTGCCCTATTCGGCAAGAAGTGCGTTGCTATTTAAGCCAATATAGCAAGTTTTACTTATTCGGCACGACATATATATATATATATATATATATATATATATATATATATATATATACACACACTTAGAATTAAAACAAGTGACGAACGACAGTCAGTAAATAAGCAGGAGAGACGGGGTCTGCTGCATTCCAAGACCATGGTTCGACTCTCCGTCTATTCTTCCATTGATTCACTAAGCTTTAAAATATTCTTGATAGTGTACAGACAAAATTCAGCGAATAACCTACTTGCGGTCGATGGCCTTTGAAGCAAGCAAAGAAACATTCAGTTATTTATAATTTAGGTTAGTGATAATACTGGTAACTAGGTCACACTGTTATCTGGGAGTCAATAGGAGGACTGTGATTGGTAGGCTCGCCGGATGTGTGAGGCAGTTCAGTAGTTTGACGCGATTTACTTTCAAACTTGGGCGAATTTAAAGACGCTATTTACCTTTAAACTTCTAAGGAATTTAAATGGCGAGCCGTAGCCAAGTGTTCTGATTGTATATTATTGTAAATGACTATTGTTGTGTATGTTTCTCCCAGGTATTGTACGATTCAGGGCTTGTATGATTCTCTCAGGTCTTGTAGGATTCTCTCAGGTCTTGTATGATTCTCTCAGGTGGTGTATGATTCTGTAGGGTTATCTATGATTTATTATTATATTTTGAGGTTTGTAAGACAGGCTTAACCTTTCGTGACTGATGTTAGTTATATTGTATGTATTTTTATGAGCTCTATTTTCTGGTGAAGGGTTTGGGATCAAAGAAACTGGAGTTACCTTACCATTCCTTGCAATTTCACTAGCTGCTGAACCACCCAAGCTCCACTAGCTGCTGAACCACCCAAGCTCCACTAGCTGCTGAACCACCCAAGCTCAACTAGCTGCTAAACCACCCAAGCTCCACTAGCTGCTGAACCACCCAAGCTCCACTAGCTGCTGAACCACCCAAGCTCCACTAGCTGCTGAACCACCCAAGCTCCAATAGCTGCTGAATCACCCAAACTCCACTAGCTGCTGAACCACCCAAGCTCCACTAGCTGCTGAACCACCCAAGCTCCACTAGCTGCTGAACCACCCAAGCTCCACTAGCTGCTGAACCACCCAAGCTCCACTAGCTGCTGAACCACCCAAGCTCCACTAGCTGCTGAATCACCCAAACTCACCCAAATTAAACATTGGCTACTTACTGACAACGGTGAGGTTAACATGGGCGGTGGTGGACGACGATATACGATAGTCTACTCTGCAGGTGTAGACACCCTGGTCGCGGGCGTGGGTGGGCTCCAGGGCCAGCGTGGGCGGGTCGGACATGGCCATGAAGTAAGCCCGACTCCCCAGTACCGTCTCGTCGGCCCATCGCACCCCTGAGGAAAAATCTCCGTTCGTCGCGTCGTAGCTGCCAGGGAATGAAGGAGAGAGAACTAGGTTATATTGTGAAATAGATATTGTGTAGGTGGGTGTTTGTGGGTGTAGATGGGTGCGTGTTCATGTGGGTGTGGGTGGGTGCGTTTAATCGACTATTTGCGATTGCCTTTCTAAGTCTGGCGATTGACTGATGTAATTTAATTATATTGTTTGTGATCCTCTGAGTGGCCTGGTCTAGGACCGGGCCACTGACAATTTCGGGGGCGCTGACCCTCCTAAATCGTCCTTCAGGTATCTGCATCGGTACGCCAGCGGGTTGTGGTATCAGTGTGACGTCGAGGAGAAGGGTGAGGTAGTGATGGATTGTGGCATCAGTGTGACGTCGAGGAGGAGGGTGGGGTAGTGGTGGGTTGTGGCATCGTGACGTCGAGGAGGAAGGTGGGGTAATGGTGGGTTGTGGCATCAATGGCCAATTGTGGTAACATGGACTGTTACCACAATCACTCAATCACTCCAGTGAACAGTTGCATTCATTCATGACGATTTTTCAGCAGGGTGTCTGTCGGTCTGACAGCTCTTAGTAATGGAAGCTGTTTGGCAGAAAGAGATGTGGGCAGTTTAAGCAGCTGGAGATTTGAGGGTTATGGAGATTATTATTCAGATCTCGGGAGTTGCTCAATTCCTTTAATTCAGTGTTATTGAAAATTACCTCCGAGGATGTGCTTCTATTTGGACCTTCTTATTCTTCTTCTGGAGCTCAATATTTGGTGTCAATGCATATAATTTGGATCTAAATGACATACATCCGATAATAGAGGTAAAGACACGCTTAGAACAAGCTTTAACTGAGACAGCCCTTTGCTCCGTTTCGCTCTGAGAAGAGCGAAAAGTTGTCGCATTGGAAGGTTTTGTGAGACTTGTATTTTCTTCACTGAATAAAATGTGGGTAAAAGTTTATTCATACGTTTGCTACGTATGTCTTGGTCCTCTCTCTCTCTCTCTCTCTCTCTCTCTCTCTCTCTCTCTCTCCTTTCTTGCTCCCTTCCGACACTGGTATTCCTCTGCCTCCCTCTTTATTCCGTCTCTCTCCAACATCATTCTACCCATTTTCTCTCACTAAACAGAAAACGGAGACTGCTCTGCCCATTGATAAATCTGCATGCAAACATTTTTTTTTTCACATCAGAATGTTTCCCCTGATAAGACTTTGAACCTTCTGTAATAAAAGAACATTTAAAATAGTAAAAGTTTAAAACGAAAGAGTAGGGCTTAAGCGATTTTTTTTTTAACCAGTCTGTCCACTGCGCTTGACACACCGGATCTAACCAAGGTAGTGATTTGTTGACTAGTCGTGGCCACCTGTGTCTCAATGCGTGTGCTGGGCAGGTTGTGGGCTCGTGTGTGTGTGTGTTCGCCTGGTAGTGTTTGCAAGGGTCGATTTATAGCTCTTGGTCCTGCAACTGAGCTATTCACGATTAATTTTACTGGTTCCTTGCATTCAGAGCCTAATCATACTCTCGAAACGATGTAATGTGTGTCTCACATCATTTTTGTTCGTTCCTTATTGCTCATCTGCGTCTTTAGCTAGCATGTATACTCCCTGGGTGTTAAGTCTTAAATAGCCTGTCTGTCCACTCTATCTACCACCCCACACGATTTTGTTTGTCTTGATTATATTCTCTCTGATCCTTCTCTCTTCTCGAATTCTTCATTTAAAGGTTTTAATTCTTATGTTCTTGCAGTAAACCCACTCAGTTTCGCTACCAGTATTGAAGCAAGTTTATAGTTCTGTAAGTTTAGTTAGGTGCTTGGTCAGGTGCGGGTTCCACGCGGGGGCTGCATACTCAAAGATGGTCTTACCTCTTTAAAGCCATTATCAGGTTAGTTGATTGCGCATATACTGATGATATATGGTTGGTATTTGATAAAGGTGATATGTTCCACACGATGCTTTTCCTGAACACCTGGAGTGCCTCTCGTAAAGATGTTTTAAATGTATTACATTTCGGAGACTTCCTCTCCCTTTCCCTTCTCTTGTTTTTTTTTCACATGTCAGGACTGAATTCCATTTGTCACTGGCTTGAATTCCTGCAACCAGTTCAAGTCGTCTGGAAATTCTCTCCTCTCAGGTTGTTGCTGTTGTTGTTCTCACTAGTTTCACATAATCGGCAAAAAGAAATCCACAAAATTTTAGGTTCCTTCAGCAGGTCATTCATGTCCACCAGGAAAAGCAGAAGTCCAAGTATAGATTCTTCTGGTATCCCATTCATCACTAGTGCCCACCTTGATACCTCGTCTGTATACCCTTGTTAAAAGATTTGTCATTCCTTCATTGTATGTTGCGCGTTGTATTTGTCCATTTTGTCCTTTGGATACCAAAATTGTGCCGATATCTAGTAGCATATTTTGCAAACATGTACTTTGTTCTGACATAAAATTTCTGCTTACCAGAATTTAAGTCTTTTTTTTAACATCCTGTTTCTTTAGTTCTGTATTATGAAGTAAAATTCCCGGTTATTTTCTTTTAATGGGATTCGAATCTTAAATGTATCTGCACTGAATTGCATCTGTGACATTTACCAACACAGCATTAGGTGATCCAAATTATGAAGAGGCTTCCAAGTGTTCTACTTACAATTTTTGTTAACCTATTTTAATTTTGTCGGCGATCTTATGTTGGTATCCCCTCTGCGTTGTTTGTGGACAGTGAACAAGAGGGGCCCCACAGTGTACCCTGTGGAGCGCCACTTGAAACAGGATATTCTAATTTATCCTATATGTAAACTGTTGCATATCAATCATGCCATGTTCCAGGAAAGAATGAATCTTTTAATATCGAACACGGTTGCTTTATTAGTCTGATGTGAGGAATTTTATCGAGAATCTTATACTGACGTCAGATGGTTAATGCTGCACACGTTACCATGGCTCACTGTCTCAAATAGCTTTGTAAAAAAAATTGAAAGCAGTATATTTTCCAGTCCAGAATGACCCCTTGCTACACTGTCCTCAGACTCTTGTCAGCAAATAATGTTCATCATTGGGACTTTAATTATGCTGCTTGGTTGGTTTATTGGGTTCGTTCACTGTTTTTTTTTTAGTTAGGCTTTAAGCTGATCTACTCGAGGGACATTAAAGCTGTATATTACCTGCAAACCACTAATATTTCAATCACTCAGAGATTGTTTTATAGGTATACAGAAGCAGTAAATCATAACGCATATACAATGTTTAAAACAAAGAAAAATCAGGTTTGATCCGAGCAAAGGGAGGGTTGCTTCATTCTCCTGGACAAAGAAAGAACCCTTACCCAGCAAAGATTACAGTATGAACTCTATATATACACTAAGATATACATTTCTCAGCGTATTATACCTTTCATTTCAAGTGTATCTATTATTATTGATTATAATTCTTAAGCAAGTTCTTCTTTTAAGAGAAACGTGGGCGAAACGTTTTCATAATACTAGTTATAAGTTCCCCTTTGCTTTAAGAACCTTTTATATAAGAACCTTTTGTTTACTTGTCTGAGATCGTTCAAGGGATGGGGGGGCGGGAGGTGCCTTGATGCCAACGAAGTGCTCTTGATTCTAGTAACTGTAACGATGCTCCACTTCCTTGGAGCAAACCTGATTACCTTCCATTCCCCAGACGCTATATGAACGTATAGTGTTCAGTGTTTCCCAATAATAATAATGATGATAATAATAATAATGATAATAATAATGGTATTCATGTGACTAATGACATATCTTTTAGCGTCTGATGAATTAACTCGAATATTGTTGAAATCTAGGGAAAGTGCTAAATCCGCAGGGGGTCATGCAACGGTAGCTTAGGTTTGCTCTTAGGAAGGAGAGTTTAAGCTTCTTTCATTAAGAGCCTTTCACCGGTATCAAGGCTCACCATCCTTGAAGAGAGCGCTAGTGAGAAACACGGATGCTAAGGGCGCGTAAGAGCAGCGAGTAAGAGGCAAATTTATGTTCAGTAGATGGAGACGGAAATTTAACGACAGCGAACGAAAATCAGTAGAATTATCGGTATGAAACTGACACCGAATGAGGAATGTTGTTACATTGATGACACGAGTACACTGAGAATGCGAGGCAACGATAAAACAAACAACATGGTTGGTTGCTAACCGTAGACAGAGGCAGACAGGTAGATAATGACAGGTAGATAATGAAAGGCCTACAATGACAGGCCGACAGATGGGCAGTCAATAAACCAGACAATCAGACAGGCAGGCAGTCACACGCTACTTCTCACAATTAGAAGTGTCCGTCCTCCCACATAAAAAAAAAATCGGCGTTCCAGTGAGCAATAAATCGAGGTGGGACAGCCAACTAACACGCCTCGGTCGACACACACCACATACAACCCTCCGATTTATGGACGAGCTTTAATTAATCAGCGAAATTCATTAGGGGTAAAAGCGACCCCCATGAAGCAAAATCCATACCCAGGAATATATGGATGGGGGGGGGGAGAAAGGGGAGGGGGTTTCCTGTAGGCTTGTGAGGAAGGAGTAGGAGGTGTGGGTTTTGTGTTCTTGTGAGGGGGAGAGGGGTTTTGGTTTTTGCAGCCTAAGAGTGGGGTTGTAAAATACTCTCATGCATGTCGAACTCGGCATTATTTAGGGAAGTTCGATGCTTACAGGGGCGTGGTTCTAGTGCTTCTGAACTTTTTTTTTTCCCATATATGTCCGCGTGAGTTACTGAGTAAGACACAAATTCGCTGGTTGCCGCGACTGGCGTAGTGGGTGAAGAGTCGCACGGTATATTACTATATGGAGTAGCACTAAATCTGTAAGGCTCTTAGAGCGCCCAGGAATGAGAGGTCTTCGTATATAATACAAGGAAGGTGAGAGTAGCTCCAAACCCCTAGGATCAAGGCCTCCCTCTCTTTGAAGAGCAGAAGAATTTAACGGAAGAGGAGACTTAGTTGAAGGTATGGAGGGTAAGGTGAGGAAACTATCCTCGTGTAACGTGTTATTTCACATCATGTCGAGCTTTCCTGGCCACAGCTGTGCTGTCTATTGAAGCTGTTTGCAAAACCTCGCCAGTCCGAGTGTGTGTGGAGTGGTGGCCAAACATCTCAAGGTGAAGATCCTGGTGCTTGGTACTGGTTGTGGAGGCTGGTACTAAACTTCGTACCCAAAGGATGCCATGGTATTGTAGCATTATTTTCACTATTATTATTGATAGGTGTCTCGTCAGTTTTTAACGTCGGCCGTAAATCAGTTATCAGAATGTGATGTTTGATGGTGTGTACGCATGTGCGTAGGGATTTTGGGGAGGCGAGTATGTATTTATGCGTTGCATGTTCACATACAAGGCATTAAAATTTACGTTATGAGGGGCATCATGTACCCTGATTACAGGTGTATGTGTGTGTCTCTCCCTCTCTCTCTCCTCCCTTTTAACCGTTAACCATCAGCTTTACTGATGCCTTATTTTAATACTGGCACACCTCTTCTTAAAACTAATGGCGTTTGATTTCCCCTTCCTCATCTAGCTCAAACTTCCCTAAGACTGAAAAATTACTTTTCTAACGTCCAGGTTAAATATACCAAGAGGTTACATATCACTTGTATATAATCACAGAGCTTATTTTAAAACGTCATTTTAGGGATTAAAATATTTTTGGTAATGAGTAGGTGAAGTGTAGTGGTAATGACCGTCTTGTGGTTGATGGCGCTTAAAACTGACTCTCTCATCTGTGTTCTGAGATGACCTTCACCTTGAAGCCGTTTTAAGGGTTTATGGATAAAGCTGTGCTCACCCATGAATACATATAGTTTTATAGCTAAGTGCCTATGACCCTCTTTAATAGATATGGTTACAATTATAACCTTAATTTTTTAAAAGCGTGGACCAGTAAGCTAGCGGAAGGCCTCGGTCAGATGACCAAAAGCTCTGGTGGTGGGTCGTCATAAGACCCGCCTCAGGAAACACTTGTCCTGTTTCCTGACAGATCTTACCTAACTTAACCTTCTAATGTGGTTTTGACGAGAGAACGTTTAAATGGTCTATACTAAAAACTTTCACATGCCAAGTTTTCAACGTGTTTTAGGTTGAAATATTTATCCTAAAATTACTGTGGCGTTTTGCGTCATCCGTAAAATTTTTACAAGTATTCTTAAGTGCTACATCAATTATTTAATATTTTAACACATGATTTTATAATATTTATAGTGTTGCCAGCACCGAATGACTAAAACATGTCCCAGTGTCTAGTAGATTTTATAAATCAGTCTACCCTCACTCATCACCTTCACGAGGCAGTCGAAGTGAAGAACCACGAGGTCGCTTCCTGCAGTGGTTATTTGAATTGTATATCTGCTTAGCTTAAGATGAAGACCAGATCTAGTCTTGCAGGTTGGTCTTTATGGTGCATTTAAATATATTGGCGCATGGAAGTTCCTATTACTGCTTCCATCGGGCAGGTGACTGGCAGTACCGGATTTAGATGGTGGGGGGAACCTTTCATTAAAAAAGTCTAATTCTAATAGTTAGAAGACTTTTAAGTTTCTTCTTGGATAACTTTCGCCACTCTCAATATACGTACCATCCTCTTAAGATGAAGAAATTAAACAATAAATTGAATTTATAGTGTAATTTAGCAGCCTTCCGGTTCATTTGCAAGTGTAACTCAAAAGTAATGTACAGACTTATGAGGAGTTATCTTCAATCAGATAAAATATTATAAACCAGGTACATTCTGTGCTTTTCTGATGGAAGTCTCTGATGACTCCACCAAAATCCAACGAGAGCAGGATGTCAGATTCTATGCTCATGACCGTCAGGTTTACAAGCTTCATGCTCGTTCGTAGCCGGTTCTCACTACCACACTGTTGTTCACATACTGGCCACGATCAAGCAGGCATACTGCAGCGCCCTGCACACCCAGGATGATGTGCTGTGAGTCATCCTCGTGTCATGCAGCTGACGACTCGCTCGCACCAATGATGTAACACTAGCAATCAGATAACTCAACATGACAATCCCACAACAATTCAAACTCTTGCATATATTTTCTCTTTTTGCGATCTATTCAATTCTCAGTACAATGTGTGTCATAATATTTTTCATCATTTGGTGGGGGCCCCTTCCCTAAATCCGGCCCTGGTGACGGGGTTGGTTGGGGAAATGTGGATAATTATTTTTTTGGAGGAGAAGATAGGTTAATCGTGGTAGTTGGGAAAGTGAGGTGGAGAGGAAGAGTCTTTAGTGTTGGGAAGACATTAGGGAGGAAAGTTTGATAACTGTGACTTGGAGCTTGGCAGGAGGAGGGGAATTTTCTTTTTTTCAGGAGAGTTTTGATGAAGAGTGAATGGGTTACAAATGAAGTGAATCAAACTGCCTAGAACGCGAAAGTCGATTTTTTTTCTTGCTTCTTCATGCTAATTTCTCAATGCTAGTTATTTAGGTTAGGTCAGATAATCATCTTTTAACAAAATTTAACAAATTATAGCATACAATAGGAAACAAAGCAATGCATGCATTGCCAAAAAATGTTAACGCTGTAGTGTCATCGTTGTTCTACAGTCTACAGCCAAAGTGACAAACCTACTTAGGAGGATGGGCTGCTTTAATAATTGAGGATTATCTGATGATGGGGTGGGGAGAGGAAGGATTGTGAGGAGGGGTTAGAAGAGAGGCTGGTAGGAGGACGAGTTATGGTGGAAGTTGGGATGAAGGCATTCAGGTGTGTGTTGTGTTCGTGTGGGAGTGTGCGTGCATGCGTGCTTGTGGGCGTGTACACGCTTTCATGTTTGTATTTTTTATGAACCTGTTGGCCTGTGCGCACGTACATTATACTAATTTGGGATATGCACATCATTTTCTAGTCTCACTTAGCCCTAAACTTTGAATACAGAAAATTTAAATGACTTCAAAGACGCATGAAACCCTACGTTGTTTCAGGCAGCAAGAAACCCTACGCTGTTTCAGGCAGCAAGAAACCCTACGCTGTTTCAGGCAGCAAGAAACCCTACGCTGTTTCAGGCAGCAAGAAACCCTACGCTGTTTCAGGCAGCAAGAAACCCTACGCTGTTTCAGGCAGCAAGAAACCCTACGCTGTTTCAGGCAGCAAGAAACCCTACGCTGTTTCAGGCAGCAAGAAACCCTACGCTGTTTCAGACAGTAAGAAAAGTTCTGCATCTCGCAGAAAACACCAATTTCAGAATGTGTGTGTGCCTCTGACCCCGAGGGACCGAGTTGTTATACATGGGAGAGACCAGTTAGAAAGAGGAACCGGGAGAGAGAAGAGGAAAGGTAAAGGAAGGTGAAAGGAAGGAATTGAGAGGAAAGGAGAGGAGCAGAGGGGAAGGTAGGGAAGAGAGAGAAGTGCTGCATCCTGGAAAAGTGGGGATGGGGGTCGTAGGGGGATTGTGTTATTTTAATAAAATACGGTATAGAGTTTATGGCATTTTATTGAGAAAACTTTCCCACAGCAAGGATTTTATTATTAAAATGTCATGACCCACACCGTATCTTGTTAACATACTTGTCGGTATATTCTACCATTTACTTGCGGTGAAAATGTTAGAAAATTATGAATAGATGTTTTTTCCCCCATAAAAGAAAGCATGAAAGGTATTGGAGAGTCGGGTTGTTGTGTGCGTGAGCAGTGTGTGGTCATTACTTCACTCCAGATCACCTAGACTCCAGGTACAGCTTGAAGGATTCAAGTCTGACACGATCAAAAGTTTTTTCTTACTTTTTTCTTTAGCGCCCCGGCCGTCTCCCACCGAGGTAGGGTGACCCGACGAAGAAGAAAACACTCACTGTAGCTATTCAATCACTGTCTTGCCAGAAGGGCGTTGATGTCAGTTTAGATGACCTTCCAAACCGCACCATCCCCGCCACTCCTTCAGAATGCATTGTACATCCCACCTAATCAGTCTCCCTGAATTGCTTCATAAATGTTACTTGTTCATACTCCAACAGCCCGTTAAATCATGAAAGCCACTTGCCTCCACTACTATATAACATGCTCACACTAGCCTCTTGGGTACCTGAGACCCTAGCACTCAAAGCGTCCTCTACCCCCCTCCCTCCAACCTTTCCTAGAACGACGCCTACATTTCCTCTCATCCCAGATTTATACGCCCTCCTAGTCGTCATATATTCCTCCATCCTCTCTAAATGTCCAAACCACCTCAACAACCCCTCCACAGCCCTCTGAATAACACTTTTGGTAACTCCACATTTAATCTCCAAACTCTGAATTCTCTGCATAATCACACCCCAAGTTGCACGACATCTTCACTGCCTCCAACCTCATCGCTGCAACATTCAAAACACATGCTTCACAACCATACAGTAATGTTAGTACCACTATACTCTCGTAGTTTTCACTGTTTGTCTCCATTGATGGCTCTGTGTACCACCCAGCTCTTTCCCTTCGTAAATTCTATTATTTAAATCATCTCTCATAAACCCATCTGCCGGCTAGTCCATTCCCAAATATCTGAACAAATTTACTTTCTCCATTCTCCCCCTCTCTTCCAAACTTTCTCTCCTCCCTCTTTTCTTCTCAGTCTCTCTCTCTTCTGTCTTCTCTTAAACATCCCCACAACCACCCACTTACCTGTTCAGAGAGGAATTATCGTTCTTGTGTTCCTTTCTAGCAGAAAACTTCGATATAGACAAAGTTCTATTGTTACCTCTTTCTTCAAGTCTTTCAACTCTTTCCTCTCTGTCACACTTTCTTTATGACCCTTCCCTTTTCTTCCCTCCCAATATTATTTTCCTGTCCCTAGCTCTCTCCCTATCACTTCCCTCTTCCTATCTTCTTTCCCTATCACTTTTCTCCCTTAATGTATCCAGTAGTCCTCAGTGGCATAGGTGCTATCTAGAGGGCAGCACAATCAGGCTGGTGTAGATCTAACTAAATGAAAAGGCAACACAGCTTATAAAATTATAATGTAGCCCTAACCCAGTGGAAACTATATCAGTAGAGCCGTCCTCACATTACTTGTCATCATATACTTGAGAGGATGTGAGGGCGAGGTCAAAGGTAAGCAGCCTAACTTATCTCGCCCCTTTTTTACTGTTAAGGGAAAGTGTAAACTGGTGCGAGAGAGCAGAGACCCGATTTAGGGAAAATGGGTAGTAGGTAAGGGCAGGCAGTAGATCACGGTAGGGGGCGGGATGGGAGAACATCAAAGGGGTGGGCGGAGAACACAGTAGAACGCATCATATACAATACACCATGCGGGGAGGGAAGGGGGTAATGTCTTATGGGCCTCTGCTTTGTTTATGGGCCCCTCTCGTTACCATTGATGATTCCATTACTGGGGGGTTAGATGGTGTGAAGGGTAGTGGTATTGTGGGAGGGTGATGGTATTGTGTGAGGGTGATGGGGCAACAGTTGCGTAGGTATTAGGAAGAATGAGTAGATAAGTGCGGTAGGGTGAGTGGGTGCGCTATGAAATGGGTGGTTAAGTGGGGGTAGGTAGAGTGGGTGTGTACTAAAAGGGGTAGGTTGTTCACCCATTCCCTCTGCTACATTATCAACACGCGTAAACTACTGAAAAATCTAAACAATTATTTTTTAGACAAAAGTAACTTAGGCACTTCCAGACTCTAGACAAAAGTAATGTGATCATTTCCAACATCATGAATGTTATCTTGCTTGCTGTTACCTTATTTCCTTGCTATGTTACCTTATTTGTTTGTTATTTGCTTGCTGTGCTATTTATTTGCTATGTTATTTTATTTGCTTGCTGCCTTGCCCTATTAGCTTGTCATGTTACCTTATTTGCTTGTTTAATTACCTTATTTACTGCCTACGGTACCTAATTTTTTGCTATAGAACATTACCTTATTTGTTTGCTGCATTACCTATTTGCTTGCTATGTTCCCTTGTTTGCTAGGTTACCCTACTTGCCGCATTACCTTGTTTGTTATATCACCTTGCTTGCTTACTTTATTATACTAGTAATGCCTACTAGCAAAATGTTATCAGCGCTTCAGACCAAATAACTCCGGCATTGACACTGGTATCAATGGAAAGTAGAGTGCGTGCTGGTTATACTGCATCCAGGGGGTAATATCTATTTAGAGATGCAGGGATGGTATCAATCTAGAAATCTAGGGTAATACTTAGGGATCAATGGGTAATATATATTTAGGGATCAAGGGGTAATATATATTTAGGGATCCAGTGGTAATATATGTTTAGGGATCCAGGATAACATCTATTTAGAGATTCATGGGTAATATCAATTTAGAAATCTCCCTCCTTCCCACCCTTCCTCCCTCCCTCCCTTCCTTCCTTCCTAAATATGGTAATAATCTTCCCTCTCTTTCTCCCTCTCACCTTGTAGTTTCCTCACCTACTTCTACTTAAATTCTTCTCTCTCCCATTCACATTCGTTTTATTAATTTTTTCACCACACATGTATTCCTCTCCCTTCCCTTCCCTTCCCTTCCCACACTCTTCAGCAAAAGGAATCCGTGTACCTAATTAAAAAAAATTGAAATGACCTTACCCCTTGACGTTCACATACTCCCTTTTCCTTCCCATTCCCTACTTAATCCCTCCATTCCCTATCCCACCTTCCCCGTCCAGAAACACCCGTAAAAGGTATCCGTGTAACTGATAAAAAAAAATACCTTGCCCCTGACTCTTCACTCCACAAACTCTCTCTCCCCCTTCCTCTCCCTCCCCTTTTCTACCCTCTTCCCCCACTTTCTTACCCTATTCCTCCCCCCACACAGACTACTCCACCTCCTCACGTCTCGTGTTCAAACCTCGGAGGTCCTTACCACACGGAAGAATTTCATTTTGCCGCAAAATAAATATTTTCTTCAGTAAGACAGCATGTTGTACCTCGCTGATCCCAGACTCACCTTTCCCTTCCCCTTTTCTTTCACCTTGTTAAGTAAATTCTCTTTTTTTTAATAAGGTTAAAAATAAGGACCTCAGTATAAAATTATATGATTAACTAAAGTGTAATGAACACTTGTTGATGCTCAGGAATATGGAGACAGAAACTCGGGAGATGGATTGATCTGTATATTTCGACACCGTTCTGAAGATGATCCCAGAAGGAAGTCGAAATATGCAGATTATTTCCATGTGCGTTATTATTGAGCATAATATATATATATATATATATATATATATATATATATATATATATATATATATATATATATATATATATATATAATATGTCGTGCCGAATAGGTAAAATTGGTCAATTTGCAAGATATCGTTTAAAATTAAGTCCTTTCTAAAAAAAATTCATTTATGTTAATGTAAGAATTAATAATTTTGTACCAAAAGAACCTTAGAAAACTTACCTAACTTTATTATAAACGCAATTTAATTTAGCCTTATCCAACTAAATATATTTTATATTGGTTTACAATAATTTAATTAACAAGCACAATGAAATATATATTTTTCCGTTAGGTTCAGAATAATACGAAAGTATTATTTACACAAATTTTCGCTTGCCTTATTCGGCAAGAAGAGAGTTGCTATTTAAGCCAAACTCACTAGTTTTTACCTATTCGGCACGGCAATATATATATATATATATATATATATATATATATATATATATATATATATATATATATATATATATATAAAGATGGGGTCCACCTCTGGTACAAATTGTGGGACTCATAGCCTCGGAGAAGTGGACAAAAAGGCTTCAAGGAAGAAAATTTGGATTTCTTCCTGATGCCATTTGAATATTCCACTTCCCCTACCACCCCATCTTTTCATTCTATTTTTTTACCAATAGGTATATTTTATTACATAATATGGTACAAAAGATTTAAGAGATACATTGTTGATATAAAGATGGCATATACAGTACACGAGGTGTGAGAGATACATGTCTAGTACATACTGTTACATGTTTGTCACTGATTATAATGCGAAAATCTCATCCAGCTCCTCCGAGCTGGGGCGCGTGCCCAGAATACAGCATGCATTACCCCTCTGAACAGCAGCGCTGAGTCGCTGGAACAAAAAACTAGCTGCCCTGGGATCCCTAGTTACCCTGTTGAGTCTTTTGCCCAGCTCCTTGAGGAACTTAAATGCACTCTTTTCCCATGAGCCAAGGGTCTCTGAGCCTATGGGAACAAACATATAATGATGGGCAAATTCTTCATATTTTCTCGACTTCTGGGACTCCCTGAAGGTGGCAGCTGCCCCTCCTTCCTCCCTGGTGTATTGGAGATAGGTATCAGCCAAGGTAGATGCACATGTGTAGTCCCACACCACCTGCTTGCCGTCTGTCCAGGCTTGAAGGGTGATACCATCTGGACGCTTTTGGCTGCCATCAGATCTGCATAGTTGGGGTGGCTCCCCTACTGCTGGGCATCCGGCTGTTGTGAGGCTCCTCTTGATAATGTTATTAACCTCTTCATGTCTTGCAATCTTTCCCTCGGATTTACGACACACAAGACCATGGTACCCGAATCGGTCTGCTTCTTCACTGCCACAAATACACCTGTGTTCGGCGAGAATATATATATATGTATATATATATATATGTCGTGCCGATTAGGTAAAACTTGTGATTTTGGCTTAAATAGCAACGCTCACCTTGCCATATAAGACAAGTGAAAATTTGTGTATGCAATAATTTCTCCAAAATCATTCTGAACATAACGAAAAAAATATATTTCATTGTGTTTGTTTATTATTAAATTAATGTTAACGTATCTAAAATATATTTAGTTGGGTTAGGCTGAATTAAATTGCGCTTGTTGTAATAAGGTTAGGTAGGTTTTCAAAGTTTCTCTTGGTACAAAATTATAAATTCTTACATTAACATAAATGAAAAAAATATATCTTTAAACGTATAAGAGAAAATTTTAGAAAGGACTTAATTTTAGATGAGTTCTTGCTAAATGACTAGTTTTACCTAATCGGCACGACATATATATATATATATATATATATATATATATATATATATATATATATATATATATATATATATATATATATATATATATATGACGATAATATCCACTCAGCTATCGATTAATTTGAATGCTAGTTTACTTGCTCTGTTAAAGCCTGTAGTTTACTTTGGTATTTGTGTAAAACGGTACCAAGTGTAAATGGGGGTACTATCAGCACTCAGTGACTCAAGTGAGAGACGTGATTTGAGCTGTTTTAAACCATTTATTTTAATTGCAGAAATTTTTATTTTTAGCGAATAGTGAAGCTTAGATGGTGGGGGTAGCCGGGTAGTCTCGCCCGGTGGAGAGGCTTGGGTGGGCCTCTGTGTTTGCCTGTCATCTACATTTTTCATTTTTAATTCTTTTATTTCTCTCTTTCCTCCCCTCCCCTCCGTCTTTCTTTTTCGCTCTCATTCATTTCGGAGTTGCTTCATACGAGTGAGGAAGATTTTCAGCAAAGTCGACGTGAATAATTAATCTCAGAAGCATCGCTCATTGTCATTCTCAACATATCCCTCTTAATTAATTTTCCACGGGGTGGACCGGTAAGCCAGTTGAGAGCCTCGGTCATACGACTAAGACCTCCCAGTTAGCGGGTCACCATGATTAAGACCACCCAGTTAGCGGGTCACCGTGATTAAGACCACCCAGTTAGCGGGTCACCGTGATTAAGACCACCCAGTTAGCGAGTCACCATGACTAAGACCCATGTCAGGACACACTT
>WNWK01000267.1:0-12500 GCA_009830355.1 Cherax destructor | reverse complement strand
TCTATAAATATTCAATAAAACTGCTGTAAATTTGTGTCACAGTGGTCATAATTATCAGTTCTCAGCCCCACTATATATATATATATATATATATATATATATATATAAATATAATATATATATATATATATATATATATATATATATATATATATATTATATAAAATAACATTTGGAAAAAAATATGTAATTCGCATAGTTATTTGAACTGTAATGTCCGCGCATTTATTGGAAGACGACAGTTGTTGAATGAATAATATATATATTTCTTCCGAGTCACTCTACCTTAATGGGGAAAGGCCAGTGTTAAAAAAAAAATTTTTTGATACCAACACAAGCCGAGAACAAGCACAGAAAACTAAGAAAGCGCGCGCGCATACACACACACACACACACACACACACACACACACACCAACGCCCGGTGGAAACGCCCTGCACAGCACTGCTTCACGCACGGAGGCGTTCACATCCCGTGGGCAAACATTCAAGTGTTTCCACACACACTACACAACAGGCACTACACCAAAACAAAAACACACACACACACACACACACACACACACACACACACACACACACGCCCCGATGGCATGGTGGCTAGCGCTCTTGCTTCACGCACGGAGGGCCCGGGTTCAATTCCCGGCGGGGCCGAAACATTTCGAAGTGTTTCCTTACACACACATATACAACAGGCCTAGTGTCTAATCGACATGTGCCTAGGACAAAATGGTAACTAACACACACACACACGCGCGCGCGCGCGTGTGATCCTGGGTTTCACATCCTCTCGTTATATTTTCACTTATACCTTTGATATACCTTTGAATTTCGAGAGTCTTCTCTCGGAGCCCGTCCATGGGCCAGGCTCGTCTGGTTCTTGGATGATGTACTGTAGATGATGTCAGTATTTCTCTCTCTTCATTATCTCTTCTTTTTTTTCCCCTAATTATGATTCTGTTGTAAAGATAATAGCATAGATAGTAGTGGCTGTTGTTGAAACAGAGACAGCAGTAACAACAACAGCTGTTCAAGTATTAGCTGGTGTAGCAGTAAATGTAGTGGCATGGATATTAGCACTGTACAAATATTAACACTGCTGCTGTTGCTGCAGCAACAACAGCGTCAGCACTAACAGCAGCAGCACTAACATCAGCAGCACTAGCATCATCAGCAGCACTAACATCAGCAGCACTAGCATCATCAGCAGCACTAGCAGCAAAAGCACCACCCATCATCCATCATCTTCCCCCACCACCCACATCTACCACCACAACCACCGCCACAACCACCACCACAACCACCACCCACATCTACCAACACCACCACCCACATCTACCAACACCACCACCCACATCTACCACCACCACCACCACCCACATCTACCACCACCACCACCACCCACATCTACCACCACCACCAGCAGTCGTAGCACCATACGTATAGCAGCAGTGACTGTAGTAATATCTGTAGTAAAAGTAACTCTAATAATAGTCATAGCCGTAGCAACGGCTACTTTTATCTAGCAGTCAAGCACGTCATGTTCGTAACATATTTTATGTTTCTCATCCCGGATATCAGTGGTTCAGGTCCCCCCTCCCACACGCTGCCGTACCTGTCACCTTGGAAACCCATCAATTGCAGTCAATTGATTCATTAATCTTACCGTATGCTTATTAATCCCAAAATACACGCTAGTGTTCAATTTATCGCCCCAAAAAAAATAAAGAACAAGATATGTATATATATTTTCTTTTTTTTTTCAGGGCAGCACGTCAGGGTTAATATGAAATTAACTGTAATAAATTCTGGAAGACAGAACAAATAAGGAAGACAGTCGTGTGAGAGTAAGGAAAACAGGAAGGGGGGAAGGGGACACATACATATTAGGGAAAATGCAGGCAAAAATACTTAGTAAGCGTCTTGAGTGATATTACAGGTCACCTTAATGGAAAGCTGATAGAACACTTAGATGTGCTCGGCTACATACGGCAAAAGAAAAAAAAAATAATGGTACAGAAACAATAATGATCGAATTTTTATTTTAGTTTAAAATTTCGCCCAGAACTGAGCTTTATTAAGACTCGATAAAGCTCACTTCTAAGCGAAACAATGTCAGTAATAAAGGTTTGAGAGAGAGAGAGAGAGAGAGAGAGAGAGAGTTGAACCGTCAATCTTATTTACACTCCGTAATAACTGAATCATAATTGTACATAACACGATATTACATGGTAAAATCCCTACACAACACACTTGCCTATCATATAACACAACGAGGTACACTTAAGCTCCCTTAATTACAGAGCTTTACCTACGAGTGTATATGAGCCGCACATATTCTTAAATATAGCATAATTTATTTTTATACTTGTGTAAAGCGGTAAATTCGTGGAGGAAGGGGGGATGTAAACGGCAATCAGCTATGCACGGTAATGATCTAGGTGTCATGAGGAGTGAAAAGCGAAATTACTGAGGGCGAGTACAAAGGCAGAATGGAGAATTACTATGCAATAAATCAAACGAAGGACAGTGCGAGACTCATCGCCTCTATCTTTAGTATTTTACAGGTCCTAGCTGCCTGGAGGAACAGCCACACTCCACTGGACACAAAAGGTATTCTGGTATCCAAAGGTACGAGGAAGCAGAAAAAAGCTGAGTTGACCAGGCACTTATCCCTATATCATTCAACATGTGAAGGCTGAAATAATGAACCTAAACACTGCAAGGTTATACACGATGAATCAATCAGGCAGTAAGACCAGACTCGTGGTATTAACTTAGCTACACAGTGCCACTCTCAACCCGCCGACAGGAGCCTCATCAGAACATCAACACATGGCACTATATGAGCTCCGTCTTCGCTATCCTACCAAAAGGGGAATAATTAAGATCACTGCGAAAGAGCAATGACAATATTGCTGCTACCTTACTGCCGTTCAACCATTAATACATAAAGAATAAAAGTCACACTATCGTGGCTACTAAAACTACCCTCCCCATAGTCTCCACGAACAAAGTCCTGTCGTCATTCTTTATATACAATATTCCTAACGTGAATGTCAGTCCTGGCTTTCTGTATTTGCCTGCCTTTCTCAGTACATATTTAAATACTCCAATCTTCAGCATACTCGTGGCCTGATCTAGGCTTTGTCTTCTCTCCTTGCCTCAAGACCTGTCCTCTTATTTTCTTTTCCTCTCCTCTTTTCCTGGTTTCCTCTTTGTTGCTTCCTTTTATTTCCTAGCATTGGCTAGTGACCAACTGCAGTGCTCCTTCTCTGCCTCTTGGGGACAGACGTTAAAGTATTGAGGTTTAATTTACTCTCGTTACTCTATCATTAGTTCTCCCTAGCGTGGGTCAGTAGATCTTTTGCAGTGCTCATTGTTCTTTTATACTACTGTTACTAATTATTTCATTACCTCTAAACTGTCTACTATCACTTCTGCTACCAGTTCTACTACCACTGCTAATACCTCTTTACATCTATCACTACTGCTACCACTATTATTACTACTACCACTATTATTGTTTTTTTTCTACAACTACTACTACTACCACCACCGCCACTACCGCCGCCGCCACGACTCCTATTACTACTGCCACCACGACTAATGCTATTACCACCATCTACTACTGCAATTACCACTCCCATTCTCCCCTTCCCGACGTGTCTTCTGGTCTTTTCCGCTTTTAATCGCTCAGTTGTGACCTGGCAGTGGTCCAGGACCGACGAAACATCGCCATCAGTTTTCTCTTCATGTGCTGCTTGTTTGTAAAATTCACTAATACAGTACGTACCAGTTAGACTGGGAAGCCATTACCATCAGTGCACCAGCAACAACCTGCTTCTCCTTGTGTTGCTGAGACTTGGAAATACTAATGGTACATCCACCTCCACGATAACTCCTTAATTTAATAATCTTTAAAGTAACATTTTGACATGAGATGTACATCGTCTGGGCAGGCGCACGCCAGCAGTAACAAAGACAGGGACATTATTACACACACTAATTGTGACTTTGAGTGACCTTGTGCTCCCTCTCAAGGACAGGACTGTTTAAACAATGGCACAGCTTTTTTTTAAGGTGTTCGTGATGATCCAATGAGCCTGTGGTAATGTACATTAGTTGATTTTATCTGACGAATAAAATGTCAAAATATAAAATGAATACAAGGGCTTTCAGTGTGGCAGCAGTTTGTTCTGTGTAGAGCTTTGTCAAAGTCAATACACTTAATAAAGTTCTGAACAGAGAGAAACGTTGTCACAATAAAAGCTTGTTCCACACGTGTCTTTTCCTCAACCCCTTTCCCTAGTGTACTTTATGCCAGCGAGGTCAACTTGGGGACGCTGATAAACTTGTCTGGGTAAAGTTGGATAAAAGTTTGAGACTTGAGATGGCGAAAATACTTTGTACTTAAGTTTTTTAATAATAATGGAGTTTTCGAAAGTGGAAAAAACAAATTGTAAACCCAATTTCTCCCCACTTATATGTACCTTTTCGAAATAAATGTATTTATTTATTAACACTACGCACGTATGTTCACTCGTGTAATTATTTCAGTTCTCTCTTGATACATAATTTACGCTGCTAAACACACCACCACTCTCACAGCCATCTTGTACACTTAAAAACACAATGAAGCACACTTCCACTCCCTATATCAGAGTCACTTTGCACACTAAAAGAAGAGCATTATCGTGTGGCAATGCATGACAGTTAGAATTTAACACATAACCACATTTACGCAATTAAAATAATAACCTCGGTGATTTCTTATTGATTTGTTCGTCTGGGAAAATAAAATGACGCTGGTTTAGGTTTAATGATAATCCACTTAAGTGGTGTTGGCAGACCTGTGGCGGACCACGGTTTACAGCAGCTCAACTCGTACATTGGATGGTTACCTGCTATCCATTAAGTGGTAATTTGTTCACATTTAACCTATAAGGGATAATTTGTATACATTTAACGTAATTGTACACATTTAGCATACAAATTTTGACATGTTCACATTTAACATAAAACAGTGGTGACTTTCATATATAACTCCACTAAAGACGAGTTACCTTTACGAGGTGGAGGAGTTTGCGGTTTGTGCCTAAGGGTAGGAGGCCTCTTCTCTGTCCCCTTCCTAGGGTGCTTGCTTGACTAAGAACCCAGCATCTCTTTCGGCATAAATAGTGGGGATATTCTCTCTATCGTCTAAATTTGCTCCGAATTCTGGCATATGACATGGACCATTTTTTGGACATGTGAAAAATTAGATTTTGAATAGTTTTACTTGAGTTTAGAGTAAAATTTATGTAATATGAGAGTAGGAAGTTGGTACTGACAGTCAAAATTTCTATAACGTTAGAAACGAATTATTTTTAGAGCGTTGAATAACCAAAGGTTTCTAGTACTTTTTAAATGAAGTAAAAAAAGATTTTTATACTTAACATATAATAGTGATGACTTGTTAATATTTAGCATACAACAGAAGTGACTTCATAATATATAACACAGGTGGCTTGTATACATGTGCATTTGCAATTGAATACTTACATGTACTCTTGTAACAAACAGTAACACCTGGGAGTACACCGCAACTATATAATAGAACACACTCCATATAACACACAAGAAAATACTCGGGAATACAGCGAACACTGAACACCCTCCTGTTATTAACAACACAGAACACGGGTAAAAGAAAATCTGATATTTTTATCAACAACTCAATAACACGTTTGTACATGAACTCGCCAGTAAATCTGTACAGCTTTCGTGCGCATCAGTAGACACGCCATAAACCAATAATAGTCTCGTATAAGTCTGTAAACTTTGAGTATATATATCAGTGGACTAGCATATATGTTTTTCTGAGCTCATATGGGACTTGGGAGTAAGAGTATGATCAGTTGGTATATTAGAATAAGAAACGAGCGTATAGTTGCGCTCGGTAAATCTGTGGAGCAGCCTAGAAACCCGGAAATACACCTTCAAAGCTCCAACTGGACGTGTTTAATACTTAGAGTTGTTTAGTCTGTGTTTTAGGGTTGTGAAGAACATAATTCACAATATCGTGACTGGACCTCACATAGGAGAGAGGAGCTTATGACGACGTCTCGGTCCGACTTGTGACTTTGTAAATGGTCCAACTCTGACCGAAACGTCGTGGTGTAAGCTCCTCTCTCCCATGTGAGGGTTATTTGTGTGTTTAGGGGTGTAAAGCATTCTTGGTGGAGTACAGGTGAATTTCACCCTTTATGAGCTACGGGAAGTTGATGGGTCTTAAACTAAAAAAAAAACTATTGGAGCCTGAGATTACCTGTAAACTGGCACGGTATCACTGGCACGATACCAGAGAACTAGCACTGGCTGATCATCTGGTAGTTTGGGATTTGGTCGACAAGGTAGGTCGGCTCGTCCTCCTGCCACAACCCACACAGATGTGGTCGGTCCTGGTGCAGAAGAAAGACTAGTTAGTTGACTTGAAAAAAAATATGGAAATGTAACATCATTGCAACTTGTGCAGAAACCTATAACCTAAATCGTAGTACTAGTGAGAGATGCTAAAATGTTTTGCATGCATATTTTTGTACATTCTACGAAATACTATTGGACATCCAGCGCCTCTCACAATTTTGACCTTTACAGGTTTTAGATTACTCGTCTACAATTATCTCTGCGACAGTTAAATTTCCCTGAGTTATTAGTTTCGATTTGATTATTTACCGCAAACCTGTCATTGTTTACCTGTCCTTTAACCTCTAGTTGTGTTCCCAAAGAATATAGAAACTGCGATGTAGCCTATTGGCAGGTCTAATTTTTGCTGCCTCCGATAACCTAGCAGCAAATAGGTATCAGAATATTGGTCAGCAGTTGTAGGTCGCAGCCTGGAGGGTGGGATATATAGTGAGCTCAGGCTTTGAAATGAGCTCAGGAAGAATAACTCTTATCCTGCAAATATGAACTCGTTGAAAATGTATTGATTAGAGAGCGGAGAAACTGACCCAGGTACCAAAAGCGCTACGAGTGCAAGAAAGTTCACCCAGTGTGTTTTATAACTTGTTTAAATCAAGAAATTAAACCAGAACGTCTCCTCAGTAAACACCTCAATCTTGTCTTCCGTAAAGACCGAGGGTCAGTTGTCTTGACAGTCCGTAAAGACCGAGGGTCAGTTGTCTTGACAGTCCGTAAAGACCGAGGGTCTGTTGTCTTGACAGTCCGTAAAGACCGAGGGTCTGTTGTCTTGACAGTCCGTAAAGACCGAGGGTCTGTTGTCTTGACAGTCTGTAAAGACCGAGGGTCTGTTGTCTTGACAGTCCGTAAAGACCGAGGGTCTGTTGTCTTGACAGTCCGTAAAGACCGAGGGTCTGTTGTCTTGACAGTCCGTAAAGACCGAGGGTCTGTTGTCTTGACAGTCCGTACAGACTGGGAGACTGTTGGTTGTCATTCACAGCTTTTACCCCGAGGAGACCAGATTCACCTTTATAGCTCTAGTCAGGAAATTTACATCAACTCGTAGAAGAAGGATATGTAAGTTACTCAAATGCTTCTAAAGAGTAGTTCACTGGCATCCCTTTACTAAATATAAAGTTATTGATAATTAGTAAAATGTGATATCGTGAAGTTATTTGGAATTAGGATGAAATATGTGAAACTAGGATCAATTAAGTACAAACCCTTTGAAATTTCTTTGTATATATGTCGTGCCGAATAGGTAAAACTGGTCAATTAGCAAGAACTCGTTTTAAATTAAGTATAATAGAAAATTTTAGAAAGGACTTAATTTTAAATGAGTTCTTGATAATTGACCAGTTTTACCTATTCGGCACGTATATATATATATATATATATATATATATATATATATATATATATATATATATATATATATATATATATCGTGCCGAATAGGTAAAAACTGGTCAATTATCAAGAACTCATTTAAAATTAAGTCTTTTCTAAAATTTTCTCTTATACGTTTAAAGATATATTTTTTTCATTTATGTTAATGTAAGAATTTATAATTTTGTACCAAGAGAAACTTTGAAAACCTACCTAACCTTATTACAATAAGCGCAATTTAATTTAGCCTAACCCAACTAAATATATTTTAGATACGTTAACATTAATTTAATAATAAACAAACACAATGAAATATATTTTTTTCGTTATGTTCAGAATGATTTTGGCGAAATTATTGAATACACAAATTTTCACTTGTTTTATATGGCAAGGTGAGCGTTGCTATTTAAGCCAAAATCGCAAGTTTTACCTAATCGGCACGACACACACACACACACACACACACACACACACACACACACACACACACACACACACACACACACAGGAAAAGAATGGTGGAGCACCTCGAGCTGAACAGGATAATAAACACCAGGCAGCACGGATTCCGGGAAGGCAAATCCTGTGTAACAAACCTCCTAGAGTTCTATGATAAAGTAACAGATGTAAGGCAAGAGAGAGAAGGGTGGGTTGATTGCATTTTCCTGGACTGCAGGAAGGCCTTCGACACAGTTCCTCACATGAGATTAGTAAAGAAGTTGGAGGAACAAGCACGTATAACAGGAAGGGCACTGGAATGGATCAGGGAATACCTCACAGGGAGGCAACAACGGGTTATGGTACGTGATGAGGTATCACAGTGGGCACCTGTGACGAGCGGCGTTCCGCAGGGGTCAGTCCTAGGACCAGTGTTATTCTTGGTATATGTAAATGACATGACAGATGGGATAGACTCAGAAGTGTCTCTGTTCGCAGATGATGTGAAATTAATGAGGAGAATCACATCGGAGGAGGACCAAGCAGGACTTCAAACAGACCTGGACAAGCTTGACATCTGGTCTAGCAAATGGCTTCTCGAATTCAATCCCACCAAATGCAAAGTCATGAAGATCGGAGAAGGGCAAAGAAAACAGCTGACAGAGTACAGGCTAGGCGGACAAAGGCTACAAACCTCGGAAAAGGAGAAAGACCTTGGGGTGAGTATAACGCCAAGCACGTCTCCGGAGGCACACATCAACCAGATAACTGCGGCAGCATATGGGCGACTGGCAAACCTAAGACTAGCGTTCCGTTACCTTAACAAGGACTCGTTTAAGACACTGTACACCGTGTACGTCAGGCCCATACTAGAATGTGCAGCACCAGTCTGGAACCCACACCTGGTCAAGCACATAAAGAAACTAGAGAAAGTGCAAAGGTTTGCGACAAGGTTAGTTCCACAACTCAGGGGTGTGTCCTATGAAGAAAGGCTGAGGAAATAGGACTAACAACACTGGAGGAAAGAAGGGTCAGAGGAGACATGATAACGACATACAAAATACTGCAGGGAATCGACAAGGTAGACAGTGACAGGATGTTCCAGAGAGGAACACAGAAACAAGGGGACACAACTGGAAGCTAAAGACTCAGATGAGTCAAAGGGATGTTAGGAAGCATTTCTTCAGCCACAGAGTAGTCAGGAAGTGGAATAGTCTAGAGAAAGACATAGTGGAGGCAGGAACCATACACAGTTTTAAGACGAGGTATGATAAAGCTCATGGAGCAGGGAGAGCAGATACCCAGTAGCGGGCATATATTTATATTATATTATATAGAGTTTAGCAGACAAGAAATGTAACTTTTTTTTAAATTAATTGGGCCCGGATTTGCGTTATGTTGAAAATTTACATTACAAACTAGAAAAAATGTGTTGTCAAGTTGCATATTGAAAATGTCCAAATATTTGCTAAACAATGTCCGGGTCATTGCAATTAAAGTTCCACTTTGTACTTGATCAGGAAAATTAAATTCGCGTTAATTCATACGATTGTTCATGAAGGAAGATGTAGGAAAAATAAAAAACTAACAAAATGTTAATAATACTAATGAAATGCGCCTAATATTAATATTTATTAAATGATTTAAAAAAAATATTGACTGATAAAATCGATCTTTTTCTGAGACCCCTTAATGTCTTATTTTTTTTTCTTAAAAGCGGACACACACACACACTCACACTCACACTCACACTCACACTCACTCACTCACTCACTCACTCACTCACTCACTCCACTCCTCACTCACTCACTCACTCACTCACTCACTCCACTCCCCCACTCCACTCCCTCTCTCTCTCTCTCTCTCTCTCTCTCTCTCTCTCTCTCTCTCTCTCTCTCTCTCTCTCTCTCTCTCTCTCTCTCTCTCCCCTTCCCTCCCTCCTTTCTCCCTCCTCTTCCCTTCCCTCCTTTCTCCCTCCTCATCCCTTCCCTCCTTTCTCCCTCCTCTTCCCTTCCCTCCTTTCTCCCTCCTCTTCCCTTCCCTCCTTTCTCCCTCCTCTTCCCTTCCCTCCTTTCTCCCTCCTCTTCCCTTCCCTCCTTTCTCCCTCCTCTTCCCTTCCCTCCTTTCTCCCTCCTCATCCCTTCCCTCCTTTCTCTCTCCTCTTCCCTTCCCTCTTTTCTCCCTCTTCTTCCCTTCCCTCCTTTCTCCCTCCTCTTCCCTTCCCTCCTCCCACCACTCTCTCCTTCCCTCTGGTTCCTTAACACACGAAGAAGAAACTAATGCAACAATAATCTCTTAAAAGTTCTGAAAATCAGAGTTTATAAAGTATATCGGAATTTTGCGTTGGAATTATTTTTTTCTCTAACACACACGCATGCCAGGCGCATGTATTAGTGTCAAGCACCGGAAGTCGCCAATTTTTGTGGCATCGTCGTGGAGGGAGCTGATGGAGGGATAACAAAAGATAAAATTCCAAGAAGACCGCCACTCTGTGGCTGCATCATTGAGGGTGCTGGAGTTAAGACGGTGATGGGCGAGAGAGACAGGTAAGAACAGACCTGGCTTATCTCTTGGGGAAAGCAAACTATAGTGTTTGTGGGACTGCCGTAGATCTTGTCTGAGCTGGTGTGATGAGGACAGAGCAGACCCCCTTTGATCTATACCGGGATTATCTGTTAGGGAAAACTCGACTGTGGTGTCTGTGGGCCTGTTGCAGATCTTGTCTGAGCTGGTGAGAGGAGAGGATGGGGCAGAGAGAATGGACCTGCAACTCATCTCCTCTTGGTTCACATTACCGACAAGAAAATCATTGGCCAAATTAGCATCATGTCAAAGTTGAAAGACGTGTATGGAAATTTTACGGGAATGAGTATTATTAGAAGAATCATCCTGTTATTTCTTCTATTGCTGCTGTCCTGTTGTTTTGTTGTGTTCTATTCTGTTTTTTTTTTATTGTTGCTCTGTTGTGTTCTTTTGATTAGTTGATATGTTGTTGTTGCTGTTCTGTAGTTGTACTTATGATGCTTCTCTGTTTTGTTGCTGTTCTATTGTTCTGTTGCTGTTCTGTTTTTTCTGTATTGTTCAATTGCTCTGTTGTTGCCGCCATCTCCGCCGCCTTTACTACCGCTGCTATTGCTACTCTGTCATCCTTTTACACAGTTCATTTCATTAGTGGAACCTTTTCACAGTGACTCCACAATTTGGACGACTAACTAATCGACTCCCACGATCCGCTGAAGCTCATTTCTTCAATGAGCTTCAGCAGTAATAGTGGACCTGACCTGCAGATAATCATGACAGCGTAGAGGTGTGATTCTGAGCGCGACCTTAAGGGTAACCCTACGTATGACCTTCAGGTCACTTAAGCGAATGGCGAGGCGCCAATATCAGAGAATTAATGTATGTTTATTTTTTGTTTTGTTATTAAAACTCGACTCGGTCCAGAAGTTGCGGACGAAAATTTAAATTCCCTCTTTAATTGCACAAGCTTCTATTTTTTTCCCTCTATGCTTTTCTCTCAGGATAGCGAACAATTGTTTATTTAGATGCGATGTTTTGGTACTGTCATGAATGAAAATGAAACAGGTGAGTCAGTTTGTTTTAATAGACGTGTAGTACGTAGATCAAAATAAATGCTTGTAGACTGGTGTACATATTTTCGTTTTCGCTTTGATAATTATAATTATTTATTATTATTATTAAAGTAAAGCGGTAATTCCGTATGGGTCAGTTAACGCAAGAAGCGTACATACAGTGCATAGGACTCAGAATGTGTAAAGAGTGTGGAAAAAAAAACTGTGCTAATCAAACTTGTGTAGATCAGTAGAGGCACAGTGTGTGCATTACCGGGCGTGTGTATCAATGAAAACGTAGTGTTGATCATGCAGTGTGTGGATCATGCAGTGTGTGGATCAGTGGAACTGTAGTGTGGATTACCGCTTCCTGCTTGTCTCCTTAAATACCCGGACTATACTCCAGAGGTGTCAATTGTCTCGTATCATCAGTTGACTAGGGGTTTAGATAGTGCTTCTGCTCCCTCTCAAAGAATCCATGGTGACATTCTGTCGGGTCCCATTGCTCCTGATGTATCCAGTTCACTAAAAAACATTTCAACTCTCCCCTGGTGTGTGTGTGTGTGTGTGTGTGGTGTGTGTGTGTGTGTGCGCAGGCGTGTGTGTCGTTCAGTACCTGTTGGGATACCCTGTATCTTCGACTCTCGCTTTGTCCATG
>WNWK01000266.1:583791-596469 GCA_009830355.1 Cherax destructor | reverse complement strand
AAAAATGGGCCGTATTTTCCCATTTGAGGGGGATACCAGTGAACTCCGGAGGATTTGGACAAATTAATGTCTTGGTCTGAAAAGTGGCAGATAAAGGGGTTAATGGGACAAGTGAAAGGTAAAACCCTTTGGTAATGAAAATATCCCTCAGTTTATAAACTAGGTGAAGTAGGGGCTTGATCATACAGAATGTAAAAAAAGACTTGGGAGTCATGGTGGAAAAATTTTAAACCCAAGCAACAGTGCCTAAGTGTGCACCCAAAAAGGCTAACAGATTACTAGGATTTATTTCAAGAAGTATAAGCAACAGAAGTCAAAAGTTATTTTACAGCTCTATACATCACTAGTGAGACCTCATTTGGATTATGCAGCTCAGTTTTGGTCTCCTTACTACAGAATGGATATAGATTCGCTGGAGAACATACAGAGAAGAATGACTAAAATGATTTACAGTATAAGAAATCTCCCGTATGAAGATAGACTTAGAGCATTGAATCTCCACTCTCTGGAGAGACGTAGAATGAGAGGAGATATCATCGAGGTGTACAAGTGGATGATGGGCATAAACAAAGGAGATATTAATAAAATACTGAGGATATCGAACCAAGTAAGAACCAGAAATAACGGATTTAAATTGAATAAATTTATATTTAGAAAGGACATAGGCAAGTACTGGTTTTCGAACAGAGTTGTAGATGCGTGGAACAATCTTCCGGGTGGGGTGATAGAGGCTAGGACCTTGGGTGGCTTTAAAAAGAGATTGGACAAATGTATGAGTGGGAGGGGCTGGGTTTGATTAGTGTCTTGAGTACTGGAGTAAATTCTTAGGTAGTGGTGGTTTTGATAAGAACCTGCCTTGTATGGGCCAGTAGGCCTTCTGCAGTGTTCCTCCATTCTTATGTTCTTATGTTGATAATGTGAGTAGTCACGAGCGCTTGGAATTCCTCCATTTTTTCATAATGGTTGTCTTGCATATATATATATATATATATATATATATATATATATATATATATATATATATATATAATATATATATATATATATATATATATATGCGTGCCGATTAGGTAAAACTTGGATTTTGGCTTAAATAAACGTCACCTTCATATAAGACAAGTGAAAATTTGTGTATGCAATAATTTGGCCAAAATCATTCTGAACATAAAGAAAAATATATTTCATTGTGTTTGTTTATTATTAAATTAATGTTAACGTATCTAAAATATATTTGTTGGTTAGCTAAATTAATTGCGTTGTTGTAATAGGTTAGTAGGTTTCAAGTTTCTTGGTACAAAATTATAAATTCTTACATTAACATAAATGAAAAAATATATCTCTAAACGTATAAGAAATTTTTTAGAAAGGACTTAATTTTAGATGAGTTCTTGCTAATTGACCTATTTACTAATCGGCACGACATATATATATATATATATATATATATATATATATATATATATATATATATATATATATATATATATATATATATATATATATATATAGTATATATATATATATATATATATATATATATATATAATGTCTCCGATTAGTAAAACTGTCAATTAGCAAGAACTCATCTAAATTAATCCTTTCTAAAATTTTCTATACGTTTGAAGATATATTTTTTCATTTATGTTAATGTAAAAATTATAGTTTTGTACCAAGAGAAACTGAAAACCTACCTAACTTATTACAACAAGCGCTAATTTAGCTACTAACTAAATATTTTGATACGTTGAACTTAATTAATAATAATAAACAAACACAATGAAATATATTTCGTTATGTTCAGAATGATTTTGGCGAAATTATTGCATACACAAATTTTCACTTGTCTTATATGGCAAGGTGAGCTTGATATTTAAGCTCAAAATCTCAGTTTTACTAATCGATATATATATATATATATATATATATATATATATATATATATATATATATATATATATATATGTCGTGCCGATTAGGTAAAACTGGTCAATAGCAAGAACTCATCTAAAATTAAGTCCTTTCTAAAATTATTTTCACACTCCTCTGAAAATTCTATCCAGACAGACTCTGTATGTGTTATTCAGACTTTATACCCGTTTTAACAATTTAAATGATCACGGACATAGAATGCCTCCCCCCTTCCCGATACTTCTGTCTACCTTCCTGTTGATGTTTGTTTTATAGTTTCTTCATATTGTAGGAGTCACAAACTGAGTTCCACTGACTGTATATACATATATATATATATATATATATATATATATATATATATATATATATATATATATATATATATATATATATATAGTATATACAGTCAGTGGAACCTCGGTTGCTTTCGTGACTCTCACAATATGAAGAAACTATAAAAAACAAAACATCAACAGGAAGGTAGACAGAAGTATCGGGAAGGGGGGTAGGGAGGCACTCTATGTCCGTGATCATTTAAATTGTTGCAAAACGGTATAAAGTCTGAAATAACACATACAGAGTCTGTCTGGATAGAATTTTCAGAGGAGTGTAAAATTAATTTTAGGCGGAATTTACCGTCCTCCAAACTTAGATAGGGAACAAGGGAGACTACTTTGGGAGGAAATTATTAAGGCCACAAGGCATGATAACGTAGTAATTCTAGGGGACTTTAACTTTAGTCAGATATATTGGAATTTCTTGACAGGGAATTTAGAATCTAACGACTTTTTAGAAGTAGTTCAGGATTGCTTTTTGAAGCAGTTTGTGACAGAACCTACAAGGGGAAATAACCTACTTGACTTGGTTCTGGCAAGCAAGGAAACCCTTGTTAATAATTTAGAAATTACAGAGGAACTCGACTCAAGCGACCACAAGTCAATTAATTACCTTTAGCATTGAATGGATGTATGATAGTAGGGATAATTCAGTAACGGTTCCAGATTTTCGCTTAGCATATTATAATGGACTTAGAGAACACTTATCAACTGTGAACTGGGGTAACGAAGTGAGGTATCAATATGACAGTTTTCTTAACACTATACAGGCTGCCCAAAGAACATTTACCCGTATAAAGAAATTAGATCAAGTAGAAATGACCCAAAATGGATGAATAATAGGCTCAAATATCTTTTGGGGCAGAAGAAAGGAATTTATAGGCGCATAAAAAGATATGAGGGTCATCTTATAAATCAGTATACTGACATTAAGAGGGACGTTAAAAAGGGTATAAGAAAAGCTAAACGGGACTATGGAATTAAAGTTGCTAGGAAATCAAAAACTAACCCAAAACGTTTTTTCCAGGTTCATAGAACAAACGTTAGGGATAAGATAGGTCCCCTTAAAAATAACTCTGGGCATCTTACTGACAAGGAGAATGATATGTGCTCTATTTTTAATAATTATTTTCTCTCAGTTTTTACACAGGAAGATACTAATAATATCCCAGTAATAAATTTTTACAGAGGCCCAGAAGAAGATAAATTATGTAATATCACAGTCACTAGCGAAATGGTTATGAAACAACTAGACCGACTGAAACAGAATAAATCGCCGGGTCCTGATGAGCTTTTTGCAAGGGTTCATAATTAATGCAAAATGGAACTCTGTGAACCATTATCTAACATTTTTAATTTATCTCTTCAAACAGGTGTAGTGTATTATATGTGGAAAATGGCTAATGTAATTCCTATTTTTAAAGCAGGGGACAAGTCACTGCCGTCAAATTACCCCAATAAGCTTGACTTCAATTGTAGGCAAATTACTAGAGTCAATTATAGCTGATATTATTAGAAGCCATCTAGATAACCATAATTTGATTAATGATACTCAGCATGGAAGGGCCGTTCCTGCTATCTAATTTATTAACCTTCTTCAGTAAAGCTTTTGAGGCTGTTGATCACGATAAAGAATTCTATATTGTTTATTTAGACTTTAGTAAGCCTTTTGATAGAGTACCGCACCAGAGACTGTTAAAGAAAGTGGCAGCTCATGGCATTGGGGGAAAAGTGCTGTCATGCATCGAGTCATGGCTCACCAATAGGAAGCAGTGAGTGCATAAATGGGGTTAAATCCGAATGGGGACTTGTAACAAGTGGTGTTCCACAGGGATCAGTCTTAGGCCCGTTGTTATTTATAATATTATCAATGACCTTGACGAGGGAATTACTAGTGATATGAGAAATATTCGCCGACGACACGAAGATAGGTCGGATAATTGATTTAAAAATAGATGTCATAGAACTTCAGGAATATTTAGACAAACTTAATCCGTGGTCAGAAAAGTGGCAGATGCAGTTCAATGTAGATAAATGCAAGGTTCTGAAGCTCGGAAGTGTCCATAACCCAAGCACTTATAAGTTAAATAACGTAGAACGTAGCCATACAGATTGCTAGAAGGACTTGGGGGTGATGATAAGCAGCAACCTTAAACCAAGACAGCAATGCCTAAGCGTACGTAATAAGGCAAATAGATTACTGGGATTTATACCAAGAAGTGTAAGCAACAGAAGTCCAGAGGTTATATTACAGCTTTATACATCATTAGTAAGGCCTCACCTAGATTATGCAGCTCAGTTCTGGTCTCCATATTACAGAATGGACATAAATTCGTTAGAAAACATTCGGCGTAAGAATGACTAAATTAATACATAGCATTAGAAATCTTCCTTACGAAGAAAGATTGAAGACCCTTAAATTACATTTACTTGTAAGACGTAGAATGAGGGAGACATGATCGAGGTATACAAGTGGAAAATGGGTATTAACAAAGGGATATAAATAAGGTTTTGAGGATAGGTTGGATAAATTCATGAGTGAGAGGGGTTGGATTTGAGTGGACTCCAGATGAGCAAATATAATTATCAAAGGTTATTTCTTGGTAGCATTGAAAATTGGGTTGAGCAAATATTCTGTTAGTGGGACGGATTGTGAAGGATTTGCCTAGTATGGGTCAACAGGCCTGCTGCAGTGTTCCTCCTTTCTTATGTTCTTAGTTCTTAAAATGAGCAAGACTACACATCTCAGTCAAGTCACCACAACAAGACTACACCTCACAGTTGTGTGACAACACCTGACTCTGTGAAACAGAGGAATATAATAGAATTATGATTCATAAAAAGCAGTTTTGAAAAAATTATATATATCTCTTTTGGTTTATATAAATTGATTCATGTATAATTAATAAAATATCGGAAGATTTAAATGATATATTAGACAATAAACAAATTATAATACTTGAGTAGAGTTGTGTTTCACAGAGTCGGGTGTTGTCACGCGACTGTGACGTGTAGTCTTGTTGAGATTATGAGGTGTAGTCTTGCCCCATTATATACCTTTCTGTTGATGTTTTCTTTTTATAGTTCCTTGATAATGTGAGAAGTCACGAAAGGATTTGGAATTTCAGTATTTTTACAGTGGTTGTTAAGCATACACACACACATACACACACACATACACACACAGATACACACATACACACACACATACACTGGGCTAGGGCCCAGGATGGCATGGTGGCTAGCGCCTGGCTTCACGCACGGAGGGCCAGGGTTCAATTCCCGGCGGGGCCGAAACATTTCGAAGTGTTTCGTTACACACACACACACACCCATACATACAACAGGCCTAGGTGTCTAATCGACATGTGCCTAGGACAAAATGGTAACTAACACACAAACACACAAAAAAAATATATATATATATATATATATATATATATATATATATATATATATATATATATATATATGTGTGTGTGTGTGTGTTAGTACGAATAGGAAAACTTGCTATTTTCGCTTAAATATCAACGCTCTTCTTGCTGAATATGTCAGCGAAAATTTGTGTATCAATAATTTGCAAAAATCTTTCTGAACATAACGAGATGTAGGCGTAATGACAGTAGTTTGTTGGACTACGTATTGGTAGATAAAAGACTGTTAAGTAGACTTCATAATGTACATGTGTATAGAGGGGCCACATATATTTCAGATCAATTTTTAGTTGTAGCTACATGAGAGTAAAGGTATATGGGATACAAGGAAAATAGAGGCAGCTAGTAAGAGAGACGCAAAGGTTTACTAAAGAAGGAGGCAGTTAGGGTAAGATATAAACAACTATTGGAGGATAGATGATCTAGTGTGAGTATAGGCAATGGGGTAATTTTAGAAATGTAGTGTTAGAGTGTTCAGCAAAAGTTTGTGGTTACAGGAAAGGGGTGGGGAGGAGAGAAGAGCGATTAGTGGAATGATGATGTAAAAAGAATAGTAAGGGGAGAAACAGTTATCATATGAGAGGATTTTACAAATTAGAAGGGATGCAATGAGCGAGAGTATATGGAGAAAAAAGAGAGGTTAAGATAGTTGTGAAGCAATGTAAAAGAGAGCAAATGAGATGGTGAGATGTTACCAACAAATTTTGTTGTAAAATAAGAAAAAGTTTTGGAGTGAGATAAATATGAAAGAGGAAGCCTAAGGAATGGATTTGATAGTTAAAAATAGGAGAGGGTTATTAAATGGAAGTTAGAGGTTTCGGTAAGATGGAGGATATATTTTGAGGAATTGTTAAATGTAGGAGTGTGGAAGAGCCAGTTGTGAGTGTGGGGGAAGTTCGTGAGGCAGGGTAGAATGAAAGGGGGTAAGGCGCTGGGATTGATGGGAAAAAAAGATAGAAATGTTAAAAGCAGGTGGGGATATAGTTTGGAGTGGTTGGTGCATTATTTAATAAATGATGGAAGAGGGTAAGTACCTAGGGATTGGCAGAGAGCGTGTATTGTTCCTTTGTATAAAGGCAAAGGGGACAAAAGAGAGTGCAAAAATTATATGGGAATAAGTCTGTTGAGTATACTTGGTAAAGTGTATGGTAGAGTTAGTATTGAAAGAATTAAGAGTAAGCCGGAGAGTTGGATAGCAGATGTACAAGGAGGCTTTAGGAAAGGTAGGGTGTGTGTAGACCAAGTGTTTACAGTAATAAATAGGTGAACAGTATTAAGAAAAGGGGAAAGATGTTTGTGGGATTTATGGATGGGAAAAGGCGTAATGACAGGGTGTATAGGAAGCAATGTGGCTGAAGTTGCAAATGTATATAATAGGAGGTAGGTTTTGAAAGAATTTTACGAGGATAGTGAGACTCAGGTTAGAGTATGTAGGAGGGATTTTTTTTCCCCAGTAAAAGAGGCATTAACAAGGATGTGTGATGTCACCATTGTTGTTGAATATATTTATAGATGGGTTTAAGAGAAGTGAATGAAATGCATGGGTGTTGGCTGATGTTTGCTGATGACACTGTGCTTTTGGGGGATTCTGAAGAGAAGTTGCAGAGGTTGGTGGATGAGTTTGAGGGTATGTAAAGCAGGAAATTAAAAGTGAATATAGGAAAGATAAGTGATAGGATAAAAAAAATTATGTGACGAAAGATTGAAATATCAGATTGGAGGGAGAGTATGGAGGAGGTGAATGTATTCAGATATTTAGGAGTGGAGGGTTCAGCAGATGGGTCTGTGAAAGATGAGGTGAATCATGGAATTGATGAGGGAAAAAGGTGAGTGTTGCACTTAGTAGTCTGTGGAGAATAAGAACTTGTCCATGGAAGCAAAGAGGGAATGCATGAGAGTATAGTTATCACCGCTCTTATGTGGGTGTGAATCATGGGTGGTGAATGTTGGAACAAGGAGAAAGCTGGAGGCAGTGGGATGTCATGTTATAGATCAATGTGGGTGTAATATTATTAGAGGAGGTACAGGATTATCAAACTATTATCCAGAGGGCTGAGGAGGGATTGTTGAGGTGGTTCCGGACATGAGAAAATGAAAAATAAAATGACTTCAAGAGTGTATAAATCTGTAGTGGAGGGAAGGAGGGGTAGGGGTCGGTCTAGGAGAGGTTGGAGGAAGGGTAAAGGAGGTTTGTGTATAAGGGGCTTGGACTTCCAGCAAGGAAGCGTGAGCGTGTTAGATGGGAGTGAATGGAGACAAATGGTTTTTAGGACTTGACGGCTGTTGGAGTGTGAGCAAGGTAACATTTATGAAGGGATTCAGGGATTAACGGAAGATATACTGGAGTAGGAACACCAGAACAAACTGGTTACAAAGGGCAGCCAGCGGCGTGCTATGTCTCACAGAGTATCTACTGCTATCTAATGGTCAAGACGGACCCCCGCTCTCTTACCCTTTATCAAGTCCTCTCTACTTCAACCGGCTACCACTACTATCACCACCTGTTACCGAAACCACAAGTTGTCCATTGTTACCCACCTCTGATTGAATATCACCAGCTGCCAAGGCGTTCGGCGGAATAAATTTAGAAAGTTTAAGGGAGAAATTTAAATTAAAATTTCAATCTAATATAATTAACTTTTGTAATTAAATGTTTCACCGAGGAGGATGCTGGAGGCAGATGTGATTCGTGCCTACTTCACCTTGGGGAAAAAAATTTCTTTCAACAAACGGCATTCCCACCGAGGCAGGGTGGCCAAAAAGAACAAAAGTTCACTATTTAACTTTAGTAATGTATTCAGGAAAAAAATTCCGCCCCTTGCTCCGGGTATTTTAGTCGCCCCTACGACATGAAAGGTTTTTAGGGGGAAAATTCTTTCCACTTCCCCCCGAAGATAAAAAAGGGAAAAAACAGGAACAATAAAATTTTTAAGGGGAAAAGAAGAAAACCCAAGGGGGGGGTAAAATATGCATTTTATGAATGTGAAGTGATCTAAGTGTAAAAAGTAGCAAGACCTGAAATTTGCATGTTTATGAGACAGAAAAAAAACCAGTAATCCTACCATCATCCCCAAAAAATTACAGACTTCCCCTTTTTTACTCAATTTTGGAGGACGGTAGTACCTCCCCCGGGGGGTTTCTGTACCAACCCCCACCAAAATGTGAATATCATACACAGAATATGTTTTTTTGAGAGTAGGTGGAGGTTATTTAAAAAATCCAGTTTAAAAAGGGGGGTTGAAGGGGTTAAACATTTAAAACGCTGGAATAAAAAATGTTGTTTTTGGGAAAAATTTAAAAAAAAAGGGAAACCCGGGGGGGGGGGAAACCCTAAAAAAGGTTGGGATGGGGGGAAAAATTTTTTTTTATAAAGGGGACATCCAACAGGCGGTAAGTGAGGGGTGTTGGAATGTGAACAAAGTAATATTTATAAAGGGGGTGCGGGGAAAACCGGTGCCAAAAGGGGGCTTGGGGGAGGAAGAATCCCCGCACTATGAAGGAAGGGTAGAGATTCCAGTTTGGGGGGGTTTCCCCGAGGTGTAATGGTGCTCCTCTGACATATCGGTGATGGGTGAATGATAAAAAGTGTTTTTTTTTTACACCCACCTTTGGGAGAGAACAGTTTTTAAAAAATATTAGCTTTATGCCCCGGGGCCGTAAAAATATTTTTTCCCCAGAGAGTTTAAAAAAACGAATTCATCAAACCTGTTTTTTTAAGGGTTTCTGTTTATTTTTTCACAAAATTTGGGAATTTTTCTCAATATTACGAATCCTATTCTTTTTTTGGAAGAATTGTTTTTTCCAGGAAAAACGGGGCCCTTTTTTTAACTACTGAAATTAATAATAGATTTTCGTTTATCTAGGACAGCACTTCCCTGTTCCCCAAACCCGGGGTTTTTGAACTTAACCTCCCCCAAAACGTTAAAATTTAAAAATTTCTAAAAAACCTTCTTTTTTTAGTACCTAACTAGAAGTATATTTTCCCCGATCTAAAAAAAAATATTTTTTTTTTAAAACCCGGTTCCCTTTCAGTAGGGAAATTAAAAAAATACATCAAAAAAATTATGGGCCCGAAAAAGATAATGAAAAAAAAATGTTGTACTTAGGGGCCCTGTTAAAATTTTTCCTCTATTTGATCTTGAAAAGTGTTTGTCCAAAAGACACTTAAATTATTGTATTTTTTAAGATTTTCTCTCTCTCTCTCTCTCTCCCTCCCTTTTTTCCTCTTCGCCTCGCCCCTTCCTCTCTCTCTCTCTCTCTCTCTCTTCCTCTCTCTTTTCTCTCTCACTTTCTAGTCAGGAAGGTATATATATATATATATATATATATATATATGTGAACATTTAAAAAATGAATTTTCTTAGTGACATTTAAAGACTTGTGTTTTGTGTTCTTGGTTTCATTTTTTCTCGTTCATTTGCTCGAAGTCATGTCTCCAGTAAAGTCAAGTAGTACTCATGTGTTTGCTGCCAGTCAAGGCACTGAAGCCGTAAATTCTTGCGATAATACTGTGTGTGCTGCTATTCAGAGCCATAATGATAATGAATCAGTGAAAAGTTCTTATAGTCCCTTAATGACTGAAAGACAGTCTCTAGCCTTTGAGCAATGTGTTTGTTCTCTCAGCTTGTATCAGAGAATTGCCAGAGTGATGCCGAATGTGAAGTTCAGATTAGTTCTTGTAGATAGTATGTGTTTTATTTGTTAACGTTGCCGAGCGGTCAAGACACTAGTATTACTGTCACTCCTGTCTGGAATTCAGTCCCTACAATATCTTGCATGCAGGATAGCGTTCAGATCCTAGGTGCCGGAGGTATCCCGGACCGCCTTGAGTACTGAGTCTATCCTTGCAATGTTGCTAGTTCAAGTAGTAGTTCCTCTCCAGGGGACGCTTTGTTGAAGAAAGACTACTTGAATGAGTTATAGCATCTCTCGCTGATGCAAAAGCAATTGCAGAAAGCCGTTTCTGTTGCTAGTGTATTCACTAGGAGTGCCAGTTGTTGTCCCTTGTGTTCCAGATAGTGATCTTTCCAGTTGACAGTAAATCCTTTGCAGAGTAAAGTGTCGTGTGTCGAGTAATTGGTATATTAGACAAGCTGGTATTCTCAGAGCCGTAAGCCTGGTCTATCCCTACACGGTGTCTCGATGGTAACTGGCACTGCCCGAGAGGGCTCATAGCGTTCAAAGTATTGACCTTTGACATGGGTGACCTTTGACATTGGCTAACGGTTGCATCGGATGGTCACGTGAGCAGAAACGGTTATACCCTATGAACTCTCACTGAGCTTACAGTGACATATATATATATATATATATATATATATATATATATATATATATATATATATATATATATATATATATATATATATTATATATATATATATATATATATGTCGTGCCGATTAGGTAAAACTGGTCAATTAGCAAGAACTCATCTAAAATTAAGTCCTTTCTAAAATTTTCCCTATACGTTTAAAGATATATTTTTTCATTTATGTTAATGTAAAAATTTATAATTTTGTACCAAGAGAAACTTTGAAAACCTACCTAACCTTATTACAACAAGCGCAATTTAATTTAGCCTAACCCAACTAAATATATTTTAGATACGTTAACATTAATTTAAAATAAACAAACACAATGAAATATATTTTTTCGTTATGTTCAGAATGATTTTGGAAATTATTGCATCACAAATTTTCATTTGTCTTATATGGCAAGGTGAGCGTTGCTATTTAAGCAAAAATCGCAAGTTTTACCTAATCGGCACGACATATATAATACACCTAGGATTGTCAGAGAGCGTGTATAGTTCCTTTATATAAAGGGAAGGGGGATAAAAAGAGATTTTAAAAATTATAGGGGAATAAGTTTACCGAGTATACCAGGTAAAGTGTATGGCAGGGTTATTATTGAAAGAATTAGAAGTAAGACAGAGAGTAGGATTGCAGATGAGCGAGGAGGCTTTAGAGGGGGTAGGGGATGTGTAGATCAAGTGTTTACAGTGAAGCATATATGTGAACAGTATTTAGATAAAGTTTGAGAAGTCTTCATTGCATTTATGGATTTAGAAAAGGCATATGATAGAGTGGATAGGGAGCAATGTGGAAACATGTTGCAAGTGTATGGAATAGGTAGTAAGTTACTGAATGCTGTAAAGAGTTTTTATGAGGATAGTGAGGCTCAGGTTAGGGTGTGTAGGAGAGGGAGATTACTTCCGGTAAAAGTAGGTCTAAGACAGGGATGTGTAATGTCACCATGGTTGCTTAATATATTTATAGATGGGGTTGTAAAGAAGTAAATGCTAGGGTGTTGGGGAGGGGTGGGATTAAATTATGGAGAATTAAATGCAAATGGGAGTTGACACAGTTACTTTTGCTGATGATACTGTGCTTATGGGAGATTCTAAAGAAAAGTTGCAAAGGTTAGTGGACGAGTTTGGGAGAGTGTGTAAAGGTAGAAAGTTGAAAGTGAACATAGATAAGAGTAAGGTGATGAGGGTATCAAATTATTTATTTAAAAGAAAACTGGATATCACATTGGAGAGAGGGATTATGGAAGAAGTGAACGTGTTCAAATATTTGGGAGTTGACGTGTCAGCGGATGGGTATATGAAGGATGAGGTTAATCATAAATTGATGAAGGAAAAAAAGTGAGTGGTGCGTTGAGGTATCTGTGGAGACAAAACACGTTATCCATGGAGGCAAAGAAGGGAATATACGAGAGTATAGTGGTACCAATACTCTTGTATGGGTGTGAAGCTTTGAGTTGTAAATGCTGCAGCGAGGAGGAGGCTGGAGGCAGTGGAGATGTCCTGTCTAAGGGCAATGTGGTGTAAATATTATGCAGAAAATTCGTAGTGTGGAAATTAGGAGGAGGTGTGGAGTTACTAAAAGTATTTGTCAGAGGGCTGAAGAGGGGTTGTTGAGGTGGTTTGGTCATTTAGAGAATGGATCAAAGTTGAATGACTTGGAGAGCGTATAAACCTGTAGGGGAAG
>WNWK01000266.1:488791-578791 GCA_009830355.1 Cherax destructor | reverse complement strand
ACGAGTCAGGGTGAGCAACGAGTCAGTGGTATCGACAGAGTCATGTGTATGAACAACGAGTCAGTGCTACGACAACGATCGTGGACGAGAACGAGTCAGTGGAACGAACAACGAGTCAGTGGTACTGACAACGAGTCATGGTCAACAACGAGTCAGTGGTACGAACAACGAGTCAGTGGTACGAACAACGAGTCAGTGGACGAGTAACGAGTCAGTGGTACGAACAACGAGTCAGTGGTACGAACAACGAGTCAGTGGTACGAACAACGAGTCAGTGGTACGAACAACGAGTCAGTGGTACGAACAACGAGTCAGTGGTACGAACAACGAGTCAGTGGTACGAACAACGAGTCAGTGGTACGAGTAACGAGTCAGTGGTACGAACAACGAGTCAGTGGTACGAGCAACGAGTCAGTGGTACGAACAACGAGTCAGTGGTACGAGCAACGAGTCAGTGGTACGAACAACGAGTCAGTGGTACGAACAACGAGTCAGTGGTACGAACAACGAGTCAGTGGTACGAACAACGAGTCAGTGGTACGAACAACGAGTCAGTGGTACGAACAACGAGTCAGTGGTACGAACAACGAGTCAGTGGTACGAGCAACGAGTCAGTGGTACGAATAACGAGTCAGTGGTACGAACAACGAGTCAGTGGTACGAACAACGAGTCAGTGGTACGAGTAACGAGTCAGTGGTACGAACAACGAGTCAGTGGTACGAGCAACGAGTCAGTGGTACGAGTAACGAGTCAGTGGTACGAACAACGAGTCAGTGGTACGAACAACGAGTCAGTGGTACGAACAACGAGTCAGTGGTACGAGCAACGAGTCAGTGGTACGAGTAACGAGTCAGTGGTACGAACAACGAGTCAGTGGTACGAACAACGAGTCAGTGGTACGAACAACGAGTCAGTGGTACGAACAACGAGTCAGTGGTACGAGCAACGAGTCAGTGGTACGAGTAACGAGTCAGTGTACGAACAACGAGTCAGTGGTACGAACAACGAGTCAGTGGTACGAACAACGAGTCAGTGGTACGAGCAACGAGTCAGTGGTACGAGCAACGAGTCAGTGGTACGAACAACGAGTCAGTGGTACGAACAACGAGTCAGTGGTACGAACAACGAGTCAGTGGTACGAGCAACGAGTCAGTGGTTCGAACAACGAGTCAGTGGTACGAGCAACGAGTCAGTGGTACGAGCAACGAGTCAGTGGTACGAGTAACGAGTCAGTGGTACGAGCAACGAGTCAGTGGTACGAACAACGAGTCAGTGGTACGAACAACGAGTCAGGGGTACGAGCAACGAGTCAGTGGTACGAGCAACGAGTCAGTGGTACGAACAACGAGTCAGTGGTACGAACAACGAGTCAGTGGTACGAGCAACGAGTCAGTGGTACGAACAACGAGTCAGTGGTACGAACAACGAGTCAGTGGTACGAACAACGAGTCAGTGGTACGAGCAACGAGTCAGTGGTACGAGTAACGAGTCAGTGGTACGAACAACGAGTCAGTGGTACGAACAACGAGTCAGTGGTACGAACAACGAGTCAGTGGTACGAGCAACGAGTCAGTGGTACGAACAACGAGTCAGTGGTACGAGCAACGAGTCAGTGGTACGAGCAACGAGTCAGTGGTACGAGTAACGAGTCAGTGGTACGAGCAACGAGTCAGTGGTACGAACAACGAGTCAGTGGTACGAACAACGAGTCAGTGGTACGAGCAACGAGTCAGTGGTACGAGCAACGAGTCAGTGGTACGAACAACGAGTCAGTGGTACGAACAACGAGTCAGTGGTACGAACAACGAATCAGTGGTACCAGCAACGAGTCAGTGGTACGAACAACGAGTCAGTGGTACGAACAACGAGGGGAGACTAACGGAATTGACACTGGACGACAGAAGAACTAGGAAAGACATGAAAATAACGCTCAATATACTCAGAGGAATTGATAAAATGAACAGGGATAGGCTTCTTGAGAGGCGGGAAACAAGTATGCGGGGGCACAACTGGAAATTAAAGACACAGGTGAGACACAGGGATGTCAGGGAGTATTTCTTCAGTCTCAAAGTGGTCGATAAGTGGAATGATCTCCATGAAGAAGTGGTGGGGGCAGGCTCCATACAGAGTTTTAAGAGCAGGTACGGTAATATCCACGAGGCTAAGAGGGAGTGAATCTGGCAAGCGGAACTGGGACTCGACCCCTGCAACCACAGAGAGGTGAGTGTATATGGTGTTCACACATTACCTGGACAAAGAGCAGACTTTCTTATGGCCCAACAAAATATTGTTTTCAGATGATTGTGTAGCATTCAACTTCTGAGAGACGATGTGTGTGGTGAGTGTGATGTGTGGGTGAGTGTGATGTGTGTGGTGAGTGTGATGTGTGTGGTGAGTGTGATGTGTGTGATGAGTGTGATGTGTGTGATGAGTGTGATGTGTGTGGTGAGTGTGATGTGTGTGGTGAGTGTGATGTGTGGTGAGTGTGATGTGTGTGGTGAGTGTGATGTGTGTGATGAGTGTGATGTGTGTGGTGAGTGTGATGTGTGCGATGAGTGTGATGTGTGTGGTGAGTGTGATGTGTGCGGTGAGTGTGATGTGTGTGATGAGTGTGATGTGTGTGGTGAGTGTGATGTGTGTGATGAGTGTGATGTGTGTGATGTGTGGTGAGTGTGATGTGTGTGGTGAGTGTGATGTGTGTGATGAGTGTGATGTGTGTGTGAGTGTGATGTGTGTGATGATATGATGTGTTTGGTGAGGGGATGATGTGTGGTGAGTGTGATGTGTGTGGTGAGTGTGATTGTGTGTGAGTGTGATGTGTGTGAGTGTGATGTGTGTGATGTGATGATGTGATGTGATGAGTGTGATGTGTGTGATGAGTATGATGTGTGTGGTGAGTGTGATGTGTGTGGTGAGTATGATGTGTGTGAGTGTGATGTGTGTGATGTGTGATGTGGTGATGAGTGTGATGTGTGTGATGAGTTGATGTGTGTGTGAGTGTGATGTGTGTGTGAGTATGATTGTGTGGTGAGTGTGATGTGTGTGATGTGTGTGATGAGTTGATGTGTGGTGAGTGTGATGTGTGTGATGAGTGTGATGTGTGGTGAGTGTGATGTGTGTGATGGTATGATGTGTGTGTGAGTGTGATGTGTGTGATGAGTGTGTGTGTGTGATGTGTGTGATGTGTGTGATGAGTTATGTGTGTGTGAGGTGATGTGTGTGATGAGTTGATGTGTGTGTGAGTGTGATGTGTGTGAGTTGATGTGTGTGTGAGTGTGATGTGTGTGGTGAGTGTGATGTGTGTGTGAGTGTGATGTGTGTGATGAGTTGATGTGTGTGATGAGTGTGATGTGTGGATGAGTGTGATGTGTGTGATGAGTGTGATGTGTGTGGTGTATGTGTGATGAGTGTGATGTTGAGTGAGTGATGTGTGTGAGTTGATGTGTGAGTGTGATGTGTATGAGTTGATGTGTGTGGTAGAGTGTGATGTGTGGGTGAGTGTGATGTGTGTGATGAGTGTGATGTGGTGGTGAGTGTGATGTGTGTTGTGAGTTGATGTGTTGATGAGTGTGATGTGTGTGATGAGTGTGATGTGTTTGGTGAGTGTGATGTGTGTGGTGAATGTGATGTGTGTGGTGAGTGTGATGTGTTTGGTGAGTGTGATGTGTTTGGTGAGTGTGATGTGTGTGGTGAGTGTGATGTGTGTGGTGAGTGTGATTTGTGTGATGAGTATGATGTGTGTGGTGAGTGTGATGTGTGTGATGAGTATGATGTGTGTGGTGAGTGTCATGTGTTTGGTGAGTGTGATGTGTTTGGTGAGTGTGATGTGTTTGATGAGTATGATGTGTGTGGTGAGTATGATGTGTGTGGTGAGTATGATGTGTGTGGTGAGTATGATGTGTGTGGTGAGTATGATGTGTGTGGTGAGTGTGCAATACGCTAATGAGGGAATATGTCACCAGGACCTCACACACACACACACACACACACACACACACACACACACAGAAAAAAACTGCTTCTTACATGATAATTTACGAGGCTGCGACATTTTTAAAGACCTCTTGATGAGTTAGGTGGGAGGGATGGAGAGGCAGAGAAAGAACCACGAGGAGAGGAAAATATATTGAAGGCACAAAGAGAGAGAGAGAGAGAGAGAGAGAGAGAGAGAGAGAGAGAGAGATGGTCTGTAGTGAGAGTGGTCAATGGAGGTTCAGTTGTTAAGAACAAGGTCTGGAAATGTTATGTCACTCTACAATGACTGGGATGAAACCTGTTTTGAATTTTGCAGAGAAATCTGCCAAGAAGATGCAAAACTATTGTACAAGTTCACCCTTACCTTAATTAAGTATGCACCTTTCTCACTCTCTATTCCCCCCTCTCTCTCTTTCTCCATCTCTCTCTCTCTCTCTCTCTCTCTCTCTCTCTCTCTCTCTCTCTCTTACACAGGGTTTGACAAGGTTAGGTTAAGGATCCCTAGTTTTATTTACAAGCTAAGAACTGTTACCTACATCAGCTCATTTGAAAGCATTTTTATTGTTATGAAACATACAAGTAGGGAACAGGATGAAGTTGGAGCCATCTGTGGGCCAGCATTTTCATAAGATCAACTGACTTTATCTCGTTGACATCATAATGCTGTACGAATGTGTTCCAGACTCGAGTCATCCTGGGGATAAATGATCTCAGATGAAATGATATTCTAGAGAAAGGTACAGACAGAGTGAAGCTGCTGCTTACTGCCCGTCTTGTGGTATAGAAGCTTGCTTCTCGCTGTCCTCGAAGTGGAGCCAAGTGTGGTACTTCGACAATGTTGGCCTTGTACATGACAGTAAGGTCGCCCACATCCCTCCTGTGTTGAAAGCTCTGCTAAAATGACTCTCTCTCTCTCTCTCTCTCTCTCTCTCTCTCTCTCTCTCTCTCTCTCTCTCTTTCTCTCTCTCTCTCTTCATCTACCCCTACCTCTCCATCTCCAAGATAATCATGAACACAGGTACTTTTAAAACGTGTATTATTCCCGGCTTTGCAAGATGCCAAAGTCAACAGAATCAATATAGAAATCTAGAGACTGAGGAAGAAAGTCTTCATTAGATGTCTTCAAGAGGGAGCTGGACAGATACCTGAAGTCCGTACCTGACCAACCGGACTGTGGTACCTACGTTCGTTTGCGTGCGGCCATCAGTAACAGCCTGGTTGATCAGGTTGTGCTCCACCGCTTGACCTGGTCATGGACCGGGCCGCGGGGGCGTTGACCCCCGGAACACCCTCCAGGTATTACTCCAGATATGCCCTCCAGGTATACTCAAGTGACTTTATATTCTCACCACCCGCCTAGTTTACAATAAATACTGTACACAGTGATATAACGAACACCCTAAGACGAGTCCGTATTTAGGATCAAGAATAATATTAGGAGACGCGAATAATGACATTGAATACTCTGCGGCAGATCTGCTCTTGAACGAAGATGTGATCAAAATGGCTTTGAAAACTGAAAAGTTAAAGAATAAGACACTTGTGTAATTTGGGATTTTTACTGAGGAAACGTTTCTCCAGCCAGTGGCTTCTTCAGTCCAACACAGAGAATGACAGTTTGAGGGACTGATTACCTCAAACTCCTTCTCATCTGAGAGCTTAATTATGTTAACCCTAATGTTCTAGACAGCCATAGAGTGAATAGACTCCAGCATGGTGTTAACCAGTCCCGAGGCTTGCGTGGAACTGCAGCTCTAGGGCGACCCTCCATGGAAGGTAGTCTACCATGGGGCCCTCACCCCTCACTATGACTGGCAGACCTCCAGCACCAATAATGAGTTACCCCTGTGTCTGAATGTTGCACTCTGTGAACATGCAATGAAGTACAGTGCTTTAGGAATGTGTGTGTGTGTGTACTCACCTAGTTGTACTCACCTAGTTGTGGTTGCATGGGTCGAGTCACAGCTCCTGGCCCCGCCTCTTCACTGGCCGCTACTCGGTCACTCTACCGACTCCATGAGCTTTATCATACCTCTTCTTAAAGCTATGTATGTATGTGTGTGTGTGTGTGATGCACGTTGAATGTAATAACACACTCGGCGTATGTCACATCTCTCTCTCTCTCTCTCTCTCTCTCTCTCTCTCCTCTCTTCTCTCTCTCTCTCTCTCCTCTCTTCTTCTCTTCTTCTCTCTTCTCTCTCTCTCTCTCTCTCTCGCTATCTATCTATCTATCTATCTCTATCTCTCTTGGATTTGCCAGACGAGCATGGATGCAGAGGTTATATTTTTAATGTTAGTTTCTGGCGATCTCTCTCCCGTTATAACAAGGCCTCAGCGTTATAACAAGGCCTCAGCGTTATAACAAGGCCTCAGCGTTATAACAAGGCCTCAGAGTTATAACAATGCCTCAGCGTTATAACAAGGCCTCAGCGTTATAACAAGGCCTCAGCGTTATAACAAGGCCTCAGCGTTATAACAAGGCATCAGTGTTATAACAAGGCCTCACCGTTATAACAAGGCCTCACCGTTATAACAAGGCTTCAGTATTATAACAAGGCCTCAGCGTTATAAAAAGGCCTCAGCGTTATAACAAGGCCTCAGTGTTATAACAAGGCCTCAGCGTTATAACAAGGCATCAGTGTTATAACAAGGCCTCAGTGTTATAACAAGGCCTCAGCGTTATAACAAGGCATCAGTGTTATAACAAGGCCTCAGTGTTATAACAAGGCCTCACCGTTATAACAAGGCCTCAGCGTTATAACAAGGCATCAGTGTTATAACAAGGCCTCAGTGTTATAACAAGGCATCAGTGTTATAACAAGGCCTCACCGTTATAACAAGGCCTCAGTATTATAACAAGGCCTCATCGTTATAAAAAGGCCTCACCGTTATAACAAGGCCTCACCGTTATAACAAGGCATCAGTGTTATAACAAGGCCTCAGTGTTATAACAAGGCATCAGTGTTATAACAAGGCCTCAGTGTTATAACAAGGCCTCAGCGTTATAACAAGGCATCAGTGTTATAACAAGGCCTCAGCGTTATAACAAGGCATCAGTGTTATAACAAGGCCTCAGTGTTATAACAAGGCCTCAGTGTTATAACAAGGCATCAGTGTTATAACAAGGCCTCAGTGTTATAACAAGGCCTCACCGTTATAACAAGGCCTCACCGTTATAACAAGGCATCAGTGTTATAACAAGGCCTCAGTGTTATAACAAGGCATCAGTGTTATAACAAGGCCTCACCGTTATAACAAGGCCTCAGTATTATAACAAGGCCTCATCGTTATAAAAAGGCCTCACCGTTATAACAAGGCCTCACCGTTATAACAAGGCATCAGTGTTATAACAAGGCCTCAGTGTTATAACAAGGCCTCAGCGTTATAACAAGGCATCAGTGTTATAACAAGGCCTCAGTGTTATAACAAGGCCTCACCGTTATAACAAGGCCTCACCGTTATAACAAGGCATCAGTGTTATAACAAGGCATCAGTGTTATAACAAGGCATCTGTGTTATAACAAGGCCTCAGTGTTATAACAAGGCCTCACCGTTATAACAAGGCATCAGTGTTATAACAAGGTCTCAGTGTTATAACAAGGCCTCAGTGTTATAACAAGGCCTCGCCGTTATAACAAGGCCTCAGGTTATAACAAGGCATCAGTGTTATAACAAGGCATCAGTGTTATAACAAGGCCTCAGTGTTATAACAAGGCCTCACCGTTATAACAAGGCCTCAGCGAGTATAAGTACCGTTCTAACGCGACGTTAACAGTGGTGAGAACCGTTTCAACGCAGTTCAACAGTGATTTTTACCTGTTTCCTCCGTTATTCGCTCCATTACTACAAACGGATGTAACAGGAACAGAAACAGAGCGAGATGGAGAGAAACAAAGAGAGAGACTAAACCCTTCATTAACAGACCACCGTCCCCCCCTCCCCTTCCCCCACCCCCCCGTCCATGTAATCTCTCGCCCCACCACAGTGGGAACTCCCTTTACTCGTATCAAGAGCACTTCATCACTCTCGTGAAGGGAGCATCCAGTCTCTAGCAACCGGAACAATCAAAGATGGGAGTAGATGGGAGGGAGGGAGAGAGGGAGGGAGGAATGAAAGATGGGTGAGAGGGAGAAGAGAGGAAGGGAGGAGGTAAGAGGGAGGGAGAGATGAACGGGTGGAAGGGAGATGGAGGTGACTGAAATGGGTGAGAGAGAGAGAGAGAGAGAGAGAGAGAGAGAGAGAGAGAGAGAGAGAGAGAGAGAGAGAGAGAGAGAGAGAGGGGGGAGATAAACAGATAAGAGGGAGAAGAGGCAGAAGAGAAAAATAAGCAAGAGGGACAGAGAGAGAGAGGGGGAGGAGGGAGGGAGATAAATGGGTAAGAGGGAGAAGGAAGAGAGAGAAGAGAGAGAGAGAGAGGAGAGAGAGAGAGAGAGAGAGAGAGAGAGAGAGAGAGAGAGAGAGAGAGAGAGAGAGAGAGAGAGAGAGAGAGAGAGAGCATAGAGAGTGTAGGTGGTGACAGCGTCGCTGGTTGGTCACAATAAAAGAGAAATTTATTAGGTAAGTTGTGGAGTTTTGAGAGATGAGAGATATGAGTACTGGAAACGTGAGTGATTACCTCAAATAATGAGCTGAGGAAGCAAGTTGACAGTAAGAGTGGTGCACAACCCACCACCGAACAACAGAAGACCCAGGCAGAAGTATGGCTGAGAACAACAGAGCCACAACATAAATTCTAGAAAAAATCAACACAGAGGATAAGATCAAAGAAAAGATAGTGTATAGAGGGAGTTTGGTGCCTTCGTCTCGTTCTCTGGGTCGGTCTCCATCTATGCTTTCTTGTTGTGGCTCTTTTCGTATTAAATAAATCATGTGTGTTTGTGAGGGAAGTTGAGACTGGAAGAACTGGGATGTACGTAGAGGCAGTAATGGGAAATTTCATGACCCAATATATGACGGACACCAGAAGAGTGAGGTTAAGAGAGCAGCCAGCTCGACTAGACCTGATCTTCACTTTAAATTAATCTCACATAGATAAAGTTGACTATGGGCTTTCACTAGGAGCCAGATAACACATGGTGCTCACTTTTGAGTACTTGGTAGAGGTGAGTGGAGGAAAGAGGAGGTACAAATAGTAAAGCAAACTACGGAAGAGGGGACTATGCACGGATAAGAGATTTTTTAAATGGAATTCCGTGGGACAGGGAACTGAGTGGACCGACAACCCACGAAATGTAAAATCCTCAGATGTTAGAGGATGGTTGTTGAGTGATCCCAGACTACAGGTTTAGATAAAGGAAGGTCAGTGCAGGTAGAGCTATCCACCGCATTTCAGAGCATTTCAGAGACAAGTGAAAAAAAAAAAAGAGTCCACAGATATGCAAGTTTTGTGGTCCACCATGAGCGAGCGTCAGGGAAGGCGAGTTTATCTTTCATATCTCATTCATATGTTGGAACCATGAAAATAATTTTATCCTAGAAGGTATAAACAATATTTTGTCTGAGGAATTAAATCACTCTCGAAATATTCATTTCAGTTGTCAAGACTGACTGAGGACAATGTCACTTGTGAAACAGCAGACCTGCCTCAGCAGCTCACTGTTGACCAGACAGATGGTGTAAAACAGCAGACCTGCCTCAGCAGCTCACTGTTGACCAGACAGATGGTGTAAAACAGCAGACCTGCCTCAGCAGCTCACTGTTGACCAGACAGATGGTGTAAAACAGCAGACCTGCCTCAGCAGCTCACTGTTGACCAGACAGATGGTGTAAAACAGCAGACCTGCCTCAGCAGCTCACTGTTGACCAGACAGATGGTGTAAAACAGCAGACCTGCCTCAGCAGCTCACTGTTGACCAGACAGATGGTGAAAAACAGCAGACCTGCCTCAGCAGCTCACTGTTGACCAGACAGATGGTGTAAAACAGCAGACCTGCCTCAGCAGCTCACTGTTGACCAGACAGATGGTGTAAAACAGCAGACCTGCCTCAGCAGCTCACTGTTGACCAGACAGATGGTGTAAAACAGCAGACCTGCCTCAGCAGCTCACTGTTGACCAGACAGATGGTGTAAAACAGCAGACCTGCTGTTGACCAGACAGATGGTGTAAAACAGCAGACCTGCCTCAGCAACTCACTGTTGACCAGACAGATGGTGTAAAACAGCAGACCTGCCTCAGCAACTCACTGTTGACCAGACAGATGGTGTAAAACAGCAGACCTGCCTCAGCAGCTCACTGTTGACCAGACAGATGGTGTAAAACAGCAGACCTGCCTCAGCAACTCACTGTTGACCAGACAGATGGTGTAAAACAGCAGACCTGCCTCAGCAGCTCACTGTTGACCAGACAGATGGTGTAAAACAGCAGACCTGCCTCAGCAGCTCACTGTTGACCATACAGATGGTGTAAAACAGCAGACCTGCCTCAGCAACTCACTGTTGACCAGACAGATGGTGTAAAACAGCAGACCTGCCTCAGCAGCTCACTGTTGACCAGACAGATGGTGTCACAATCACAATCATTCAGCAACATTTGCTTATTGATAGATCTAGATTAAGGTTTAGTAAGACTTTCATTTAAAAACGTTTATATTTACTTTCACTTTAACCTAATAAACAAAAAAGCATCACGGCCACACTGGCGAGTTTCCCAGTTGACAAGTTGAGACACTTGAAGCAATCACCATAGTTCTGACTCATTTACAAAGGAACTAGAACTGCGAACAATATTAGGAGACAGTTGTTTAGCCAACCATCTGAGAGTTTATATCTGCCAGAATTAATAAGTGTACGAATTGGGCTTTTATCTTTCCTGTGTTTTTGGTGAACTTTGGAGGGGGGAGACGCATTTATTTTAAAATCTTTAAACTATTTCAGATTTCCTCAGAATCTTGTTAAGCGATTCCTTAGACAGTTTAAACGATATCTTCGAAGATGTGACGACTTAAACGTGAATTACTTCGTTATTCTTACAGTTTTTTTCGTTATAATTCGATTTACTTAAAGTTATTATCTGCTTCGCTTCGTCTAGTTATTGGTTCATCATCAAAGAGAGATAAATATAATACTAATACTGATATTTCCTTACTAAATCAACCTTGATCGTTGACCTCACCTGTCTGAGGTATATAAGCCTCTTCTTCGTTGTATTCTTATCAAGATTGATGGACTGATTACCTCAAACTCCTTCTGATCTTCACCATTCTTTGTATTGGACTGATGAAGCCACTGTGTGGCGAAACGTCTCCACAATAAAGATACCCAAGTGTTTCACATGTGTCTAATTTATCAACTTGTCGCTTCTACGAACTATTTATCTACAGTGTTGATCCTCTACAATGGAGGTTTGTCACGACCATAACATCCTGGACGACGGTTCTACAATATACTTAACATGGTAGAGTTGATAGATTTATTTCCCTGTGACTCTGACACTGTATCGTAACAATTTTGTCCCTATAAACAAGGAGCTTTACCATGTGTTCTCTCACACGGTGCTGGGTCACCACCGTCTCTCACGGTACATGACGCGTCCACCTCCGAAAAACTCATGAAAAAGACATAAGCCAGAAAGTCTGATGGCTTGATTTTACTGGGTTATTTTGGATTACTAACCCTCTAAGTTAATATGCCGACCAAAATCTTTCTCCTCCTCCTCTTCTTCTTCTTCTTCTTCTTCTTCTTCTTCTTCTTCTTCTTCTTCTTCTTCTTCTTCTTCTTCTTCTTCTTCTTCTTCTTCTTCTTCTTCTTCTTCTTCCTCTTCTTCTAAACTTGGGAACAGTGTTGGAGGAAGGCCTCTCACATTCTCTTTCCCTCCCTCCTTCATCTTTTTGGTCTTCCATCTTTCCCTCCCTCCCTTACCTCCCTCTACTCTTCAACTCCCTTCCCTCCCTCCTTCGCCAACTTGTTCCACTCGCCACCATCAACTTTGGCGATTATTCACGGTGATAATCTATTGCAGAGTCATTTGAATACGTGATTATGATGGTGCTAAGGCAGGTCCTAGCAAGCAGAGTAGACGTGGGATGGACACAGAGAGAGAGAGAGAGACGAAAGAAAGAGAGGGGGTTATATATAAGAAACGCACGTAGTAATATATGATATTTGTACTCAGATTTGTACTCAGATTTGAACTCAGATTAAGTCGTAATGAACAACAGTTGACGAATCAAGAGCAGGATGCACGGGAGGCTGGAACCCAGGTCTGTCAATCTCGGATTCATACATGACGTTTATTAAGGAGACGTTTCTCCAGCACTTTTCGAGCAGTATGCTGACCCGAGACTGAATCTCACGACGTTTCGCTCAGACGTGAACTATTACCAAGTCACAGTGCGACTTGTTAATGCGTCGGCGCTCATGTTGCTAATTCCCATGCAACTAACGATTGCAAATTCCCATACAACTCACAAAGGGAAAATCTTCCTCAAACTCCCTTAACTGCATCACAAAAATTATTAAAAAAGGACATGGAAATGAGCTTAATGTGTTCACACCAATGAAGGAATTATCCTCACCCGATGCTGGGTTCCCTACGTTACCTGACTAACGTCGTCAAAACAACGTTGACACTAACGTGAGCATTTTATTATTTGGACAAATTTACACGAATGAAGTATAGCGCTATGTTTCATTGACTTCGTTTCGCCCACAGAGTGGTGTTTTATCAAGTCACGAACAGATCCACCTGAGTGAAGAGTACACGAGTATATATAGTGTGGAGAGTCTTGTGGAGGATGTGTTAGAGAGTAACGTACACGGACCTGCAGGTCCGTGTACGTTACTCTCGCCCAGGTAGATCTGTTTGTGACTTGATAAAACACCACTCTGTGGGCGAAACGAAGCCAATGAAAGATGGCGTTATACTATAATACCATTTATTTCCATACTATATTCGTGTTTATTTTTCCAGCGTGTCGGTATTATATACCTTTTATCTCCAACGTTATTGTCTGGCAGTCCGGGTCCTTCCTCCCAGTTTTCGGTTCTCTCGTTTCTTTCTCTCGTTTTCATTTATTATTCCATTTATTAGCGTTATTGGTTGGTAAATTGGTTTTGGTGGTAGTTGATAATCAGAGATTTAGGGTAAATTAGCCTAAATTAATTAAAGAATGTATGAAAAATATTCGAAGGTGTGTGTGTACTCACCTATGTGTAGTTGCAGGAGTCTATTCACAGCTCCTGATCCCGACTGTGTGTGTGTGTGTGTGTGCGTGTGTACTCACCTATTTATACTCACCTATTTGTGGTTGCAGGGGTCGATTCATAGCTCCTGGCCCCGCCTCTTCATTGATCGCTACTAGATCCTCTCTCTCCCTGCTCCATGAGCTTTATCAAACCTTGTCTTAAAACTATGTATGGTTCCTGCCTCCACTACGTCACTTTCTAGGCTATTTCACTTCCTGACAACTCTATGGCTGAAGAAATACTTCCTAACATCCCTTTGACTCATCTGAGTCTTCAACTTCCAACTGTGACTCCTTGTTTCTGTGTCCCCTCTCTGGAACATCCCATCTTTGTCCACCTTGTCAATTCCTCGCAGTATTTTATATGTCGTTATCATATATCCCCTAACCCTCCTGTTCTCCAGTGTGGTCAGGCCGATTTCCCTTAACCTTTCTTCGTAGGACAACCCCCTTAGCTCTGGGACTAGTCTTGTTGCAAACCTTTGCACTTTCTCTAATTTCTTGACGTGCTTGACCAGGTGTGGGTTCCAGACTGGTGCTGCATACTCCAATATGTATGTGTGTGTGTGTGTGTGTGTGTGTGTGTGTGTGTGTGTGTGTACTCACCTAGTTGTACTCACCTAGTTGTGGTTGCAGGGGTCGAGTCAAAGCTCCTGGCCCCGCCTCTTCACTGGCCGCTACTGGGTCACTCTCCCTGCGCCATGAGCTTTATCATACCTCTGCTTAAAGCTATGTATAGAGCCTGCCTCCACTACATCGCTTCCTAAACTATTCCACTTCCCGACAACTCTGTGACTGAAGAAATACTTCCTAACATCCCTGTGATTCATCTGAGTCTTCAGATTCCAACTGTGTCTCCTTGTTGTTGTGTCCCATCTCTGGAACAGTCTGTCTCTGTCCACTTTGTCAATTCCTCTCAGTATCTTATATGTTGTTATCATGTCCCCCCTATCTCTCCTGTCCTCCAGTGTCGTCAGGTCGATTTCCCTTAACCTCTCCTCGTAGGACATACCCCTTAGCTCCGGGACTAGTCTTGTTGCAAACCTTTGCACTTTCTCGAGCTTCTTCACATGCTTGGCTAGGTGTGGGTTCCAAACTGGTGCTGCATACTCCAGTATGGTCCTAACGTACACAGTGTACAGGGTCCTGAACGATTCTTTATTAAGATGTCGGAATGCTGTTCTTAGGTTTGCTAGGCGCCCGTATGCTGCAGCAGTTATTTGGTTGATGTGCGCCTCAGGAGATGTTCCTGGTGTTATACTCACCCCAAGATCTTTTCCTTGATTGAGGTTTGCAGTCTCTGGCCCCTAGGCTGTACTCCGTCTGCGGTCTTCTTTGCCCTTCCCCAATCTTCATGACTTTGCACTTGGCGGGGTTGAACTCCAGGAGCCAGTTGCTGGACCAGGCTTGCAGCCTGTCCAGATCCCTTTGTAGTTCTGCCTGGTCCTCGTCCGATTGAATTCTTCTCATCAACTTCACATCATCTGCAAACAGGGACACTTCGGAGTCTATTCCTTCCGCCATGTCGTTCACAAATACCAGAAACAGCACTGGTCCCAGGACTGACCCCTGTGGAACCCCGCTCGTCACCGGCGCCCACTCTGACACCTCGCCACGTACTATGACTCGCTGCTGTCTTCCTGACAGGTATTCCCTGATCCAATGTAGTGCCTTCCCTGTTACCCCTGCCTGGTCCTCCAGCTTCTGCACTAATCTCTTGTGTGGGACTGTGTCAAACGCCTTCTTACAATCCAAGAATATGCAATCTACCCACCCCTCTCTCTCTCTTGCCTTATTGCTGTCACCCTGTCGTAGAACTCCAGTAGGTTTGTGACAGGATTTCCCGTCCCTGAAACCGTGTTGGCCGTCGTTGATAAGCTCATTCCTTTCTAGGTGCTCAACCACCCTTCTCCTGACTATCTTCTCCATGACCTTGCATACAATACATGTCAGTGACACTGGTCTGTAGTTTAGTGCTACGTTCCTGTCTCCTTTTTTAAAAATTGGAACTACATTTGCTGTCTTCCAAACCTCAGGTAGTTGCCCTGTTTCGATAGATGTGTTGAAGATCGTTGTTAGGGGTACACATAGCTCCTCTGCTCCCTCTCTCAGGACCCATGGAGAGATGTTATCCGGCCCCATCGCCTTTGAGGTATCTAGCTCGCTTAGTAGCCTCTTCACTTCCTCCTCATTTGTGTGTATTGTGTCCAGCACTTGATGGTGTACCCTACCTCTCCTCCTTTCTGGAGGCCCTTCTATCTCCTCTGTGAACACCTCTTTGAATCTCATGTTGAGCTCCTCACACACTTCCCGGTCATTTCTTGTGACCTCCCCTCCTACCTTCCTCAGCCTGATCACCTGGTCCTTGACTGTTGTTCTCCTCCTGATGTGGCTGTACAACAGCTTTGGGTCAGATTTGGCTTTCGCTGCTATGTCATTCTCGTACTGTCTTTGTGCCTCCCTTCTGATCTGTGCATATTCATTTCTGGCTCTACGACTGCTCTCCTTATTCTCCGGGGTTCTTTGCCTTCTGTACCTCTTCCATTCCCTGGCACACTTGGTTTTGGCTTCCCTGCACCTTTGGGTGAACCATGGGCTCATCCTGGCTTTTTAGCTTCTCCTGTTACCCTTGGGTATAAACTTCTCCTCAGCTTCCTTGCAAGTTGTTGTCATATATTCCATCATCTCGTCTACTGACTTCCCTGCCATCTTTCTGTCCCACTGAACTCCGTGCAGGAAGTTCCTCATGCCCACATAGTCACCTTTCTTGTAGTCTGGCTTCATTTGTGCAGCCCTTCCTGCTTCCCCCTCCACTTGTAACTCTACTATGTATTCGAAACTTAGAACCATATGATCACTGGCCCCAAGGGAGCTTTCATGTGTGATGTCCTCAATATCTGCACTACTCAGGGTGAATACTAAGTCCAGTCTCGCTGGTTCGTCATTTCCTCTCTCTCTGGTAGTGTCCCTTACGTGTGTGTGTGTATGTCTGTCTGTCTGTGAAATCCAATAGCTCGTAAGGTATCCTGCAAGGAATGGGCTGCTTAATTCTATGAAATGATTCCCAGAATTAGTTGTACTGGTGAGCTGTGATGGTGATGGTGACAGGTGATAGTGAAGAGGCCAGCTGTGTCAATGGTGAAGCTGGAATATCTGAAGCCTCCTGGAATCTCAACAGTCATTGTGTCTGGTGTGCAGCACCAGCATGGAGACCTCACTTGATGAAGGTCAGGTTAGGTAAGGTTCGTCAGGAATCAGGACAAATGTTTCCCGACGAGGGAAAAACTTGCGGGTTATCATATGATAACCCGCAGCTGGAGCTTTTGGTCATCTGGCCGAGGCCTTCCGCTGGCTTACCGGTCCACCCCCTTTAAAAAATATATGGTCATTAATATACTTGAGAAAGCATGTTAAGAAAGTGGAGAAAGTGCGCATGTAACGAGGCTTCTTCCTGAGCTACGGGATGTGAGGTACAAGAAGACATTTATTGAGTTGAATGTAACGACGTAGAAGGACAGAAGAACCAGGGAAGACATGATTACAACGTGCAAAATACTCCGAGGAGTTGAGAGGATAGACAGGGACAGGCTGCTGGAGGGTTGAGAAGCGGGAACTCGGGGACGCTACTGAAATTTGAAGAGACAGATGAACCACAAGGATGTCAGGAAGTATTCGTTCAGTCTCACGGTAGTCTGGAATTGGTGGAGGCAGGCCAGGAGCTGAAATTCAACCCCTATAACCACAAATAGGTGAACACACACAAGCTTTTCAAAGCACATATAACAAAACTGTCTCGGATCTACATAATGAACACTAGATGGTTGTGTCGCCTGAGCAGTTAGTTTATAGTACAGCCACAGCTCACCCTGTGAGCGCTAGCGCACAAACCCACACGATTACAGAGGTCACAATATATCTGTTTCAGACCCTCAGTGAACATTGTTACATCGCTAGAAAAAAATATCAGTCATTTCTTATTCTACAATTACACAGTACTTCATATAGTCAATGTGCATAATATAGTATGGAATACTATCTCAAAAATATTACCACTAAATGATTTTGTAAACTTCTGTTTGACAGAGTAAACTTATATTCAACATTCTCTTTATTTAATTCTTGTTTAACATATTCATCAACTTTGTGATGCTCCTGGAGGCCTATGTGAGAGGGAATCCACAAAACCTTAACTGTGATCCCCTTCTTAGTAATTTGTTCATATCTGTGCCTAGCTTCCTGCACAGTCATGCTACATTCAGGTCTGAGGCAGTTTAGAGCAAGTTATGAGGAAAGAGAGTTAGTTACAATCATACTGTGAAGGGTCGTAGTTACCACAGCTTGACAGCAACAAGTATGACAAACAGTTGTTAATTCTAGAATAAATCACAATAAAAAGCGTGATTGCAAATATGAAAAAATATCGCAGTGAAAATAGGAAATGAAACCTGAGCGCTTTCATGTGGTTAAACATATCTTTTGTTATTAATTGTAATATATCTCTATATTATCGTACCATCAGGCCGGGTTGCATTAAGAGCGCTTCCTGCCCTAACACTGTCAGGGTTAAGTGAACCTTCAGTGTAGATATGTGACGGTGTTGTTTGATCTCGGGTCGTATATGTGACCCACAACAACACTGATTCTAGAAAGTTATCCAAATTGAGGATTGTCCATGATTAGTTTCTTAGGAGGATACGTTATCACAGTGATATCAAAAGCTGTTATCTACTAGTGTGGCGGGAGTGATGTTGTTTCTTGACATGACACACCTCATGTAGTTCAATAATTTCAGTGTGTGTGTACTCACCTAATTGTGGTTGCAGGGGTCGAGACTTAGCTCCTGGCCCCGCCTCTTCACTGACCTCTGCCTGTTCGATTTTTACCAGGGTTGAACCGTACCTCAGGACGCCGCCTAGCAGCGTCATCCTGTAAATATCTAGGTACGACACATACACGTGTGTGTGGGGGGGAGGGGTTGTTATATGACTCCATCTTGATTCACTCGTCCCATGAATTATATGTTCTAGTAATTCTCATCTAACAATATTACCAGGCAGCAGCTCTAGTTCTGTCATTATTTACCTCTGTTCTTAATAGCTTATTTCAAGTATTTTATCACCAACACATGGTATACCTAATTCTTTCCCTAAATTTGATGGTTATAGGCCCAGAATAATTCTCAGAGCTTTATTTTCTATATTTTTTTTCAAAGATTTTCAATGGTTCTCCTGTATTGTGGGACTAAAACTGGTGCATGATAATCTATCAACGATCATTCGCACCATATTTGAGTTACGCCCTACAATAGTTCTGAGAGCTTTAAGCTGTTAGCGTAAAAGGAACAGTCGTACCTAGATATTTACAGGATGACGCTGCTAGGCGGCGTCCTGAGGTACGGTTCAACCCTGGTAAAAATCGAACAGGTAATTGCAAAATAATTACAGATAGGTAATTACACACATACAAGGGACTCCTTGCACCCCTGCCGCATGGTCCAGCCCCCTGCAACGTCTCTGTAAGCTGTGGGAACCACGACAAAAAACCCAAGGAGGTGGATCACTGAGGGAGGGGAGTGGACAGGCGAGATGTAAATTCCAGGACTCCTGGGATCACTGGACGTATGAGGTCCTCTCCTGCTTCTTCAGTAGCCTCTTGCTGGTAGCAACAACCCTCGTCTTACCCCGTCAGGGCTTGTCAGGAGGCAGGCTCGAGTGAGGCTTGAGTTGTTGTGCTTGATAGCAACCAAGGGCTTCGTGTTAGTGGAAGGAAACCAGGTGAGTAGACGGTAGCGGGGCCCGCGTTGACCAGTGTCCGCAGCTTGGAAGTAAACAGTTGAATAAGACGTATCCCATGGCTGCCCCTCTCTGTGTGTGTGTAGGATAGAGTGTCCCCCTGCATATCGTGGGATAAACGCTGGTGGACCCTCAACATCGGGGTCCACACCCTGCATTCTGGTCCTGGACCAGGTGTTCGCCGGCCTCCTGAGTCCACCGCTAAACAACCATCACCATACAAATTCCTCTCTTGCCATATCCATCCGTTTCACGGTCTGAATCCGTTTATTCCATCCATTTTTCTTGGTGCCAACCTCACCTTCCGCAGGAAATGGAAGGGAAGAATGGAGGCGGCAACTCAAGACTCTGATGATCATCTTGAATAAATTGATAAACTACTTAACAACTGACTCTTGTTGGGGAGTGGTAGTTGTGGTTGTGGTGGTGGTTGTGGTGGTGATGGTTATTGTGGTTGTGGTGGTGATGGTTATTGTGGTTGTGGTGGTGATGGTTGTTGTTGTGGTGGTGGTGGTGGTAATGGTGGTGGTGGTGCTAGTGGTGGGGGTGGTAGAGGCGTGGTGGTAGGGGTGGTAGTGGGGTGGTGGGGGTGGTAATGTGGTGGTGGTGGGAGTGGGGATGGTGGTGCAAGTGGTGGTGGTTGTGTTTTTGACGGCTGGCTGATGGTGGTGGTGGGAATACTAATGGTGGTAATGTTGGCTGCCGTGTTAATGAATGTGCTGGTGGTGGTAGTAGTAGTGATGATGGTAGTGGTGGCAGTGTTGGTAACAATGTTGGTGGCAGTGTTGGTGGCAGTGTTGGTGGGCAGTGTTGGTGGCAGTGTTGGTAGCAATGTTGGTGGCAGTGTTGGTGGCAGTGTTGGTGGCAGTGTTGGTGGGCAATGTTGGTGGCAGTGTTGGTGGCAGTGTTGGTGGCAGAAGAGAGTAGTAGTGGGTCCTACATTCTCCCCTGCCTAGTTCCTTCAGTTGACACTCTCTCCTTTTCTCTCTCCTCCCTTTCCATCTATCTCTCACGACGCCCCTTTCCCTCTCATCCTTTCTCTCCCCCTGCCTTCCCTTCCTTCCTTCCCCCCTTGTTTCACGGCTCCCTTGGCTGACTCCCACAAAAGGAGTGACCACGCCAAGTGACCAGCGGCTTGACCGGCCCAGGCGGTCAAGCCGTATGAATGTAATGTTTGTGAGAGGAGAGTCTGACAGCTCTCTCTCTCTCTCTCTCTCTCTCTCCTCTCTCTCTCTCTCTCTCTCTCTCTCTCTCCCATTGCTTGAAATAACACAGAAACTCATGGGTTCCTCTGTTTCTGTTTGTGCTCACAGAGTTGTAACAAGAACAACACCTGCTTTATATCCACCTGCTTTATATCCACCTGCTTTATATCCACCTGCTTTATATCCACCTGCTTTATATCCACCTGCTTTATATCCACCTGATCACTGCTTTATATCCACCTGCTTTATATCCACCTGCTTTATATCCACGTATATCCACCTGCTTTATATCCACCTGCTTTATATCCACCTGCTTTATATCCACCTGCTTTATATCCACCTGCTTTATATCCACCTGCTTTATATCCACCTGCTTTATATCCACCTGCTTTATATCCACCTGCTTTATATCCACCTGCTTTATATCCACCTGCTTTATATCCACCTGCTTTATATCCACTCTGCTTTATATCCACCTGTCTTATATCCACCTGCATATCCATGTCCTGGCTTATATCCACCTGCTTCTATCTATTTCCACTGTAGCTCACTCTTTCCTTCCCTCTTACTTCCGTCGAGCAGTTTCACTCCTCTCACCCCCTATCTCAGTGCTCACTCCCTCGCCTCTCTTACTCCCACTAAGCTCACTCTCCCTCGCCTCTCTTACTCCCACTAAGCTCACTCTCCCTCGCCTCTCTTACTCCCACTAAGCTCACTCTCCCTCGCCTCTCTTACTCCCACTAAGCTCACTCTCCCTCGCCTCTCTTACTCCCACTAAGCTCACTCTCCCTCGCCTCTCTTACTCCCACTAAGCTCACTCTCCCTCGCCTCTCTTACTCCCACTAAGCTCACTCTCCCTCGCCTCTCTTACTCCCACTAAGCTCACTCTCCCTCGCCTCTCTTACTCCCACTAAGCTCACTCTCCCTCGCCTCTCTTACTCCCACTAAGCTCACTCTCCCTCGCCTCTCTTACTCCCACTAAGCTCACTCTCCCTCGCCTCTCTTACTCCCACTAAGCTCACTCTCCCTCGCCTCTCTTACTCCCACTAAGCTCACTCTCCCTCGCCTCTCTTACTCCCACTAAGCTCACTCTCCCTCGCCTCTCTTACTCCCACTAAGCTCACTCTCCCTCGTCTCTCTTACTCCCACTAAGCTCACTCTCCCTCGTCTCTCTTACTCCCACTAAGATCATTCTCCCTACCTTCCTCTTGCTCTTCACCTGACACCAAGTAACCAGAGGTATATGTCTGAGAGGTGTATGTCTGAGAGGTGTATGTCTGAAAGGTGTATGTCTGAGAGGTGTATGTCTGAAAGGTGTATGTCTGAAAGGTGTATGTCTGAAAGGTGTATGTCTGAAAGGTGTATGTCTGAAAGGTGTATGTCTGAAAGGTGTATGTCTGAGAGGTGTATGTCTGAGAGGTGTATGTCTGAAAGGTGTATGTCTGAAAGGTGTATGTCTCTCAGTGTATTTACTTCCATGTCTACTTTAGGTATTAAAGCATTCTTGACGTGTGGTGTACGGGTGACATGCATTTTTATATATGTATATATATATATAAATATATATATATATATATATATATATATATATATATATATATATATATATATATATATATATATATATATATATATAGAAAGAGGGAGAGTCATTATAATACAGATCATTGCAACATTTACACCGTAGACAAATGTTTTCTCAGCGTCCAGAGGGACTGACCATCACCTACCTGCCGTCTCCCTCTTCATCCCTCCCTCTCTCTCCCCTCCATCTCTCACAATAGGCCGCCGTGGTCACAGCCCTGGCGAGAATTCGCCATAGACATGTATATAAAAAAATATATAGAGAGAGAACTGCTTTCTTTAACCTTATGCAAGTGAGTGTTATTGGTGTTGGTATTATGCAATTTATGGCGGCCTTTATATGATGGGTTGAACAGGAGTTCCCAAGCTACTGTGGAGGGTGGGCTGGTGGAGGGTGGCTGGTGGAGGGTGGCTGGTGGAGGGTGGCTGGTGGAGGGTGGCTGGTGGAGGGTGGGCTGGTGGAGGGTGGCTGGTGGAGGGTGGGCTGGTGGAGGGTGGGTTGGTGGAGGGTGGCTGGTGGAGGGTGGACTGGTGGAGGGTGGCTGGTGGAGGGTGGCTGGTGGAGGGTGGCTGGTGGAGGTGGCTGGTGGAGGGTGGCTTGGAGGTGGCTGGTGGTCAGCCTGGTGAGATGGCTGGTAAGAGGTATGGTAGGAGAACGCTTGTAACCTATGCAGTGGAGGTGTTTGGTGTTGGTATTATGCAATTTAGGCGGCCTTGTAGTGATGGGTTGAACAGGAGTTCGGCTGGTGGAGGGGGCTGGTGGAGGTGGCTGGTGGAGGGTGGCTGGTGGAGGTGGCTGGTGGAGGGTGGCTGGTGGAGGGTGGCTGGTGGAGGGTGGCTGGTGGAGGGTGGGCTGGTGGAGGGTGGGTTGGTGGAGGGTGGCTGGTGGAGGGTGGGCTGGTATGAGGGTGTATTGCATGAGACCATATGTTATGCTGCATATTTTGTCTGGTACTTTCAGGCCAAAATAAAAGAAAAGGTAGTAGGTTGGTCGCTAAGTAGTAGGTTGGTAGACAGCAACCGCCCAGGGAGGTACTACCGTCCTGCCAAGTGAGTGTAAAATGGAAGTCTGTAATTGTTTTACATGATGGTAGGATTGCTGGTGTCTTTTTTCTGTCTCATAAACATGCAAGATTTCAGGTACGTCTTGTTACTTCTACTTACACTTAAGTCACACTACACATTCATGTACAAGCATATATATACACACCCCTCTGGGTTTTCTTCTATTTTCTTACTAGTTCTTGTTCTTATTTCCTCTTATCTCCATGGGAAGTGGAACAGAATTCTTCTTCCGTAAGCCATGCGTGTCGTAAGAGTCGACTAAAATGCCGGGAGCAAGGGGCTAGTAACCCCTTCTCCTGTATAAATTACTAAAGTTAAAAAGAGAAACTTTTGTTTTTCTCTTCTCATACTTCAGAGGATCAATTCTAGGGGAGAGACAACATGCCCAGCCCTTCTAGGGCAGGGTAGGTGCCAAAACTGGAGCTTTCTACCATCTGCAGCACACAAGACTGCCCTTCCCGTCAGCCTCCCTGGGGCGGGGAAAATGGCAGACCAGAGAGGCCTAGCTTCTCCCTACGAGCCCCGTGAGGGCGGGGAACGTGGCTAGGCCTGGGGACATTTGGTCCCAGACGATGAGGGGGTACTTGTACCTCCTCCCATGGGAGACATAGGTCTCAGACACTCCCACGACAGAGAGCCAAGGCCGGGTCACCATCTGGAAAAGACCCGGGCCGGAAGAGTACCGGCGAATCTACAACAACAATCTTTGGGCCACCCCGCCTTCGTGGGAAGCGGCCGATTTGTTGAAAGAAGAAGACATTGTTTCGAATTAAGAACTCCTGCAGCGCTTCAGATAGTTCTTCATGATTGACTGAAGTTTGAATGAGGTCTCGTTGTCTCTGTTTCCTAAGAAAAAAAAAAATATCTTAGAAAAAAATGTTGAGTGTTTTGAGAGTTCCTTCCTAAAGTGTTTCTGAGTGATGGTACACAAGTCTGGTAGTTCTTCTCTCTTGCTTCCCCCGGTACGTTATAGCTTCGTCTTAGTTCTCTCTAGCCTCCCCTGGTACGTTATAGCTTCGTCTTAGTTCTGTCTAGCCTTCCCCGGTACGTTATAGCTTCGTCATAGTTCTCTCTAGCCTCCCCCGGTACGTTATAGCTTCGTCTTAGTTCTGTCTAGCCTTCCCCGGTACGTTATAGCTTCGTCTTAGTTCTGTCTAGCCTTCCCCGGTACGTTATAGCTTCGTCTTAGTTCTGTCTAGCCTTCCCCGGTACGTTATAGCTTCGTCTTAGTTCTGTCTAGCCTCCCCCGGTACGTTATAGCTTCGTCTTAGTTCTGTCTAGCCTCCCCGGTACGTTATAGCTTCGTCTTAGTTCTGTCTAGCCTCCCCGGTACGTTATAGCTTCGTCTTAGTTCTGTCTAGCCTCCCCCGGTACGTTATAGCTTCGTCTTAGTTCTCTCTAGCCTCACCCGGTACGTTATAGCTTCGTCTTAGTTCTCTCTAGCCTCCCCTGGTACGTTATAGCTTCGTCTTAGTTCTGTCTAGCCTCCCCGGTACGTTATAGCTTCGTCTTAGTTCTGTCTAGCCTCCCCGGTACGTTATAGCTTCGTCTTAGTTCTGTCTAGCCTCCCCCGGTACGTTATAGCTTCGTCTTAGTTCTCTTTAGCCTCACCCGGTACGTTATAGCTTCGTCTTAGTTCTCTCTAGCCTCCCCTGGTACGTTATAGCTTCGTCTTAGTTCTGTCTAGCCTCCCCCGGTACGTTATAGCTTCGTCTTAGTTCTGTCTAGCCTCCCCCGGTACGTTATAGCTTCGTCTTAGTTCTCTCTAGCCTCACCCGGTACGTTATAGCTTCGTCTTAGTTCTCTCTAGCCTCCCCTGGTACGTTATAGCTTCGTCTTAGTTCTGTCTAGCCTCCCCCGGTACGTTATAGCTTCGTCTTAGTTCTCTCTAGCCTCCCCCGGTACGTTATAGTTTCGTCTTAGTTCTCTCTAGCCTCCCCCGGTACGTTATAGCTTCGTCTTAGTTCTCTCTAGCCTCCCACGGTACGTTATAGCTTCGTCTTAGTTCTGTCTAGCCTCCCCCGGTACGTTATAGCTTCGTCTTAGTTCTGTCTAGCCTCCCCCGGTACGTTATAGCTTCGTCTTAGTTCTGTCTAGCCTCCTCCAGTACGTTATAGCTTCGTCTTAGTTCTGTCTAGCCTCCCCTGGTACGTTATAGCTTCGTCTTATTCTGTCTAGCCTCCCCCGGTACGTTATAGCTTCGTCTTAGTTCTCTCTAGCATCCCCCGGTACGTTATAGCTTCGTCTTAGTTCTCTCTAGCCTCCCCCGGTACGTTATAGCTTCGTCTTAGTTCTCTCTAGCCTCCCTTGGTACGTTATAGCTTCGTCTTAGTTCTCTCTAGCCTCCCCCGGTACGTTATAGCTTCGTCTTAGTTCTCTCTAGCCTCCCCCGGTACGTTATAGCTTCGTCTTAGTTCTCTCTAGCCTCCCCTGGTACGTTATAGCTTCGTCTTAGTTCTCTCTAGCCTCCCCTGGTACGTTATAGCTTCGTCTTAGTTCTGTCTAGCCTTCCCCGGTACGTTATAGCTTCGTCTTAGTTCTCTCTAGCCTCCCCTGGTACGTTATAGCTTCGTCTTAGTTCTCTCTAGCCTCCCCTGGTACGTTATAGCTTCGTCTTAGTTCTGTCTAGCCTTCCCCGGTACGTTATAGCTTCGTCTTAGTTCTCTCTAGCCTCCCCTAGTACGTTATAGCTTCGTTTTAGTTCTCTCTAGCCTCCCCTGGTACGTTATAGCTTCGTCTTAGTTCTCTCTAGCCTCCCTGGTACGTTATAGCTTCGTCTTAGTTCTGTCTAGCCTCCCCTGGTACGTTATAGCTTCGTCTTAGTTCTGTCTAGCCTCCTCCAGTTCGTTATAGCTTCGTCTTTTGTGTATACCGAGATAGTATTGATATTTTTCTTTTATATAATTTGGAGATCAAGAACGGACGGCGCATTGAAGATGTGGTCTAACAAGTTCATTATATAGAGTATGGCGTCTGGTCTTTTGTTATTATTGTCAGCAAAATTTATTGATAACAGCTCACCCACTCTCTCGTTAGCTCTCCCTCACCACTCTTAACCTCTTTTACTCTCCATATTCTCCACTGTTAACGTTTTCTCCCTTGCAACCTTGCATTCTGTTATATTTGTTGCTCGGAAATAAGCATAGCTTGCTAGTATTGATGTCGTTGCTGATGATTGTTTCGGTATGTTTGTTGTCAAACATTTTTTATTCGTGTTCGAGGTTGTTATATACAAGGTGCCTTACTTTACCATTGTCTGCATCGAGACTTCGTTGTCCGGGTCTCCGACAGCGTCAACATATTCAGATCACTCTCACTGATCAGTCTGCTTTGGATGCTGCACCTTTTATTTTTCTCCCAATTTCGTGTCATCTGCAGTTCTTTTGCTGTCTTGGATATTATCCAAACCTCGAGATCATTTATGTATGTTGCGAAAAAAATGGAACAAGTTTTTCCTGCCACTTCTCTCTCCCACTGAACGTCTTGTAGGAAGTTCCTCATGCCTGTGTAGTCCCCCCTTTTGTAGTTTCGTTTCTCCCTTCCTATTCCTGCTCCCTTCTCCACTCCCCTATCCCCTCTCCACTTTGTTAACGGCAAGCCACTTAGACTCCTCTCTCTGCTGAGCATCACTGTCTGTGGAGTACCACTGTCTGTGTAGTACCACTGTCTGTGTAGTACCACTGTCTGTGGAGTACCACTGTCTGTGTAGTACCACTGTCTGTGTAGTACCACTGTCTGTGGAGTACCACTGTCTGTGTAGTACCACTGTATGTGTAGTACCACTGTCTGTGTAGTACCACTGTCTGACCATGTGGGCATCTGTAGTCTGTCTGTAATTACTCACTGTGCTGTGCATTTACCACTGTTTTCTGATACCACTGTCAAGTTCGAGTACCACTGTCTGGTATACCACTGTCTGTCAATACCACTTTTTCTGTGGAGATATTACTGTCTGTGTAGTACCACTGTCTGTGGAGTGCCACTGTCTGTGTAGTACCACTGTATGTGTAGTACCACTGTCTGTGGAGTACCACTGTCTGTGTAGTACCACTGTCTGTGTAGTACTTCTCTGTTGTACATTTTGACCATACGATGGGGCATCTTGTAGAAGTCTTTCTGTAATTCACTTACACTTCGTCTGCTGGTGCATTTTAACATCAGTTTTCATATATATAATTGTCAAGTTCGAGTAAACTAGTTAGGTCATCATTTTCCACAAAACTGGTGATCGTGTCCCAAAATAATAGTTTTCGTGTGTTTGCCTAATATTGACGTTGAGTTGATGGGACGATAGTTGAGGGCACAAATATTGTCTCCTTTATGAAATACGTGGTTGACACTTGCTGGCTCCCAGTCTCTTGGCACCTTACCTGTTTCTAGTTATTTCTTAAGTGTTACAGTCAGTGGGTGTGTACGATGCTGTTCCTTGAAGGTAACGTTGTTGTTCCGTGAAGGTAACGTTGATGTTTCGTGAAGGTAACACTGCTGTTCCTTGAAGGTAACGTTGCTGTTCCGTGAAGGTAACGTTGATGTTTCGTGAAGGTAACACTGCTGTTCCTTGAAGGTAACGTTGTTGTTCCGTGAAGGTAACGTTGATGTTTCGTGAAGGTAACACTGCTGTTCCTTGAAGGTAACGTTGTTGTTCCGTGAAGGTAACGTTGATGTTTCGTGAAGGTAACACTGCTGTTCCTTGAAGGTAACGTTGCTGTTCCGTGAAGGTAACGTTGCTGTTCCGTGAAGGTAACACTGCTGTTCCGTGAAGGTAACGTTGCTGTTCCGTGAAGGTAACACTGCTGTTCCTTGAAGGTAACACTCTGTTCCGTAAAGGTAACACTGCTGTTCCGTGAAGGTAACTTTGCTGTTCCTTGATGGTAACACTGCTGTTCCGTGAAGATAACACTGCTGTTTCGTGAAAGTAACACTGCTGTTCCTTGAAGGTAACGTTGCTGTTCCGTGAAGGTAACGCTCTTGTTCCGTGAAGGTAACGCTCTTGTTTCTTGAAGGTAACGATGCTGTTCCGTGGTGAAGGTAACGTTGCTGTTCCGTGGTGAAGGTAACGTTGCTGTTCCGTGAAGGTAACGATGCTGTTCCGTGGAGAAGGTAACGTTGCTGTTCCGTGAAGGTAACGATGCTGTTTCGTGGTGAAGGTAACGTTGCTGTTCCGTGAAGGTAACGATGCTGGTTCGTGGTGAAAGTAACGTTGATGTTCCTTGGTGGAGGTAACGTTGCTGTTCTGTGAAGGTAACGTTGATGTTCCGTGAAGGTAACGTTGGTGTTCCTGAAGGTAACGTTGCTGTTCCGTGAAGGTAACGTTGGTGTTCCGTGAAGGTAACGTTGGTGTTCCGTGAAGGTAACGTTGGTGTTCCGTGAAGGTAACGGTTTCGAACTTGCTGTTCCGTGAAGGTAACGTTGGTGTTCCGTGAAGGTAACGTTGGTGTTCCGTGAAGGTAACGTTGCTGTTCCGTGAAGGTAACGTTGGTGTTCCGTGAAGGTAACGTTGGTGTTCCGTGAAGATAACGTTGGTGTTCCGTGAAGGTAACGTTGGTGTTCCGTGAAAATAACGTTGCTGTTCCGTGAAGGTAACGTTGGTGTTCCGTGAAGGTAACGTTGCTGTTCCGTGAAGGTAACGTTGGTATTCCGTGAAGGTAACGTTGGTGTTCCGTGAAGGTAACTTTGCTGTTCCGTGAAGGTAACGTTGGTGTTCCGTGAAAATAACGTTGGTGTTCCGTGAAGGTAACGTTGCTGTTCTGTGAAGGTAACGTTGCTGTTCTGTGAAGGTAACGTTGCTGTTCCGTGAAGGTAACGTTGCTGTTCCGTGAAAATAACGTTGGTGTTCCGTGAAGGTAACGTTGGTGTTCCGTGAAGGTAACGTTGGTGTTCCATGAGTGGGAACCATCCAAGTGTTGCATTGAATCTCAAAGTTCGTGTTTATTTTGAATCTGATGGAGTTGTGCCCACTGATTCCTTGGTCTCTCTCTCTCTCTCTCTCTCTCTCTCTCTCTCTCTCTCTCTCTCTCTCTCTCTCTCTCTCTCTCTCTCTCTCTCTCTCTCTCACTTTCTCACTCTTACCTCGTGGGATTGATTTGAATTATTATTGCTCCCTGTTTCTGAATATAAAGTTCAGGAGGAGTGAGTGAGGAGAGAGAGAAGAAGAGAAGAGAAGAAAGAAGAGAGGAAAAGAAGGAGAGGAATGTAAATGGTCCTGAAGAGATAAAGAAGAATGAGTTCAGGGTAACCGGTAATGGATCCTCGAGAGAATTAAGACGTTTCTGCATCTCTGCCTCAGCAACTGACGGTCTAACTCTCTCTCTCTCTCTCTCTCTCCCCCCCTCTCTCTCTCTCTCTCTCTCTCTCTCTCTCTCTCTCTCTATCTATCTATCTATCTTTCTTCTTCATCATACTCCTTAATAATAATAATGATTATAAATTACTAATAATAATTAATAATTATATATGCTAATCTAATAATAATAATAATAAATAATAATAATAAATAATAATATAAAATAATAAATTGAATAATAATTACAAATAATAGCATATAATATCTAATCTAGAATAATAAGATACTCAAAAACTATAATTAAACACTGGCCAATACTCGAAGCGTACCGAACTGCGCCTAACGTACCGTAAAGATGGTGAACGTGCGCCTGGCGTACCGTAAAGATGGTAACTGCCCTGGCGTACCGAAAGATGGTGAACGTCGCCTGGCGTACCGTAAAGATGGGAACGTCGCCTGGCGTACCGTAAAGATGGCGAACGTCGCGGGTACCGTAAAGATGTGAACGTGCGCCTGGCGTACCGTAAAGATGGGAACGTGCGCCTGGCGTACCGTAAAGATGGAACGTGCGCCTGGCGTACCGTAAAGATGGTGAACGTGCGCCTGGCGTACCGTAAAGATGGTGAACGTGCGCCTGGCGTACCGTAAAGATGGTGAACGTGCGCCTGGCGTACCGTAAAGATGGTGAACGTGCGCCTGGCGTACCGTAAAGATGGAACGTGCGCCTGGCGTACCGTAAAGATGGTGAACGTGCGCCTGGCGTACCGTTAAGATGGTGAACGTGCGCCTGGCGTACCGTAAAGATGGTGAAGTCGCCTGGCGTACCGTAAAGATGGGAACGTGCGCCTGGCGTACCGTAAAGATGGTGAACGTGCGCCTGGCGTACCGTAAAGATGGTGAACGTGCGCCTGGCGTACCGTAAAGATGGTGAACGTGCGCCTGGCGTACCGTAAAGATGGTGAACGTGCGCCTGGCGTACCGTAAAGATGGTGAACGTTCGCCTGGCGTACCGTAAAGATGGCGAACGTGCGCCTGGCGTACCGTAAAGATGGTGAACGTGCGCCTGGCGTACCGTAAAGATGGCGAACGTGCGCCTGGCGTACCGTAAAGATGGTGAACGTGCGCCTGGCGTACCGTAAAGATGGTGAACGTGCGCCTGGCGTACCGTAAAGATGGTGAACGTGCGCCTGGCGTACCGTAAAGATGGTGAACGTGCGCCTGGCGTACCGTAAAGATGGCGAACGTGCGCCTCGCGTACCGTAAAGATGGCGAACGTGCGCCGGCGTACCGTAAAGATGGTGAACGTGCGCCTGGCGTACCGTAAAGATGGGAACGTGCGCCTGGCGTACCGTAAAGATGGTGAACGTGCACCTGCCGTACCGTAAAGATGGTGAACGTGCGCCTGCCGTCCCGTAAAGATGGTGAACGTGCGCCTGGCGTACCGTAAAGATGGGAACGTGCGCCTGGCGTACCTAAAGATGTGAACGTCGCCTGCCGTACCGTAAAGATGGGAACGTGCGCCTAACGTACCGTAAAGATGGCAACGTGCGCCTGGCGTACCGTAAAGATGGTGAACGTGCGCCTGGCGTACCGTAAAGATGGTGAACGTGCGCCTGGCGTACCGTAAAGATGGCGAACGTTCGCCTGGCGTACCGTAAAGATGGCGAACGTGCGCCTGGCGTACCGTAAAGATGGCATACGTGCGCCTGGCGTACCGTAAAGATGGTGAACGTGCGCCTGGCGTACCGTAAAGATGGTGAACGTGCGCCTGGCGTACCGTAAATATGGCGAACGTGCGCCTGACGTACCGTAAATATAGTGAACGTGCGCCTTGCGTACCGTAAAGATGGTGAACGTGCGCCTGGCGTACCGTAAAGATGGTGAACGTGCGCCTGGCGTACCGTAAAGATGGTGAACGTGCGCCTGGCGTACCGTAAAGATGGCGAACGTGCGCCTGCCGTACCGTAAAGATGGTGAACGTGCGCCTGGCGTACAGTAAAGATGGCGAATGTACGCCTGGCGTACCGTAAAGATGGCGAACGTGCGCCTGCCGTACCATAAAGATGGTGAACGTGCGCCTGGCGTACCGTAAAGATGGGAACGTGCGCCTGGCGTACCGTAAAGATGGCGAACGTGCGCCTGGCGTACCGTAAAGATGGCGAACGTGCGCCTGACGTACAGTAAAGATGGTGAACGTGCGCCTGGCGTACCGTAAAGATGTGAACGCGTGCGCCTGGCTTACCGTAAAGATGGTGAACGTGCGCTTGGCGTACCGTAAAGATAGTGAACGTGCGCTTGGCGTACCGTAAAGATGGCAAACGTGCGCCTGGCGTACCGTAAAGATGGCGACCGTGGCGAAGGAGCGACCGCCGTCCCAAAAATAGTACTTACACCTAGAGGTGTATGTGTCACTCTCAAGTGTGTACACAGAGAGAATCGCAGTCAGCAGGATTGGAAGCCCCTCGTCAGGGAAGACCGGCAAGGTTTCCCAAGCGATGTTCTACACCACTCGGCCACAGATGCCACATAAGGTGGGCAGCCTGGTTTACAAGCCATGTTTCTTCCCAGTCAGGGCACACCAGTAGGCCTCAAGTATAGATTCAACATATTTCATTCTCCTCCTGTATGTTCTGACCTCACAAGTGGAAACTTTAGGACGTGTTTCTTTAGGTCACCTGCTGTCCATGTTCAGCCATTAGTAAAATAGGTACCTAGTCGATTGGTGTGGTCGCATCCTGGGGACAAAACTGACCAAATTTGCCGGAAATGCTCAGCATAACAAGCGGCTTTATATATAGCAGTATGTCAGTGATGTCAACTAGGCTTGTATACCTTGTACATGTACCTGTAGAAATAAAGATTATTATTATTATTATTATTATTATTATTATTATTATTATTATTATTATTATTATTATTATTATTATTATTATTATAGAGAGTTGACCCTAATCGCTTTGTTTTTCTTTTGTTTTGCTTTTGTTGGGAATTCAAGTGTTCTTGATGGGTGGTGAAGAGGTGACATGTAGCCTTAATGGCCCTCGTGTAGTGGAAAGGCTTTGAACCCAGTCAGTTAACCGATCCTGCATGTGAAGATATCATGGGTGATAGCTATTTCAAATGGCTATCACCTATGATATCTTCACATGCAGGATAGGTTAATTGACTGGATTTAAAGCCTTTCCACTACGCAAGGGTCACCACCTCGGTACGTTCTTTCAGCACGAAAAATGGGTTTCAGCATTTCTAAGTGGGGTTCCAGGCTCTAAATGGGTTTCAAGATCTCAAATTGGGCTTTAGCAGGTCTCATCAATATCCATCAGCACATTCCATCAGCTTTAAGCAAACACCATCACTTGTCAGCAGACTTTCTCAGCCGTAAGCAAACACTATCAGCTTTAAGCAGACTCAATCGACTTTAAGCAGACCCAGTCAACTTTAAGCAGACCCAGTCAACTTTAAGCAGACTCAGTCAGCTTTAAGCAGAACTCAGAAAGCCTTAGGCAGGCGTCAGCAGCTCGCAGGCGTCAGCAGCTCCAGACAGGCGTCAGCAGTGTGTGATTTTGGAGAAGTAATGTTTGTCTGTCAATATTACTCACATTTATGTACATATTTTCCAGCTCTGCTCACTGTTGAAATTAAAATAATTTTATTAATCACAGGAAAATAAAGACAAAGATTAGATCGCAAGGAACTACAACACCAGACGTTGTTGTGGTAGTTACTACAACACCAGACGTTGTTGTGGTAGTTACTAAAACACCAGACGTTGTTGTGGTAGTTACTAAAACACCAGACGTTGTTGTGGTAGTTACTACAACACCAGACGTTGTTGTGGTAGTTACTACAACACCAGACGTTGTTGTGGTAGTTACTACAACACCAGACGTTGTTGTGGTAGTTACTACAACACCAGACGTTGTTGTGGTAGTTACTACAACACTAGACGTTGTTGTAGTAGTTACTACAACACTAGACATTGTAGTGATAGTTAAGGAACTACAACACCAGACGTTGTTGTGGTAGTTACTACAACACTAGACATTGTAGTGGTAGTTAAGGAACTACAACACCAGACATTGTTGTGGTAGTTACTACAACAGACGTTGTTGTGGTATACTACAACACTAGACATTGTAGTGTAGTTAAGGAACTACAACACCAGACGTTGTTGTGGTAGTTACTACAACACTAGACATTGTAGTGGTAGTTAAGGAACTACAACACCAGACGTTGTTGTGGTAGTTACTACAACACTAGACATTGTAGTGGTAGTTAAGGAACTACAACACCAGACGTTGTTGTGGTAGTTACTACAACACTAGACATTGTAGTGGTAGTTAAGGAACTACAACACCAGACGTTGTTGTGGTAGTTACTACAACACTAGACATTGTAGTGGTAGTTAAGGAACTACAACACCAGACGTTGTTGTGGTAGTTACTACAACACTAGACATTGTAGTGGTAGTTGGAACTACAACAGCTCCAGACATGTATGTAGTCGGTGGAGTTACTACAACACTAGACATTGTAGTGGTAGTTAAGGAACTACAACACCAGACGTTGTTGTGGTAGTTACTACAACACTAGACATTGTAGTGGTAGTTAAGGAACTACAACACCAGACATTGTTGTGGTAGTTACTACAACACTAGACATTGTAGTGGTAGTTAAGGAACTACAACACCAGACGTTGTTGTGGTAGTTACTACAACACTAGACATTGTAGTGGTAGTTAAGGAACTACAACACCAGACATTGTTGTGGTAGTTACTACAACACTAGACATTGTAGTGGTAGTTAAGGAACTACAACACCAGACGTTGTTGTGGTAGTTACTACAACACTAGACATTGTAGTGATAGTTAAGGAACTACAACACCAGACGTTGTTGTGGTAGTTACTACAACACTAGACATTGTAGTGATAGTTAAGGAACTACAACACCAGACGTTGTTGTGGTAGTTACTACAACACTAGACATTGTAGTGGTAGTTAAGGAACTACAACACCAGACGTTGTTGTGGTAGTTACTACAACACTAGACATTGTAGTGGTAGTTAAGGAACTACAACACCAGACGTTGTTGTGGTAGTTACTACAACACTAGACATTGTAGTGGTAGTTAAGGAACTACAACACCAGACGTTGTTGTGGTAGTTACTACAACACTAGACATTGTAGTGATAGTTAAGGAACTACAACACCAGACGTTGTTGTGGTAGTTACTACAACACTAGACATTGTAGTGGTAGTTAAGGAACTACAACACCAGACGTTGTTGTGGTAGTTACTACAACACTAGACATTGTAGTGGTAGTTAAGGAACTACAACACCAGACGTTGTTGTGGTAGTTACTACAACACTAGACATTGTAGTGGTAGTTAAGAACTACAACACAGACAGTTGTGTGGTAGTTACTACAACACTAGACATTGTAGTGGTAGTTAAGGAACTACAACACCAGACGTTTTGTGGTAGTTACTACAACACTAGACATTGTAGTGGTAGTTAAGGAACTACAACACCAGACGTTGTTGTGGTAGTTACTACAACACTAGACATTGTAGTGATAGTTAAGGAACTACAACACCAGACGTTGTTGTGGTAGTTACTACAACACTAGACATTGTAGTGGTAGTTAAGGAACTACAACACCAGACGTTGTTGTGGTAGTTACTAAAACACTAGACATTGTAGTGGTAGTCAAGGAACTACAAAATTCAGTAAACTAAAACACTGGACCTTATTCACTGAGTCAGTGGGAGTGAAATTCCTTTAAACACCTCGTTTTTAAGTCGAAACACCAGGAAAAGAGCTGGTATATAAGACGAGTCATAAAGAAAACTATGGAATAGAAGTCAAGTCACGAGGAAAACTATGGTATAGAAGTCAATTCACCAGGAAAACTATGGTATAGAAGTCAAGTCACCAGCCAGGAAAACTATGGAATAGAAGTCAATTCACCAGGAAAACTATGGTATAGAAGTCAAGTCACCAGGAAAACTATGGTACAGAAGTCAAGTCACCAGGAAAACAATGGAATAGAAGTCAAGTCACCAGGAAAACTATGGTATAAGAGTCAAGTCACCAGGAAAACTATGGAATAGAAGTCAATTCACCAGGAAAACTATGGTATAGAAGTCAAGTCACCAGGAAAACAATGGAATAGAAGTCAAGTCACCAGTAAAACTATGGTATAAAAGTCAAGTCACCAGGAAAACTATGGTATAGAAGTCAAGTCACCAGGAAAACTATGGTACAGAAGTCAAGTCACCAAGAAAACAATGAAATAGAAGTCAAGTCACCAGGAAAACTATGGTATAAAAGTCAAGTCACCAGGAAAACTATGGAATAGAAGTCAATTCACCAGGAAAACTATGGAATAGAAGTCAATTCACCAGGAAAACTATGGTATAGAAGTCAAGTCACCAGGAAAACTATGGTATACAAGTCAAGTCACCAGGAAAACTATGGTATAGAAGTCAATTCACCAGGAAAACTATGGTACAGAAGTCAAGTCACCAGGAAAACAATGGAATAGAAGTCAAGTCACCAGTAAAACTATGGTATAAAAGTCAAGTCACCAGGAAAACTATGGTATAGAAGTCAAGTCACCAGGAAAACTTGGTCTAAGTCAGTCAGGAAAATCATGTTATAGGTCAATCCAGGTAGACTTTGTTTTTCACAGTCATGTGGTCAGCTGTTGTTGTCTCACAGTCATGTGGGCAGTTGTTGTTGTCTCACAGTCATGTGGTCAGCTTCATTAGTCACAGTCAGCTGATCGTGTGTCAAGTCACCAGGACAATCATGTGGTCAGCTTCCCGTGTCTCACAGTCTGTCAGCTGGTGTCTCACAGTCATGTGGTCAGCTGTTGTTGTCTCACAGTCATGGGCATTGTGTCTCACATCATTGGTCACTGTCTTGTCTATCTGTGGTCCTCCAGCTCCTGGTCCTCCCTCCTGGTCCTCCTTTGGTCTCACTAGTCTCCTGGCCTTGTCTGGTCTCCTGGTCCTCATGTCTCTGGTCCTCCCTCTGGTCCTCTGGTCCTCCTGGTCCTCCTGGTCCATCACCTCCTGGTCCTCCTAGTCCTCCTGGTCCTCCTGGTCCCCTGTCCTCCCTTGGTCCTCCTGTCTCCTGGTCCTCTCCTGCCTCTGGTCCTCCTCCTGGTCCTCCTCTTGGTCCTCCTGGTCCTCCTGGTCCTCCCTGTCCTCCTGGTCCTCCTGGTCTTCCTGGTCCTCCTGGTCCTCCTGGTCCTCCTGGTCCTCCTGGTCCTCCTGGTCCTCCTGGTCCTCCTCTCCTGGTCCTCCTGGTCCTCCTCTCCTGGTCCTCCTGGTCCTCCTGGTCCTCCTGGTCTCCTCCTCTGGTCCTCCTGGTCCTCCTGGTCCTCCTCCTCCTGGTCCTCCTGGTCCTCCTGGTCTCCTGGTCCTCCTGGTCCTCCTGGTCCTCCTGGTCCTCCTGGTCCTCCTGGTCCTCCTGGTCCTCCTGGTCCTCCTGGTCCTCCTGGTCCTCCTGGTCCTCCTGGTCCTCCTGGTCCTCCTGGTCCTCCTGGTCCTCCTGGTCTCCGTCCTGGTCCTCCTGGTCCTCCTGGTCCTCCTGGTCCTCCTGGTCCTCCTGGTCCTCCTGGTCTCCTGGTCCTCCTGGTCCTCCTGGTCCTCCTGGTCCTCCTGGTCCTCCTGGTCCTCCTGGTCCTCCTGGTCCTCCTGGTCCTCCTGGTCCTCCTGGTCTTCCTGGTCCTCCTGGTCCTCCTGGTCCTCCTGGTCCTCCTGGTCTCCTGGTCCTCCTGGTCCTCCTGGTCCTCCTGGTCCTCCTGGTCCTCCTGGTCCTCCTGGTCCTCCTGGTCCTCCCCTGGTCTCCTGTCTCCTGGTCCTCCTGGTCCTCCTGGTCCTCCTGGTCCTCCTGGTCCTCCTGGTCCTCCTGGTCCTCCTGGTCCTCCTGGTCTCCTGGTCTCCTGGTCCTCCTGGTCCTCCTGGTCCTCCTGGTCCTCCTGGTCCTCCTGTCCTCTGGTCTCCTGGTCCTCCTGGTCCTCCTGGTCCTCCTGGTCCTCCTGGTCCTCCTGGGTCCTCCTGGTCCTCCTGGTCCTCCTGGTCCTCCTTGTCCTCCTGGTCCTCCTGGTCCTCCCTCCTGGTCCTCCTGGTCCTCCTGGTCCTCCTGGTCCTCCTGGTCCTCCTGGTCCTCCTGGTCCTCCTGGTCCTCCTGGTCCTCCTGGTCCTCCTGGTCCTCCTGGTCCTCCTGGTCCTCCTGGTCCTCCTGGTCTTCCTGGTCCTCCTGGTCCTCCTGGTCCTCCTGGTCCTCCTGGTCCTCCTGGTCCTCCTGGTCCTCCTGGTCCTCCTGGTCCTCCTGGTCCTCCTGGTCCTCCTGGTCCTCCTGGTCCTCCTGGTCCTCCTGGTCCTCCTGGTCTTCCTGGTCCTCCTGGTCCTCCTGGTCCTCCTGGTCCTCCTGGTCCTCCTGGTCCTCCTGGTCCTCCTGGTCCTCCTGGTCTCCTGGTCCTCCTTCAATCGAGACATATTTGCTAGTCGAGCCTCAGCGGAAATGAGCAATTTCACCCCCAATTAATTCTGACATAAGGTTGAATATTGGCCGAACTGACGCACTAGGTGAGTCTTATGTCAGTCAGGGAGCGATTCATCTCTCTCTCTCTTCCTCTCTCTGTCCTCCTGTCTCTTCCTCTGTCCTCTTCTCTCTGTCCTCTTCTCTGTCTCTCTTCTCTCGAGAGAAGAAGAGAAGAAGAGAGAGAGAGAGAAGAAGAGAGAGAGAAAGAGAGAGAGAAAATTTGTAATAACATGCTATGATTATAGAAAGAAAGCAAGAGAAAGAAAAGAATTTGCTAGAGGAACTTGACACAGCATCAAACTAACACACAAGGAGTCATGGTACACACAAGGAGTTCATGGTACACACAGGAGTTCATGGTACACCAAGGAGTTCTGCTAAACGTTCATGGTACACCAAGGAGTTCATGGTACACACAAGGAGTTCAGAGACACACAAGGAGTTCATGGTACACACAAGGAGTTCATGGTACACACAAGGAGTTCTATGGTACACACAAGGAGTTCATGGTAACACAAGGAGTTCATGGTACACAAGGAGTTCATGGTACACAAGGAGTTCATGGTACACACAAGGAGTTCATGGTACACACAAGGAGTTCATGGTACACACAAGGAGTTCATGGTACACACAAGGAGTTCATGGTACACACAAGGAGTTCATGGTACACACAAGGAGTTCTAGCAAGACGTCATGGTACACACAAGGAGTTCATGGTACACACAAGGAGTTCATGGTACACACAAGAAGTTCATGGTACACACAAGGAGTTCAAGGTACACACAAGAAGTTCATGATACACACAAGGAGTTCATGGTACACACAAGGAGTTCATGGTACACACAAGGAGTTCATGGTACACACAAGGAGTTCATGGTACACACAAGGAGTTCATGGTACACACAAGGAGTTCAAGGTACACACAAGGAGTTCATGGTACACAAGGAGTTCATGGTACACACAAGTAGTTCATGGTACACACAAGGAGTTCATGGTACACACAAGGAGTTCATGGTACACACAAGGAGTTCATGGTACACACAAGGAGTTCATGGTACACACAAGGAGTTCTAGCAAGACGTCATGGTACACACAAGGAGTTCATGGTACACACAAGGAGTTCATGGTACACACAAGGAGTTCTAGCAAGACGTCATGGTACACACAAGGAGTTCTAGCAAGACGTCATGGTACACACAAGGAGTTCTAGCAAGACGTCATGGTACACAAGAGGAGTCCTTGCAAGACGTCATGGTACACACAAGGAGTTCTAGCAAGACGTCATGGTACACAAGAGGAGTTCTTGCAAGACGTCATGGTACACACAAGGAGATGCAAGACGTCATGGTGCACACAAAGAGTTCTAGCAAGACGTCATGGTACACAAGAGGAGTTCTTGCAAGACGTCATGGTACACACAAGGAGTTCTTGCAAGACGTCATGGTACACACAAGGAGTTCTTGCATGATGTCATGGTACACACAAGGAGTTGCAAGACGCCATGGTGCACACAAGGAGTTCTAGCAAGACGTCATGGTACACAAGAGGAGTTGCAAGACGTCATGGTACACACAAGGAGTTCTTGCATGATGTCATGGTACACACAAGGAGTTGCAAGACGTCATGGTACACACACGGAGTCTCCTAGCAAGACGTCATGGTACACACACGGAGTTCTTTCAAGACGTCATGGTACACAAGAGGAGTTCTTGCAAGACGTCATTATACACACAAGGAGTTCTAGCAAGACGTCATGGTACACACAAAGAGTTCCAGCAAGACTTCATGGTAAACACAAGGAGTTCTAGCAAGACGTCATGGTACACACAAGGAGTTCTACAAGCGTCAGTAAACAAGGAGTTCTGAAGACGTCATTACACACAAGGAGTTCTTGCAAGACGTCATGATACACACAAGGAGTTCTAGCAAGACATCATGGTACACACAAGGAGTTCTAGCAAGACGTCATGGTACACACAAGGAGTTCTAGCAAGACGTCATGGTACACACAAGGAGTTCTAGCAAGACGTCATGGTACACAAAGGAGTTCTAGCAAGACGTCATGGTACACACAAGGAGTTCTAGCAAGACGTCATGGTACACAGGTTCTAGCAAGACGTCATTACACAAGGAGTTCTAGCAAGACGTCATGGTACACAAGAGTTCTAGCAAGACGTCATGGTACAAGAGGTTCTAGAAGACGTCATGGTACACAAGAGGAGTTCTAGCAAGACGTCATGGTACACAAGAGGAGTTCTAGCAAGACGTCATGGTACACACAAGGAGTTCTAGCAAGACGTCATGGTACACAAGGAGTTCTAGCAAGACGTCATGGTACACAAGAGTTCTAGCAGACGTCATGTACACAAAGTTCTTGCAAGACGTCATGGTACACAAGGAGTTCTTGCAAGACGTCATGGTACACACAAGGAGTTCTTGCAAGACGTCATGGTACACACAAGGAGTTCTTGCAAGACGTCATGGTACACACAAGGAGTTCTTGCAAGACGTCATGGAACACAAAAGGTACACACAAAGACAGCATATGTAACTAGTGATAAGAGCAGAATAAGAAAGGTAGAGCTACAGAGCTCTGTCCCACAAGGCACAGTACTCGCACCTATCCTGTTCCTCATTCTCATATCAGACATAGACAGAGATGTAAACCACAGCACTGTATCATCCTTTGCAGATGATACTAGGATCTGCATGAGAGTGTCATCCATTGAGGACACAGCAAATCTCCAAGAAGATATAAACCAAGTTTTCCAATGGGCAACAGAGAACAATATGATGTTCAATGAAGACAAATTGCAGCTACTCCGTTATGAAAAACTGTAGGAAATAATAGCTAGGACTGAGTATATTACAAACTCCAATCACACAATAGAGCGGAAAAGTAATGTGAAGGACATGGGTGTGGTAATGTCCGAATACCTCACCTTCAAAGACCACAACAATGCCACTATTATATCTGCGAGGAAACTGATAGGATGGATAATGAGAACATTCAATACAAGAGATGCCAAGCCAATGATGATCCTTTTCAAATCACTTGTTCTCTCTAGGCTAGAATACTGCTGTACATTAACATCTCCATTCAAGGCAGGTGAAATTGCAGATCTAGAGAATGTACAGAGAACCTTTACTGCACGTATAAGTTCCATCAAACACCTTAACTACTGGGAACGCTTGGAAGCACTAGACTTATATTCACTGGAGCGCAGGCGAGAGAGATATATCATAATCTACACCTGGAAGATTCTGGAGAGACTGGTTCCCAATATGCACACAGAAATCACTCCATACGAAAGCAAAAGACTTGGCAGACGGTGCAACGTACCCCCAGTGAAAAGTAGGGGCGCCACTGGTACACTAAGAGAAAACACAATAAGTGTCCGGGGCCCAAGACTGTTCAACAGCCTCCCACCAGCAATAAGGGACATTACCAGTAGACCTCTGGTTGCCTTCAAGAGGGAGCTGGACAGATACCTAAAGTCAGTGCCAGATCAGCCGGGCTGTGGTTCGTACGTTGGACTACGTGCAGCTAGCAGTAACAGCCTCGTTGATCATGCCCTGATCCACCGGGAGGCCTGGTCATAGACCGGGCCGCGGGGACGTCGATCCCGGAATACCCTCCAGGGTCAGCATTCACAGCTGAACGCACCACCAACTTACCTTGGCCGCAAAATTCATTTCTTGGTCTCAAATCTGTCAACTTAAACATTACAGATATTATATGCAAATAAGCCTCACTTCGGAAACTAATGACGATGTTTCGTTCAAAATCTGGACTATTGTCAAGTCACAATTGAACGAGAGAAAGGTAAAGAAGGCCCGGAATAAATGCTAGTATAGCATAGGATTAAATCTCCTCCACCAGATGGATCAAAGATAGTTGGGTTCAGGTCTCGGTTTGTGAAAACATAAGAATGGAGGAACACTGCAGCAGGCCTACTGGCCCATACCAGGTAAGTCCATATCAAAACCGCCCCTTCCCATGTAAGAACATAAGAACGGAGGAACATAAGAAGTACGACAACGGTTCTGCTACAACCGGCAGTGAGACAACAAACACAGCTGCACTAAATACGCATTATAAAAAAAATAATGGCCAGTAGATAGTAATTCCTCTGGTTCGTATATCAATGGCGGAAGTTATAACATTTGTTGCTCCCAGGGTTGAAGAAACACCTGGGGGGTTCAGGGGGTCAACGCCCCCGCGGCAGTAGGATGCTAGGTACTCAACCTACTTTCTCCTACAAGACGGAGACTGTGAGATCTCATTCAAGCCCTTAAAATATCGAATGGCTTTCGCACACTCAAGCGTGAAGAACTACTTCAAATGCAAAGTAAGTCAATAACTTGAAACAATAAAACGAAACTTCGAGGCAAGAGATGCAACACAAACATGAGTATTTTTTTTTCTTTTGCAAATGCATCTCATTCGAATAAACTACCTCGGAGTTAGAAAATTCCCAGGTCTGGTGAGGCTCCCGTGAGGGTGAGAGGTTGCAGCTAGTGGAGGGTCCAGCCTCTCCCTGCACCTCTCTCCCTACTGCTAGTTGGGACGAGTGTTAGAGAAATAAAGGAAAGAAGTCGAAATCTTATATTATTTACGCGAGGGGAAGCTGCATCCGGAGTTCCAAGGGGTCAGGGAGATGAGTCAGTTTCCGAATCCTCCGGTAATAGTAGATCTTACTATAGAAAACTATAACAAAAGAAGGTGATCATTCCTGGCCAGCCGAGTTCTACTCCGATAATTAATGTGGCAAAGTGTCGATAATCTAAAACAATAAAACGAAACTTCGAGGCAAGAGGTGTAACACAAACTTGAAGAATTTTTTTTTTCAAATGCATCTCAGTGGAACACAGTACTTGTTAAAGCTCCGAGAATGTAAACAAAACAGTTATTTACAAACCAGCTGGGCAAGAACTTTGCTAATATAGTATTCAACTTGACACTGAAGACGGACCAACTGTGATGGATGGAGTCTTGATGTTAGTTCAGTAACTACAGTACATCAGGAAGCGCAGTTAACAGTGAACCATCCAGGCCATAAAAATAGTAGTAGTGGTGGTAGTGGTAGTAGTAGTGGTAGTAGTAGTGGTAGTAGTAGTGGTAGTAGTAGTGGTAGTAGTAGTGGTAGTAGAGGAACTTGACACAGCATCAAAGGAACACACAAGTAGTAGTGGTGGTAGTGGTAGTAGTAGTGGTGGTAGTAGTAGTGGTGGTAGTAGTAGTGATGGTAGTGGTAGTGCCAGTGATGGTAGTGGTAGTAGTAGTGATGGTAGTGGTAGTAGTAGTGATGGTAGTCATAACAATAGCCACCAGCATCCTGGTGTTTGCTCCGAGGCTGCCAGGATGTACAGCTTCCAGCTGTACCACTGCAACTGGAACTAGAACTTCCAGTATAAAGTGACATGAGTGCTGGTGCTAGCAACAGTACTCAGCAGTATAAACATAAGTGCTGGTGCTAGCAACAGTACTCAGCAGTACAAACATGAGTGCTGGTGCTAGCAACAGTACTCAGCAGTATAAACATGAGTGCTAGTGCTAGCAACAGTACTCAGCAGTATAAACATGAGTGCAGGTGCTAGCAACAGTACTCAGCAGTATAAACATGAGTGCAGGTGCTAGCAACAGTACTCAGCAGTATAAACATGAGTGCTGGTGCTAGCAACAGTACTCAGCAGTATAAACATGAGTGCAGGTGCTAGCAACAGTACTCAGCAGTATAAACATGAGTGCTGGTGCTAGCAACAGTACTCAGCAGTATAAACATGAGTGCAGGTGCTAGCAACAGTACTCAACAATATAAACATGAGTGCTGGTGCTAGCAACAGTACTCAGCAGTATAAACATGAGTGCAGGTGCTAGCAACAGTACTCAACAATATAAACATGAGTGCTGGTGCTAGCAACAGTACTCAGCAGTATAAACATGAGTGCTGGTGCTAGCAACAGTACTCAACAATATAAACATGAGTGCTGGTGCTAGCAACAGTACTCAACAATATAAACATGAGTGCTGGTGCTAGCAACAGTACTCAGCAGTATAAACATGAGTGCTGGTGCTAGCAACAGTACTCAGCAGTATAAACATAAGTGCTGGTGCTAGCAACAGTACTCAGCAGTATAAACATGAGTGCTGGTGCTAGCAACAGTACTCAGCAGTATAAACATGAGTGCTGGTGCTAGCAACAGTACTCAGCAGTATAAACATGAGTGCTGGTGCTAACAACAGTACTCTGCAGTATAAACATGAGTGCTGGTGCTAGCAACAGTACTCAGCAGTATAAACATGAGTGCTGGTGCTAGCAACAGTACTCAGCAGTATAAACATGAGTGCAGGTGCTAGCAACAGTACTCAACAATATAAACATGAGTGCTGGTGCTAGCAACAGTACTCAGCAGTATAAACATGAGTGCAGGTGCTAGCAACAGTACTCAACAATATAAACATGAGTGCTGGTGCTAGCAACAGTACTCAGCAGTATAAACATGAGTGCTGGTGCTAGCAACAGTACTCAACATATAAACATGAGTGCTGGTGTAGCAACAGTACTCAAGCAATATAAACATGAGTGCTGGTGCTAGCAACAGTACTCAGCAGTATAAACATGAGTGCTGGTGCTAGCAACAGTACTCAGCAGTATAAACATAAGTGCTGGTGCTAGCAACAGTACTCAGCAGTATAAACATGAGTGCTGGTGCTAGCAACAGTACTCAGCAGTATAAACATGAGTGCTGGTGCTAGCAACAGTACTCAGCAGTATAAACATGAGTGCTGGTGCTAACAACAGTACTCTGCAGTATAAACATGAGTGCTGGTGCTAGCAACAGTACTCAGCAGTATAAACATGAGTGCTGGTGCTAGCAACAGTACTCAGCAGTATAAACATGAGTGCTGGTGCTAGCAACAGTACTCAGCAGTATAAACATAAGTGCTGGTGCTAGCAACAGTACTCAGCAGTATAAACATGAGTGCTGGTGCTAGCAACAGTACTCAGCAGTATAAACATGAGTGCTGGTGCTAACAACAGTACTCACTCTCTCTCCTATATTAACCATGTATGGTCTGATATATGTTTTTTAACGTTCCATGCTGGCAGTGCCCGGAGGGAGTAGAGTGTGGGGAGAGAGCCTTCTGCTTTATTATTCTTGCCTCAAGCATCTTTATACTAGTAGAAAATCTTCAGTCAAGATAGAAAATAGATATTCTTTTCCCTCGTGCAGTCTCTCTCTCTCTCTCTCTCTCTCTCTCTCTCTCTCTCTCTCTCTCTCTCTCTCTCTCTCTCTCTCTCTCTCTCTCTCTCTCTCTCTCTCTCTCTCTCTCTCTCTCTCCTAATTATTGTTGCTCATTATGTGTGGTGATGAGGTAATTTAATTTGTTAGCTGGAGGTCAGTGGAGGTTTGACCGAGGGAGGAAGAAGAGTGAGGATGTGTTGGGATATTCGGGGAAGGGTGGGGAGGAGTTGGGGATGTGTCGGGATGGGCAAGAATATGCGGGGAGGAGTTGGGATGTGTTGGGATGGGTAGGGAGGTGCGGGGAGGAGTGTGGGATGGAATAGGCTGGGTGTGGATGAAATGGGATGAGCATGACTCACGAAATCGTAATGACACGATTGCAAACAAACCATACCACGGGTGGGGTTCGAACCCGCGGTCAGAGAGTCTCTAAACTCGCGACGGTCTGGAGTTTTGAGACTCTCTGACCGCGGGATGAGTATGGACGGGCGGGATGGGGATAGGCTGGGACTAGCTGGGAATAGTACGTAAAAGGGGGTAGGTAAGTTGAAGCATGGGTTGGAAGGTTAGAGGAAGAGTAGAGATGGATGGGAACTGGGAAGGTTGAGGGAGACAGTTGATGGGAGTCGAGGGTAAAGCAGATTAAGGTTAGGTAATTTTTGTCAGGAAACATGACAAGTGTTACAAGGACCCAAGTGGAAATAAGTCACTTTGAGTTTCTTGTGTTATCCCAGGTAATGTACACGTGTGCTGCTGTGATAACATCACAGTGAACAGGTAATGTACACGTGTGCTGCTGTGATAACATCACAGTGAACAGGTAATGTACACGTGTGCTGCTGTGATAACATCACAGTGAACAGGTGATGTCACAATATGCAGAACAACCACTGTGAAAAAATAGTGAAATTCCAAGCGCTTTCGTGACTCCTGACATTATCAAGGAACTATCCACATAATCGGTTCCTTGATAATGTGAAAAATCACAAAAGCCCTGGAATTTCACAATTTTTTTCACAGTGGTTGTTCTGTATTTGTGTATATCTGTACCTGAATAAACTTATAATCCTCAGCTGGAGCTTTTGGCCATCTGACCGAGGCCTTCCGCTGGCTTACCGATCCATCCCTTTAAAAAATATGGTTATAATTATAACCATTTGATGTCAAGCAGAGGAAGGGAAATGAGAGCATCAGAGCAGAACTCTGCGTGATGTGTTCTCCTCGAGGGAGGTCTGAAGCCTCTCTGTCCTCTGATGTCCGTACTCGCCTTCCGGTCTTCTTTTTTTTCTTTCCCTCATTTGTTTTTAGCGCTGCACTGCCACCTTCCAGGATCGAGCTCCAGTAGCCACTTGTCTGGCCAAACATTCAGTTAGTTGAGGTTGTATAAGCAAGACAACATGAGCGGGTTGTGGCAGTTTATTTAGGAAGACGTTTCGCTCCCAGGGGACTTTATTAAATCATTGATAATGAGGAAAATGCGCGTGCAACACCAAGTTTCTTCACTGACGAAACGTTTCTCCTAAGCTGCAGGCAACGTTTCACCTGCAGCGCAGGCGAAATGTTGCACCATTAAAGATTCCAAATGTTGCACATTTGTCTTGCTCATCAACTTGTCGGTGTTGCACCAGATATAACTGAGTGGTGTGTTGGTGAGCCCTGGTGAAGGACTCCTTCATACATACAATACCATAATCCATACACTATGTCTTATTTACATATTGTCGGTAAATTCCACCATTGTATTACCTGTCCAGGTCACGCTGTAGTCTTCCCTTGCCTCGCCTTTCTCTCCTCCTCATTAATTTCACGACTTGCGCGACCAGAGGTAGATAGAACACTATCTTTCTTGGGCAGCTCATTTATAAATGCCAGACTAGGTACGAGATGTCCGTCCTTGTGGAACCCCATTTGTCATGCTTGTCCTTCCTGATCCATCATCCCGGATTATCACCCTCTGTCTCCTTCATAGGGATTCTTTGATCCACTCTACCGACATTGCTGTTACCATTGTCTGTGGTTCAGTTTTCAATGCTTTCTGGCAGTCCCAGAACATGCAGTCAACCCACCCGTTTTTTAAGTAAAAATGGCACAAGTGTAACTAATGTGACACTTTATTGTGGCAACGTTTCGCTCTCCAGGAGCTTTATCAAGCCTAAAGTTAACGGCTTGATAAAGCTAATGGAGAGCGAAACGTTGCCACAATAAAATGTCACATTAGTTGCATTTGTGTCCTTTGACTTAACATATTGTCGGTAATTCTACCAACATTAACACCCACTTTTTGTCTACTTTGTTTTGTGTTATTGTTATGGAGGAGCTGCTTGCTGAGAGTCGCTGAGCCGTCACTGTACCCATGATGCCCCCATGTTGACACCGATGCTCTTCTGTTGCTTCGAAACTCTCCTGGCTACGTTACCTTGTTATGATGTAAAGGAGTTGGAACACAGACAAGCTTAAGAATGAGAGTTTTGCAATATTTAAGGAAGTTATATCAGCCAGAGCCGCAGAGAGTATGTGTGTCGTTGTTTCCTGCTTGTCCCCTTCCTGGAGATGATCTTTATAAGACTTTCGCCTCTCCCAGCGAGAAATGTTGACCCAAGCGACAAATGAAAACATATTCACCATCATTGATTCAACTACTCTCTTGCCTGAAGTGCACAGACATCATAATTCAGATGACACTCCCATCTGCAACATTCCCCACCTCTCCCACCTACAACATTCCAAACCTCTCCCACCTGCAACATCCCCCACCTCTCCCACCTGCAGGACTCAAGTCCCGCTAACCGGTTTCCCCGAATCCCTGCTGGAATACTGGGTCTATATTCCCTATTTTCCAGTGTTCTGTCTTCCAGTGACTTAGAGATTTTAACCAGCGGCGCTCAAGAGACACAGAACAAGCTTCTACGGAGAGAAGATATTGCTCTAAAGCAACTTTATTAAGCCATAATCAATAAAAGCACGTTCTGCAACGTGTGTCTTGTTGCAACACTGTCGGCAGTTCGCCATTGGGATCCAGCCAGCGGCTCTGCTTCCTCTCTCAGAACCCCTCAAGGACGCGTTGTCTATGTTATATCCAGTTCTCTCCGTAGTTACTTCAGTACTTTCCCCTGTTACGTGGGCTGAATGTTCTCACTTCCACTCTGTCTATTAGATTCTCTCTCTGGTGTTGTCACTGACTTTGGACATAATCCAACTCTTGATCCTGTGTTTAGTTTCTCACAGACTTCCTTGTCATTCCTCGTGAGCTCTCTTCCTTCCTTCTTTAATCACCTTACCTGGTCTTACCCGTTTGTCTTCCTTCTGGTGTGACTGTAGAGCGGATAGTGAGAGTCTAATAGGTGATGATGATGGTGGGATAGTGAGAAATGAGAGAATAGTGTGAGGCTGTGTTTCGCTGATGCCCCCTCTCTCTCTCTCTCTCTCTCTCTCTCTCTCTCTCTCTTCACTCTCTCTCTCTCTTTCTCCACACCAGTGTGTAGCAGCTGTAGGCAAATATTCTAAAAAAAAAAAAGTTTATCTTTTAATATAAACCGCTGCTACAGTTGCATTTTATGAGAAAAATTATACAAAACCTCATTGTTTTATTTCAAGCAGTAAACCTTAACAGTTTTTCGTGTTATTTACATGCATATTTTAGCTAAAAAAAATTGAAGTATGTCAGGAAAGGCGTCGATCTGCTCTGAAAATTCATAATAACAATCATGTGCCGGGGATTTTGGGAAAATATTGATGAATGTGGACAGTTTATATGCCTTAAAAGGAATTTATACCTAATAGGTAAAACTGGCTTAAATAGCAACGCTCTTCTTGCCGAATAAGGCAAGCGAAAAATTGTGTATGTAATAATTTCGCAAAAATCATTCTGAACCTAACGAAAAAAAAATATTTCATTGTGTTTGTTTACCATTGCATTATTGTAAACTTATCTAAAATATATTTAGTTGGATTAGGCTAAATTAAATTAAATAAGGTTAGGTAAGTTTTCTAAGGTTCTTTTGGTACAAAATTATTAATTTTTACATTAACATAAATGAAAAAATATATCTTTAAATGTATTAAGAAAAGACTTAATTTTAAATGAGTTCTTGCTAATTGACTAGTTTTACCTATTCGGCACGATATATATATTTTTTTTCAACAAGTCGGCCGTCTCCCACCGAGGCAGGGTGACCCAAAAAGAAAGAAAATCCCCAAAAAGAAAATACTTTCATCATCATTCAGCACTTTCACCACACTCATACATAATCACTGTCTTTGCAGAGGAGCTCAGATACGACAGCTGAGAATTGTCCCTCCCAGCTGTCACTATCCCAGACCCCTCCTTTAAAGTGCAGGCATTGTACTTCCCATTTCCAGGACTCAAGTCCAACTAAATCAATTAACTGGTTTCCCTGAATCCCTTCACAAAATGTTACCCTGCTCACACTCCAACAGATCGTCATGTACCAAAATCCATTTGTCTCCATTCACTCCTATCTAACACGCTCACACATGCTTGCTGGAAGTCCAAGCCCCTCGCCCACAAAACCTCCTTTACCCCCTCCCTCCAACCTTTTCTAGGACGACCCCTACCCAGCCTTCCTTTCCCTACAAATTTATACGCTCTATAAGTCATTCTACTTTGATCCATTCTCTCTAAATGACCAAACCACCTCAACAACCCCTCTTCAGCCCTCTGACAAATACTTTTAGTAACTCCACATCTTCTCCTAATTTTCACACTCCGAATTTTCTGCATAATATTTACACCACACATTGCCCTTAGACAGGACATCTCCACTGCCTCCAGCCTCCTCCTCGCTGCAGAATTTGCAACCCATGCTTCATATATATATATATATATATATATATATATATATATATATATATATATATATATATATATATATATATATATATATATATATATATATATATGCTGCTATTTTAAAGTGTATGTGAAATATTCCTTTTGTATATTCTATATTCTTTTCCTTTTGTCCCTTTTATGCCTTCGTCTCCCCTCTTCCTGTCTTCATTCTTTCTATTACTCTTCTCTCCTGTTCCTTTCACTCACCCTTTTCATGGTTATATTTCTTAAGAAAGGTTGCGTCTTAAAAACCTCTCCTCCCAGCCTTTATCATTCTCTCTCTCTCTCTCTCTCTCTCTCTCTCTCTCTCTCTCTCTCTCTCTCTCTCTCTCTCTCTCTCTCTCTCTCTCTCTCTCTCTCTCTCTCTTTCTCTCTTTCAAGGAGTTAATGAAATTCCTATGGTAAGTAAATTCTGTTTCTCCGCATTACCCCCTCCTTCTCCCTGTCCCCCTGCCCCTCCCTCATCTCCCCCTCTATTCCCTCCCCCATATAGATCCCCTACCCTGGTTATTCATGTCTCTTTACCCCCCACCTCTCTTGATATTCACCTCGCTTCCCCCTCCCCCCTTTTTACTTCCCATTTTTCCTCCGCACTCTCTCTCTCTTACCCCTTCCCTCCCTCCATTCCTTCATTCCTCCATCCCTCCCTCCCTCCCTTCCTTCCTCCCTCCCTCCCTCGTATGAAGAATTCACATATTACCTCACACCACAGTCTCTATGCACAAACACACACACACACACACACACACACACACACACACATATTACCTCTCTGGTTCTGCTCTATGGTAGTGAATCTTCTCCACGCATCTCCCCGCGAAGAGGAGACTAGGTGACGTTTAGACCCGCCCTGAACACATTGTCATTAGATAATGGTCCACAGCGGACCGAAACGTCGACTTGAGATGCCTCAAGCATTGTCCCAGTCATGGTATTGTCTTTCGTAAATTGTTCCAGCCACGGTATTGTCATTTGTAAATTGTTCCAGCCACGGTATTGTAATTTGTAAATTGTTCCAGCCATAGTATTGTGATTTGTAAATATTTCCAGCCATGGTATTGTCATTTGTAAATTGTTCCAGCCACGGTATTGTAATTTGTAAATTGTTACAGCCATGGTATTGTGATTTGTAAATTGTTCCAGCCATGGTATTGTCATTTGTAAATTGTTCCAGCCACGGTATTGTAATTTGTAAATTGTTCCAGCCACGGTATTGTCATTTGTAAATTGTTCCAGCCACGGTATTGTCATTTGTAAATTGTTCCAGCCATGGTATTGTCATTTGTAAATTGTTCCAGCCACGGTATTGTCATTTGTAAATTGTTCCAGCCATGGTATTGTAATTTGTAAATTGTTCCAGCCACGGTATTGTCATTTGTAAATTGTTCCAGCTACGGTATTGTCATTTGTAAATTGTTCCAGCCATGGTATTGTAATTTGTAAATTGTTCCAGCCACACGGTATTGTCATTTGTAAATTGTTCCAGCCACGGTATTGTCATTTGTAAATTGTTCCAGCCACGGTATTGTAATTTGTAAATTGTTCCAGCCATGGTATTGTCATTTGTAAATTGTTCCAGCCACGGTATTGTCATTTGTAAATTGTTCCAGCCATGGTATTGTAATTTGTAAATTGTTCCAGCCACGGTATTGTCATTTGTAAATTGTTCCAGCCACGGTATTGTCATCTGTAAATTGTTCCAGCCATGGTATTGTCATTTGTAAATTGTTCCAGCCACAGTATTGTCATTTGTAAATTGTTCCAGCCATGGTATTGTAATTTGTAAATTGTTCCAGCCATGGTATTGTCATTTGTAAATTGTTCCAGCACGGTATTGTCATTTGTAAATTGTTCCAGCCATGGTATTGTAATTTGTAAATTGTTCCAGCCACACGGTATTGTCATTTGTAAATTGTTCCAGCCACGGTATTGTCATTTGTAAATTGTTCCAGCCATGGTATTGTAATTTGTAAATTGTTCCAGCCATGGTATTGTCATTTGTAAATTGTTCCAGCCATGGTATTATAATTTGTAAATTGTTCCAGCCACGGTATTGTCATTTGTAAATTGTTCCAGCCATGGTATTATAATTTGTAAATTGTTCCAGCCACACGGTATTGTAATTTGTAAATTGTTCCAGCCATGGTATTGTAATTTGTAAATTGTTCCAGCCATGGTATTGTCATTTTATGTTCCAGTAAACTATTGTCATTTGTAAATTGTTCCAGCCATGGTATTGTAATTTTCATGTGTTCCATACACATATTGTCATTTTATGTGTCCTAGCTACTGTATTGTCTTGTAAATTGTTCCAGCCATGGATTTTCTTCTACAATTGTTCCAGCATTGGAGTATGGTCTTTGTACATTGGTGTGTGTATGTGATGATGAATTATGTGGTTGTGTGATGTCACATGTGGTATTGTGGTTGTGGTGATGTCACAGTGGTGGTGTGTGGTATGTCACAGGTGTGTTGTAGTGTGTGATGCACAGTGGTGGTGTTGTAGTGTGGTGATGTCACATTGGTGGTGTTGTAGTGATGTCACATTGGTGGTGTTGTGGTGTGGTGATGTCCATGGTGTGTAATGTGGTGTGGTGATGTCACATTGGTGGGTTGTATGTGGTGATGTCATAGTGGTGTGTTGTGTGTGGTGATGTCACAGTGGTGGTGGTGTAGTGGTGATGTCACAGTGGTGGTGGTGTGTGTGGTATGTCACATTGGTGTGTTGTAGTGTGGTGATGTCACATGGTGGTGTTGTGGTGATGCACAGTGGTGGTAAGGTGTAGTGTGGTGATGTCACATTGGTGGTGTGTAGTGTGTGATTCCAGTGTGGTGTTGTGGTGATGTCACAGTGGTGGTGTGGTGTAGTGGGTGATGTCCATGTGGTGTTGTAGTGGTGATGTCACATTGGTGGTGTTGTAGTGTGGTGATGTCACAGTGGTGGTGTTGTGGTGATGTCACAGTGGTGGTGTTGTGGTGATGTCACAGTGGTGGTGGTGGTGTAGTGTGGTGATGTCACATTGGTGGTGTTGTAGTGTGGTGATGTCACATTGGTGGTGTTGTAGTGTGGTGATGTCATAGTGGTGGTGTTGTAGTGTGGTGATGTCATAGTGGTGGTGGTGTAGTGTGGTGATGTCACAGTGGTGGTGGTGGTGTAGTGTGGTGATGTCACATTGGTGGTGTTGTAGTGTGGTGATGTCACAGTGGTGGTGTTGTGGTGATGTCACATTGGTGGTGTTGTGGTGTGGTGATGTCACAGTGGTGGTGTTGTGGTGTGGTGATGTCACATTGGTGGTGGTGTAGTGTGGTGATGCCAAAGTAGTGTTGTAGTGTGATGTCACAGTGGTGGTGAAAACACCACGCATACACTCCTCTTTCCTCCTTTTATTCTCTTCTTCCTCCTCATCCTATTCTCTTCCTCCTCCTCCTCCTCCTCTTCCTCCCATCTCTTCTAATACATCCGTATCTTCCTTCTCCTCACCTCTCTTCTTCCTCCTCCTCTTCCCTCACCCTCACTTCTCTCTCTTCTACCTCATATTTTCAGAGGCAAATTTGGGAGGTGCAAAGATGCAAATTGTCACCTGAACTATGCATACAAACGAACCAGCAACACAAGTATCCCCTTCCCGGGAGAGAGTGAGAGTGAGAGAGAGTGAGAGAGAGGAGAGAGAGAGAGAGAGAGAGAGAGAGAAGAGAGAGAGAGAGAGATGGAAGCTGACCTAATGTACAAGAAAGGTATACAATACCGACAAAATGAAAGTTAAGACACAGGTGAAACATCTGGGTAACTTTATTGTAGACGTTTCGCCCTCCAGTGGCTTTATCAATACACTGGAGGGCGAAACGTCAGCAATAATGATATACAGATGTCGCACATGTGTCTTAACTTTCTTCAAGGTGACCTAATGGTATTTAATGTTTGACTTTAAATATACAGGGTGTTTCAAAGTGTTGGACCCCAATTTCAAAGCAGCTTGCTTTGAAATTGGGTCCATCTCTTTGAAACACCTTGTTGTCTTGTCGTCACTCATACCACTGATGTACTTCTCTCTCTCTCTCTCTCTCTCTCTCTCCTCTCTCTCTCTCTCTCTCTCTCTCTCTCTCTCTCTCTCTCTCTCTCTAACTGAAAAACATTACAATTTCTTTTCAAATATCTGAACTTTAGGTACTAAAGTGCTTTATAAAACATTCCAAAGGCCTTCTAAGGTTTCCAGGTGTTTTAAAAAGTTTACAGGTGTTTTAAAAGGTTTACAGGTGTTTTAAAAGGTTTACAGGTGTTTTAAAAGGTTTCCAAGTGTCTTAAAAAGTTTCTAGATGTCCTAAAAGGATTCCAGGTGTCTTAAAAGATTTCCAGGTGTTTTAAAGGTTTCCACTTGTTTTAAAAGGCCTTCAGGTGTCTTAAAAGGTTTCCAGGTGTCTTAAAAGGTTTCCATGTGTTTTAAAAGTTTTCCAATTGTCTTAAGAGGTTTCCCTGTGTCTCAAAAGGTTTTCCTGTGTCTCAAAAGGTTTCCAGATATCTTCAAAGGCTCTCAGATACGATCAAACTATTTCATAGAAGGAAAAACGCGTCGAGAAACCCTAACAGGTTTTCAGGCCCTTTTTTTTTTAATAACAAACTTTCACTACTATTTCGAAAGCTTCGAAAGCCATCTTCCATACATTTTAAAAGTCTTCGAGTCGTTCAAAAGGTTTTGAAGAGTCTTGAAGCTCTGCCAGACATGTTGAAAATTTATGTTTTGAAGGATGGGTGGATAGTTTGCTGGGGTAGTGCCAATGGTGCCACCAGTAACTACTATTACTGGTGCCACTAGTAACTACCATTATTAGTGCCACCAGTAACTACCATCACTGATGCCTCCAGTGACTACCAATACTGATGCCAACTTGTAACTACCATCACTGGTACCACTTGTAACTACCATTACTGGTACCACCAGTAACTACCAACACTGGTGCCACTAGTAACTACCATTACTGGTGCCACCAGTAACTACCATCACTGGTGCCACCAGTAACTACCATTATTGATACCACTAGTAACTACCATCACTGGTACCACTAGTAACTACCATCACTGGTACCACCAGTAACTACCATCACTGGTACCACCAGTAACTACCATCATTGGTACCACCAGTAACAACCATCACAGGTACTACCAGTAACTACCATCACAGGTGCCACCAGTATCTTTCCACCTCGCACACATTACAGGACTATAGACAGTTCATGGGTAGCCTCACACATTAACAGGACTATAGACAGCTCCAGAGTAGCCTTGCACATTAACAGGATTATAGACAGCTCCTGGGTAGCCTCGCATTCATTAACAGAATTATAGACAACTCCTGGAGAGCCTAGCATTCATTAACAGGATTATAGACAGCTTCTGTGGAGCCTCGCACAAACTAACAGGACTATAGACAAATCTAGGGTAGCCTCGCACACACTAACAGGACTATAGACAGCTCCGGGGTAGCCTCGCACACACTAACAGGGCTATAGACAGCTCCTAGGTAGCCTCGCACACACTAACAGGACTATAGGCAGCTCCTGGGTATCCTCTCACTCATTAACAGGACTATAGACAGCTCCTGGGTAGCCTCGCATTCATTAACAGGATTATAGACAGCTCCTGGGGAGCATCGCATTCATTAACAGGATTATAGACAGCTTCTAGGGAGCCTCGCACAAACTAACAGGACTATAGACAGCTCCGGGGTAGCCTCGCACACACTAACAGGACTATTGACAGCTCCTGTGTAGCCTCGCACACACTAACAGGGCTATAGACAGCTCCTAGGTAGCCTCGCACACATTTACACGACTATAGGCAGCTCCTGAGTAGCCTCTCACACATTAACAGGACTATAGACAGCTCCTGGGTAGCCTCACACACATTAACAGGACTATAGGCAGCTCCTGGGTAGCCTCTCACTCATTAACAGGACTATAGGCAGCTCCTGGGTAGCCTCACACACATTAACAGGACTATAGGCAGCTCCTGGGTAGCCTCTCACTCATTAACAGGACTATAGACAGCTCCTGGGTAGCCTCTCACTCATTAACAGGACTATAGACAGCTCCTGGGTAGCCTCTCACTCATTAACAGGACTATAGTCAGCTCCTGGGTAGCATCGCACACATTAACACGACTATAGACAGCTCCTGGGTAGCCTCTCACTCATTAACAGGACTATAGACAGCTCCTGGGTAGCCTCTCACTCATTAACACGACTATAGACAGCTCCTGAGTAGCCTCTCACTCATTAACAGGACTATAGGCAGCTCCTGGGTAGCATCGCACACATTAACACGACTATAGACAGCTCCTGGGTAGTCTCTCACTCATTAACAGGACTATAGGCAGCTCCTGGGTAGCCTTTCACTCATTAACAGGACTATAGACAGCTCCTGGGTAGCCTCTCACTCATTAACAGGACTATAGGCAGCTCCTGGGTAGCCTCTCACTCATTAACAGGACTATAGGCAGCTCCTGGGTAGCCTCTCACTCATTAACAGGACTATAGACAGCTCCTGGGTAGCCTCTCACTCATTAACAGGACTATAGACAGCTCGTGGGTAGCCTCTCACTCATTAACAGGACTATAGACAGCTCCTGGGTAGCCTCTCACTCATTAACAGGACTACAGACAGCTCCTGGGTAGCCTCGCACACATTAACAGGGCTACAGATAGCTCCTAGGTAGCCTCGCACACATTAACAGGACTATAGGCAGCTCCTGGGTAGCCTCGCACACATTAACAGGGCTACAGACAGCTCCTGGGTAGCCTCGCACACATTAACAGGACTACAGACAGCTCCTGGGTAGCCTCGCACACATTAACAGGGCTACAGACAGCTCCTGGGTAGCCTCGCACACATTAACAGGACTACAGACAGCTCCTGGGTAGCCTCGCACACATTAACAGGACTATAGGCAGCTCCTGGGTAGCCTCGCACACATTAACAGGGCTACAGACAGCTCCTGGGTAGCCTCGCACACATTAACAGGGCTACAGACAGCTCCTGGGTAGCCTGCACACATTAACAGGGCTACAGACAGCTCCTGGGTAGCCTCGCACACATTAACAGGACTACAGACAGCTCCTGGGTAGCCTCGCACACATTAACAGGGCTACAGACAGCTCTTGGGTAGCCTCGCACACATTAACAGGGCTACAGACAGCTCCTGGGTAGCCTCGCACACATTAACAGGGCTACAGACAGCTCCTGGGTAGCCTCGCACACATTAACAGGGATACAGACAGCTCCTGGGTAGCCTCGCACACATTAACAGGGCTACAGATAGCTCCTGGGTAGCCTCGCACACATTAATAGGGCTACAGACAGCTCCTGGGTAGCCTCTCACACATTAACAGGGCTACAGACAGCTCCTGGGTAGCCTCGCACACATTAACAGGACTACAGACAGCTCCTGGGTAGCCTCGCACACATTAACAAGGCTACAGATAGCTCCTGGGTAGCCTCGCACATATTTACAGTGCTACAGACAGCTCCTGGGTAGCCTCGCACACATTAACAGGGCTACAGACAGCTCCTAGGTAGCCTCGCACATATTAACAGGGCTACAGACAGCTCCTGGGTAGCCTCGCACATATTAACAGGGCTACAGTCAGCTCCTGGGTAGCCTCGACTGAACCAGATCTAAACGCATCAGATTCTTATTCGCGAGAACCAACGAACTACAGAACATAAACAGACATCAGACTTGCCAACCTGTGGAGAATTAGACACATGTGCAACTTCTGGGTATGTTTATTTTTAGACGTTTCGCCACTGAGTGTCTTTATCAATACAATACAAGGACATAATGTGAAGATTGTAGAACTATATACCAAAAAAAATGAGATAATAATCAGACCCTGAATGTTGAAGTTGGTGAAGAGCACCGAAGTCTTGAGGACTCCGGTGCTCTTCACCAACTACAAGACTGAGGGGAATTATTGTTTCAGGGTACAACTACTCTGTTCCCTCAGTAATTCACATCTTCGTCTCTCCGGGAATTAACTCAACAAGATCAAGAACATCAACATCAAAAACAAGACACTAGGGAGTCTAGGCATGACCTCCCTCTTCGCCAGAGTCCACACACACACCGCGCCATTGATTTATTACATCGCAAACTAAGGTGGAACATGAACCTGCCTGTACCTTGCCAAGATTTCGTGAAACTAACTGAAGTCTCCATGACCTTCAATAGTTTTTCTATTGGTAATATTTTATTTTTTTTACAGATGTTATAGCTACGGGCTCACAGATCGTTGCAGTGTTGGTGAATCTGTATTTGGAATCACTAGAGGCCGAGAGATTCACAAGTATTCTTGGCGTCAGGATGATTCTCGTGGAGGGGAACTTGAAGTCTCGGGGAAGTTCCTAGTTTAATTCCATATGACACACGCATGGCAGGAATGGTAGCGGTCAGTGTAGAAGGCAGTCAGCCATGGAGCAGAGGGGTGTAAGTGGTTGCCAGGAAGGTCGAGGTGTGAGAGAGACGTCTAGTTGAACAAACGTAGCTGACCCAACTAGATGGGACACTATGGCTAGACAGAAATATAGATTAACAACCTCTTACACTGGAATCACGTTGTCTGACTTTTTTTTTGCTTTATTCTGAGTAATTTACATTATGTACGATAATTGTACTTATGTGTACCTGGGTCTAAATAAACTTACTAATTCTGAGATGCTGGGTTAAGACTGTCTACCCTTATTTGTCGACTGGTTCCACTTAGACACTCGAGAGTCAGCTGGTCCTACTTAGACACTTGAGCGTCAGCTGGTCCTTCTTAGACACTTGAGCGTCAGCTGGTCCTTCTCAAGGTCTACTTGGCCAGGCGATAACTCTACCCTGGAGATCTATGATGACAGGAGAGTTAAGTCAGGGAAGAGGAACGCGACTCGTAGTGTGCCAGGAAGCGGTTGATGTGTTGGCATTACACCCGCCACACTGAGCACCCGCCGGGTGACCCAGGTTACCCGCCACTACCCGTCATCTACCCGGTGGCTACTAGTTGATCCATGTGAGTACTCTATTTCTTCCCTGCCAGCTCTTCCAGTCTGTGGATCAATTTCCGAGGTGATGCAGTGTTAATTGCCTTCCTAAAGTCCAAGAAAGTGCAGCCAATCCGTCCTCTTCTCTCTTGATGTCCAACATTGTGTCAGAGACTTGCAGCCAGTGTCGTAAGCACTCACCTTGCTGTCCTCACCTGTTTGTACACATAAATACTTGGGTATCTTTATTGAGGAAACGTCTCGCCCCACAGTGGCTTCATCAGTCCAATACAAAGACTGATGAAGCCACTGTGGGGCGAGACGTTTCCTCAATAAAGATACCCAGGTGTTGCATATGTGTCTAATTTATCACCTGTTTGTGCCTTGCAGGGGTCGAATCACGGATCCTGGCTAGACTCCTTTGGCAACTCCTATACCTCTGCTCCTTGGATTTCTGTCCTCTATGACCCTAGCATACCTACTCTTGAAGCTGTGTATAGCGTTTCCCAACACCTGTTATGTATGTGTGTGAGTGTGTGTGTACTTAGTTATAACTATTATGGTGGGCCTTTCCTCTTTTCTTTCTACCTCTTCCTTCTTCCCCTTCTTCCTCTCCTCGTTTCCTTCTCCTCCTTCCTCCTGTTCCCTCTTCCTACCAGCACTTTTCTCTTCCTCTTTTTTCATCCGCCTTCATTCTTTCCTTCCTCCGTCTTTTTGCTTCACCTCTTCCTCCTCCTCCTCCTCCTCCTCCTCCTCCTCCTCCTCCTCCTCCTCCTCTTCCTCCTCCTCCTCCTCCTCTTCCTCCTCCTCCTCCTCCTCCTCCTCTTCCTCCTCCTCCTCCTCCTCCTCTTCCTCCTCCTCTCCTCACTATCAGCCTCATTTACCTCCCGTTACATTCATTTCTCTCTTCCTCTTTCTTTATTCTATTCTCCCTCTTTTTCTTTCCCTCCTTCCATCCCTCCTACCCTCCCCCCTCTTCCCGTCCTTCCTCCCTCCCTCCTTTCATCTCTATCTTCCCGGGTCTATGAAAGAATATTCCCTCGTGAGAATTTATAGCTGGAGCCTTCCCCTCACTCTGACTCCCCTATTGTAGGGAAAATGGGGAGGTCTGAGGACCTGCTTCGAGGGAAGATGAGGTCGGAGAAGTTGCTTTGAGGGGAGATGCGGTCTGAGGACCTGTTTTGAGGGTAGATAAGTGCTCTGAGGGGAGATAAGGACAGTCAGTGGAAAATAATGCACAAATTAAAAAAAAGTGAAAGAGAGAGAGAGAGAGAGAGAGAGAGAGAGACAGAGAGACAGAGAGACAGAGAGACAGAGAGACAGAGAGACAGAAAGAGAGTTTCCCTTCACTGCAAATTGCTGTATCGTTAATTTGCATAAGAAATCCTCCAGGAACTCCTGGGATGGTCATCCTGCGCTGCGCCTAATTTCACTGACTTTGCACATCTTTTATACTAAGACTCTAGCTCTGGGGTCGTACTTCACTGCTTAGTATTGGGGGTCGTAGTTCATTACTTAGTACTGGGAGTCGTGCTTCACTACTTGTTTAGTACTGGGGGTAGTACTTCGCCCTTTGTTTAGTACTGTGGTCGTACTTCACTACTTGTTTTAGTACTGGGGGGTCGTACTTCACTACTTGTTTAGTACTGGGGTAGTACTTCAATATTTGTTTAGTACTTGGGGTCGTACTTCACTGCTTGTTTAGAACTGGGGTCGTTCTTCACTATTTGTTAAGTACTGGGGTCGTATTTCACTACTTGTTTAGAACTGGGGTCGTACTTCACTACTTGTTTAGTATTGGGGTCGTACTTCACTACTTGTTCAATACTGGGGCCGTACTTCAGTACTTGTTTAGTATTGGGGTCGTACGTCACTACTTATTTAGTATTGGGAGTAGTACTTCACTACTTGTTTAGTACTGAGGTCGCACTTCACTACTTTAGTACTGAGGTCGTACTTCACTACTTGTTTACTACTGAGGTTGTACTTCACTAGTTTAGTACTGAGGTCGTACTTCACTAGTTTAGTACTGGTCGTACTTCAGTAATTTAGTACTGAGGTCGTACTTCACTAGTTTAGTACTGGTCGTACTTCACTAGTTTAGTACTGAGGTCGTACTTCACTAGTTTAGTACTGGTTGTACTTCAGTAATTTAGTACTGAGGTCGTACTTCACTAGTTTAGTACTGAGGTCGTACTTCACTAGTTTAGTACTGAGGTCGTACTTCACTAGTTTAGTACTGAGGTCGTACTTCACTAGTTTAGTACTGAGGTCGTACTTCACTAGTTTAGTACTGAGGTCGTACTTCACTAGTTTAGTACTGAGGTCGTACTTCACTAGTTTAGTACTGAGGTCGTACTTCACTACTTATTGCCTACCTTCATTCTCTTCTCTGTTGTACTTCTCTAAGTTCTTCCTCCTCGTAGTCCCCCTTCTCTTCCTCCTCCTCCTCTTCCTTGTTCTTTAAAGTCGTCCCAGACACTCAGTGGTCAACTAAACTAACTGCAAACGTAAAGAATGAAACAAGGCAGTGAATGTTGACCAGTTACATCACTACAACCATCAACCACCACAACCAGCAACCACCACAACCAGCAACCACCACAACCAGCAACCACCACAACCAGCAACCACCACAACCAGCAACCACCACAACCAGCAACCACCACAACCAGCAACCACCACAACCAGCAACCACCACAACCAGCAACCACCACAACCAGCAACCACCACAACCAGCAACCACCACAACCAGCAACCACCACAACCAGCCCCTACGTTACAATACCTACCACCACTACAACCATGCACTCATCGTGTGTTGTTTACAGCGGGTGTAAACCCAGACTCCAGTACTGAGCCGGTTTACGTGTTACCAGCTAAGAGTGTCTGGAGATGCTTGTCCTCTTTTCCTGGCCACTAAACACGCATCATCTCCGTGAAGATGGTGGGATGCTAGCGACCATTCTCACGGGCGACCATTACAACCAGTGACCATCTCACCTACCACCTCTGCTGGAGATGGTTTCCACCAGTGACCATTTGTACCAGTGAACATTTGTACCAACGAACATTTGTACCAGTGAACATTTGTACCAACGAACATTTGTACCAGTGAACATTTGTACCAGTGAACATTTGTACCAGTGACCATTTGTACCAGTGACCATTTGTACCAGTGACCATTTCCAGTATCAACCATTCCCACCAACGACCATCACCCGTGAAGACATTAAGACATGTACTGTATTATTACTTTATAGCCTGCTGGTGCTGCTGGTGCTGCTGGTGCTGCTGGTGCTGCTGCTGGTGCTGCTGGTGCTGCTGGTGCTGCTGCTGGTGCTGCTGGTGCTGCTGCTGGTGCTGCTGCTGCTGCTGGTGTTGCTGCTGCTGCTGGTGTTGGTGCTGGTGGTGCTGCTGCTGCTGTTGGTGCTGCTACTGGTGCTACTGCTGAAGGTTTGATGCTGCTGGTGCTGGTGTGCTGGTGGTGGTGGTGGTGGTGCTGCTGCTGCTGCTGGTGTGCTGGTGATGGTGGTGGTTTGCTGCTGCTGTTACTGGTGCTGTTATTGCTGCTGGTGTTGCTGTTGGTGCTACTGCTGCAGCTGTTGATGTTGTCGTTGATTTTGTTGTTGCTGGTGGTGGTGTTGGCGCTGCTGCTGCTGCTGTTTCTACTGCTGTTGCAGCAGCTGCTGTTTCTACTGCTGCTGCAGCTGGCCTCTCTTACGTAATTACCTTAATTCTATCCCGTAACAATATAATTAAGAGGTATCAAAGGAGCCGCCCGGTGTTACTGCGATAATTAATATAATTAACAGAGTGAGTTTTAATTTGGTCACATTTGCATACTCGCATTTTTTCGTTAATATACAAGTTAATATACAAGTTAATATACAAGTTAATATACAAGTTAATATACAAGTTAATATACAAGTTAATATACAAGTTAATATACAAGTTAATATACAAGTTAATATACAAGTTAATATACAAGTTAATATACAAGTTAATATACAAGTTAATATACAAGTTAATATACAAGTTAATATACAAGTTAATATACAAGTTAATATACAAGTTAATATACAAGTTAATATACAAGTTAATATACAAGTTAATATACAAGTTAATATACAAGTTAATATACAAGTTAATATACAAGTTAATATACAAGTTAATATACAAGTTAATATACAAGTTAATATACAAGTTAATATACAAGTTGATCATCACAATGATGATTTTTCTATCATTGTTTTGTGTTTAAATTTGTGGTTGCAATAGTGGGGGGGGGGAGTCTAGTCACAGCTTCTGGCCCCGCTTGGCTAGTCGTCGGCTAGGCCAACGACTAGTCTCGTAGGTTATATCGTGTCTACACTTGAAGCTGTGTGTGGAGAGTTGTGCAGTGTGAGTGTAGCGCCGTGCCGTTGTTGTGTGCGTTCGTTGATGTTTTCCCTGACGTTGATGTTTCTCCTGACACTGATGTTTCTCCTGACACTGATGTTTCTCCTGACGTTGATGTTTCTCCAGATATTTATTAGGGACCAGTCACTAGTGGCGTTCCACAAGGATCAGTTTTAGGCCCATTGTTGTTCATAATTTACATTAATGACCTTGATGAAGGAATTACAAGTGATATGAGGAAATTTGCGTATGATACAAAAAATAGGCCGAAGGATTAATTCTGAAGAGGATACCAGTGAACTCCAGGAGGATTTGGACAAATTAATGTCTTGGACCGAAAAGTGGCAGATGGAGTTCAGTGTGGATAAGCGTAAAGTCCTAGTCCTTGGGAATGAAAATAATCCTCGAAGTTATAAACTAGGTGTAAAAGACTTGGGAGTCATGGTAAGCAGAAATCTAAATCTAAAACAAGAGCGTCTAAGTGTGCGCAATAAGGGTAACAGATTACTTGGATTTTATATCAAGAAGTTCAGTAGTGGGCATATTAATTGGGACAGTGATGAAATAAAGCATTTATTTGGAAAATTAATGTTTATTTGAAAAATACACGACTGTGATATGACAGATAATTGATTTAATAAGAGATATGGCTACCCTTTGGTTTTAGAAGCATTGGTACACGTAGTAGCATAAAATCGACCAATGTTGAACACATTTTGGCAAGTTCGTCGTGGTACCAGGTCCTAATGACAGCAGCAATTAGCTTCTCCATAGTTGAACAGTCCTGTTTCACGATCCTGCATTTGGTTATTGACCATAGATTCTCAGTTGAGTTGAGGTCAGGAGAGTTTTCAGGCCAGTTTAGAACGCTTAGCCCACCCTCTTCGAAGAATGTCAGCATTTTTCTTGAAGTCTGGCATGGAGCAAGACCCTGCTGGAAAATACCTTCTCCGTCAGGAAAGTCTCTATCCACAGTGGGAAGAAAATGAGTCGCCAGGATTGCCTTGTATTTCTCAGTGCTCATCGTTCCCTCAACAATAATAAGCCGTCCAGGGCCTTTAGCATTAAAACTACCCAAAACATCTTCTTAGGTGGATGTTTTGACACTTGTTGAATGTGTCCATTCCGAAGAGGTTCGCCTTTGTTCCGTCTCACTACCACTGATCTATACCCGTGTACTTCACTACCACTGATCTGTACCCATGTACATCATTACCACTGATCTGTACCCATTTACATCACTACCACTAATCTGTACCCGTGTACTTCACTACCACTGATCTGTACCCGTGTACTTCACTACCACTGATCTGTACCCATGTACATCACTACCACTAATCTGTACCCGTGTACTTCACTACCACTGATCTGTACCCATGTACATCATTACCACTGATCTGTACCCATTTACATCACTACCACTAATCTGTATCCGTGTACTTCACTACCACTGATCTATACCCGTGTACTTCACTACCACTGATCTGTACCCATGTACATCACTACCACTAATCTGTACCCGTGTACTTCACTACCACTGATCTGTACCCATGTACATCACTACCACTAATCTGTACCCGTGTACTTCACTACCACTGATCTGTACCCATGTACATCATTACCACTGATCTGTACCCATTTACATCACTACCACTAATCTGTATCCGTGTACTTCACTACCACTGATCTATACCCGTGTACTTCACTACCACTGATCTGTACCCATGTACATCACTACCACTAATCTGTACCCGTGTACTTCACTACCACTGATCTGTACCCATGTACATCACTACCACTAATCTGTACCCGTGTACTTCACTACCACTGATCTGTACCCATGTACTTCACTACCACTGATCCGTACCCATGTACTTCAAAATGCGCCTCATCTGAAAATATAACTTTTCTCCATTCATCTGTCGTCCAGCCCTTAGGATCGAGTGCCCACCGCAGCCAACTTCAAGGAGCCTTCGTCGAACAGTTGAAGAATCAACATTTATGCCAGCTGCTCAAGCCAAATCTTTGTGTAGATCTCTGCTGGTTTTCTTGTGTTCCTTCACACTATTTCTTATAATAACCTTATCATCGTGAGGTGTTGTTGTTCTGCGTTTTCTTCCACTTCTTCCTCGACGTAGCGTTCCACAATCACCAGTCTCGTCAGCTCTCTTCAGAATCCGACCAACAGTTGACTTTGCTAGGATCAAATCAGCATTTTTTCTAAGAGCTACAAGACTTGCACGCTTCCAAGGTGTAACATCCATCATGAATTTCAGCAGTAATCATGAATTGGAGAATTTGGAGAAAACACATTCATGGAGCAGGCTTACAGAACAACAGCTGTTGTAGCACTGACGAGAGTCGCAGGGTAACACCACAGATGGATGATTGCCAGAAGTCGGTAGTAAACTCTTCTGAAACGAAAAGAACCCAAACTACATTAATTAAGCCGGAGACTTAGACATATTATGAGATAATCACAAAATTTACTCCTGCACGTATTAATTTGCACACTTCTGTAAAAGTAACAGAAGTCCAAAAGTTATTTTACAGCTCTACACATCACTAGTGAGACCTCAATTAGATTATGCTACTCAGGTTTGATTTCCTTACTACACGATGGATACAAATTCATTGAAGAACATTCAGAGAAGAATGACAAAGTTAATTCACTGTGTGAGGAATCTCCCTTATGAAGATAGACTTAGATTCTTGAATTTTCACTCTCTTGAGAGTGTTCCAGGTGTTGAAGTGGTCTGAATGTTCCAGGTGTTGAAGTGGTCTGAGTGTTCAAGGTGTTGAGGGGGTCTGAGTGTTCCAATTGTTGAAGTGGTCTGAGTGTTCAAGGTGTTGAAGTGGTCTGAGTGTTCAAGGTGTTGAGGTGGTCTGAGTGTTCAAGGTGTTGAGGTGGTCTGAGTGTTCAAGGTGTTGAAGTGGTCTGAGTGTTCAAGGTGTTGAGGTGGTCTGAGTGTTCAAGGTGTTGAAGTGGTCTGAGTGTTCAAGGTATTGAGGTGGTCTGAGTGTTCAAGGTGTTGAGGTGGTCTGAGTGTTCAAGGTGTTGAAGTGGTCTGAGTGTTCAAGGTGTTGAAGTTGTCTGAGTGTTCAAGGTGTTGAAGTGGTCTGAGTGTTCAAGGTGTTGAAGTTGTCTGAGTGTTCAAGGTGTTGAAGTTGTCTGAGTGTTCAAGGTGTTGAGGTGGTTTGAGTGTTCAAGGTGTTGAAGTGGTCTGAGTGTTCAAGGTGTTGAGGTGGTCTGAGTGTTCAAGGTGTTGAAGTGGTCTGAGTGTTCAAGGTGTTGAGGTGGTCTGAGTGTTCAAGGTGTTGAAGTGGTCTGAGTGTTCCAGGTGTTGAGGTGGACTGAGTGTTCCAGGTGTTGAAGTGGTCTGAGTGTTCAAGGTGTTGAAGTGGTCTGAGTGTTCCAGGTGTTGAGGTGGTCTGAGTGTTCCAGGTGTTGAAATGGTCTGAGTGTTCCAGGAGTTGAAGTGGTCTGAGTGTTCAAGGTGTTGAAGTGGTCTGAGTGTTCAATGTGTTGAAGTGGTCTGAGTGTTCAAGATGTTGAGTGGTCTGAGTGTTCAAGGTGTTGAGTGGTCTGAGTGTTCCAGGTGTTGAGTGGTCTGAGTGTTCCAGGTGTTGAGTGGTTTGAGTGTTCCAGGTGTTGAGTGGTCTGAGTGTTCAAGGTGTTGAGTGGTCTGAGTGTTCCAGGTGTTGAGTGGTCTGAGTGGTCCAAGTGTTGAGTGGTCTGAGTGTTCAAGGTGTTGAGTGGTCTAGGTGTTGAGTGGTCTGAGTGGTCCAAGTGTTGAAGTGGTCTGAGTGTTCAAGGCAGGTGTTCACTTAGGCAGCATTCAAGGGCGAAGTTAAATCGAGTGTTTGCTTGTAAGTCAGAAGTCCACTCTAGTAAAGGACGTTTATTCTCTGTCTTGACCACCCTGGGGCTGAAGAAGTTCTTCCTGACATCTCGATGGCTCATCTGTGTCTTTGGTTAGTTACCATTTTGTCCTAGGCACATGTCGATTATACACTAGGCCTGTTGTATGTATATGTGTGTGTGTGTGTAAGGAAACACTTCGAAATGTTTCGACCCCGCCGGGAATCGAACCCGGGCCCTCCGTGCGTGAAGCGAGAGCTTTAGCCACCATGCCATCGGGGCGTGTTGTGTGTGTGTGTGTGTGCTCAGGGGTTTTTCTTGTACACTTTCTCTCGATGTCTGAGTCGCTATGGGAGATTACCTGGTCCACCACAACCGGTCCACCACAGCCGGTCCACCACAGCCGGTCCACCACAGCCGGTCCACCACAGCCGGTCCACCACAGGCGGTCCATCACAGCCGGTCCACCACAGCCGGTCCACCACAGCCGGTCCACCACAGCCGGTCCACCATAGCCGGTTCACCACAGCCGGTTCATCGACATGTCCTCTTCACCTCGGCGGAAGTGATGCATTACCACGTCATCTCTGCTTGTTTCCCCCTTCCTTCCCCTCCTCCTCTCCCCTACCCTCCAGAAGAGGGGAGGGGAGGGGAGGGGAGGAGCATGAACAACAGACAGTTTTCTAAAAGCCTATGAACATAACTGTAGGTGTGAAATATGTGAGCAAAGATGTTCAAGAATGAAGGAAAAGTGTTGAACTTTACCGCAGAATGTGAACTTTCTTAAGAGAGAGAGAGAGAGAGAGAGAGAGAGAGAGAGAGAGAGAGAGAGAGAGAGAGAGAGAGAGAGAGAGAGAGAGAGAGAGAGAGAGAGAGAGATAATTGAGTTTTTCCCCTCTCTTCGTCTTATTCTCAGCCTTTTCTCTGACTCTTAGGATTGCTGGGACTCCTGAGAGCTACTAGGACTGTTCAGACTTACTGGGGTTGCTTGAACTGCTGGGACCCCATGGAGGTTGCTAGGACTGCTGGGACCCAGGGAGCTAAGACTGGGGGACCTCATGGACATTGCTAGGACTACTGTGACTATCATGACAGCTAGGACTGCTGTGAATATCATTGCAGGTAGAGCTGCTGTGACAATCATGGCAGCTAGGACTGCTATGGGTATAGAGATGCTGGGATTGCTGTGTTAGTGACAGCTGGACCTGCTAGGAAGCTCTAAACACGTAGAGCCATCTGCACAATAGCAGACATTCAGATTTGATCGAGATAATGCCAGATAATAATAATAATAATAATATTGTTATTAATATTATTATTATTATTTAAAAAAAATAATAACAATGATAAAACTATTAATATTATTATTAAAAATATATAATAATAACAATAAGAAGAAGAAGAAGAACAAGAAGAACTAAACAAAACAACAACAACAATAATAACAACAACAACAATAGTAACAACAACAACAATAACAGCAACAATAAACACAACAATAAAATCAACCAAAAAAACAATAACATCAACAGCAACAATAACAACAACAATAATAACATCAACAATAATAATAACAACAACAGCAACAATAACAACAATGAAATCAACAAAAACAACAATAACAACAACAAAATAACAATAAAACAACAATAACAAAAAAATAACAACAATAAAAACAACAGCAAAATCAACAACAACAACAACAACAACAGCAGCAGCAGCAAGCAACGACAAACACCAAACAACAGCAGCCACAAGCAACAACAACAGACAAAGCAAACGAACCACACAAATAAACAAGTGACACTAACAAAAGCAAACCAAAAACAAAGATCAAAGCCGGGAGAACTAACGTGGTGCCACGTTGTTAGTGTCGGGGCAGCTTAATGACCCAGCTCCCGGGTAATAAATATTCTCATTAATCATCGTTTATGGCATCACACAGAACACCCTAATGACCACTGTGACCAGTTGAACCAAAAAAAAGGTGTGACCTCCGCCCCCCGACTCCCACCAGGGGTGTATGGTGACGCTGGTCACACTGCTTGAGTTGGTGGTGACCTGTGTTAGGTTGGTCACTGTGTGTGTGACCTTGTGTCAGGGTGTCACATTATGTGTGACCTTGTGTCATGGAGTCACATCGTGTGTGACCTTGTGTCAGAGGTCACACTGTGTGTGTGACCTTGTATCAGAGGTCACACTGTGTGTGTGACCTTGTGTCAGGGGTCACACAGTGTGTGTAACCTTGTATCAGGGGTCACACAATGTGGGTGACCTTGTGTCAGGGGTCACACTGTGTGACCTTGTGTCAGGGGTCACACTGTGTGACCTTGTGTCAGGGGTCACACAGACTGTCCGTTGTAAAAGCAGCAACAACACAAACAGTATCTGCAACAACATCAGAAATAATAATAGCAGCAGCAGCTACAACAACAGCACCAAAAACAACAGCATCATCATCAGCAGCAGCAGCAGCAACAACAGAAACAGCAGCAGAAACAACAACAGCACCAACAACAACAGCATCAGCAGCAGCAGAGGCAGCAGCAACAACAGCAGTACAGAAGCAGTACCAAAAGCAGCAAAAGCTGCAACAGTAACAACAGTAGTAATAGCAGCAGCAACATCAACAGCAACAACGGTAGCAACGGCACCAGCAACAATATTATCAAAAGCAGAAACAACAACAGAAGCAACAAAAGCAACTGTAACAACGTCTACACCAATAGTAACAGCTGCAGCAAAAACAGGAGCAACAGCAACAACAGTAGCAGCAGCAGCAGTTGTAACATTAGCTACAGCAGCAACAATAACAGTAGCACCAGCAGTAGCAATAACAGTAGCAACAACATCATTAGCAACAGCAGCAGCAAAAACAATAGTACCGACAGCAGCAACAATATTAGTAACAGCAGTAGCCACAAAAGTAACAAAAACAGTAACAACAACAGTAACATCAGCAGTAACAACAACAACTGTTTCAACAACAGTAACAACAGCAGTAGCAACAACAGTAACAACAGCAGTAGCAACAACAGTAACAACAGCAGTAGCAACAACAGTAACAACAGAAGTAGCACCAACAGTAGCAACAGCAGTAGCACGAACAGTAGCAACAGCAGCAGCAACAACAGTAACAACAGCAGTAGCAACAACAGTAACAACAGCAGTAGCAAGCGCACTAACAACAGTAGTAGCAACAACAGTAACAACAGCAGTAGCAACAACAGTACCAACATCAGCAGCAACAACAGTAACAACAGCAGTAAGCACCAACAGTGGCAACAACAGTAGCAAGAACACTAACAACAACAGTAGCAACAATAGTAACAACAGCAGTAGCAACAACAGTACCAACATCAGCAGCAACAACAGTAGCAACAGCAGTAGCAACAACAGTAACAACAGCAGTAGCAACAACAGTAACAACAGCAGTAACAACAACAGTAACAACAGCAGTAGCAACAACAGTAGCAACAGCAGTAGCAACAACAGTAACAACGGCAGTAGCAGCAACAGTAACAACAACAGTAGCAACAACAGTAGCAACAGTAGTATCAACAACAGTAACAACAACATTAACAACAGCAGTAGCAACAACAGTAGCAACAGCAGTAGCAACAACAGTAACAACGGCAGTAGCAGCAACAGTAACAACAGCAGTAGCAACAACAGTAGCAACAGTAGTATCAACAACAGTAACAACAACAGTAACAACAGCAGAAGCAACAACAGTAGCAGCAACAGTAACAACAGTAGTAGCAACAACAGTAGCAACAGTAGTATCAACAACAGTAGCAACAGTAGTAGCAACAACAGTAGCAACAGCAGTCACCAAACAGGACAAAATTCTCTACTAATATTTCAGCGAAAGCGTAGAAGCTATAAATTAAATCCTTCGTGTTATAAATCCCTTGTGTTATAAATCCCTGGTGTTATAAATCCCTGGTGTTATAAATCCCTTATGTTATAAATCCCTGGTGTTATAAATCCCTGGTGTTATAAATCCCTGGTGTTATAAATCCCTGGTGTTATAAATAGCTGGTGTTATAAATACCTGGTGTTATAAATACATGGTGTTATAAATACCTGGTGTTATAAATCCCTGGTGTTATAAATCCCTGGTGTTATAAATCCCTGGTGTTATAAATACCTGGTGTTATAAATACCTGGTGTTATAAATACCTGGTGTTATAAATCCCTGGTGTTATAAATCCCTGGTGTTATAAATCGCTCGTGTTATAAATCCCTGGTGTTATAAATCCCTGGTGTTATAAATCCCTGGTGTTATAAATCCCTGGTGTTATAAATCGCTCGTGTTATAAATCCCTGGTGTTATAAATCCCTGGTGTTATAAATCCTGCCATGAATTTCTTCTACTATTTCTACGAAGTAAATATAAAGTCTTGCGTTGTTTCATTGTTTTCAAGGTGTAATGATGTATGTAAGGGCTCTTGATCCAAGGAACTGGAGCCGCCATCCACCGATTGAGACGTGTTGCCTGACATTACCCATAGGGGCTATTGAGCCCCTACGGTTTTAGCGCGGCGACTGTCTCCTAAATCAACACAAAACAACAACAACAAATCTGCACACTGCCATAACAACATACTGGAGTGAGGAGAAGGGGGGCGGGGGGCACAGTAAAGGAGCACTGTATCAACATCCGGGGGAGCACTGTATCAACATCAGGGGTCCCAGACTGTTCAACATCTTACCAGAAGATATCAGAAACACTGCTGGAACCAGTGTAGAAGTCTTCAAGAGGAAACTGGACAAGTATCTTCACCAGGTGCCAGATCAACCAGGCTGTGACGGATATGTGGGGCAGCGGGCCTCCAGCAGCAACAGCCTGGTTGACCAGGCAAGCACCAGACGAGCCTGGCCCATGGCCGGGCTCAGAGAGTAGAGAAACTCTCGAAACTCTTCAAAGGTATATCAAAGGTAACAACAACAGCAACAATACTAACAACGAACAACAACGATAATAACAACAACAACAATATCAACAACAATAATAATTACAATAACAACGACAACAACAACAACAGCAACGAAAACAACAGCAAACAAGAACAACATCAAGGACAAAACCAACAACGACAACAGCAACGACATCAACAACGAGAACACAACAACAACAACGATGATGAAAACAACGACAACAACAACACAACAACAACAACACAACAACAACGACAACAACAACACAACAACAACACCACAACAACAACGACAACAACAATAACACCACAACAACAACGACGACAACAACACAACAACAACACAACATCAACGACAATAACAACAACAGACACCTCTTCACCACTATCTTTTACTTTCCCCTGGAGATAAGAAGAGGTTACAAGGTTGCCAGCAGCCAGATAAGGGACACCAGCAAGAGATAAGAGATAAGTGAGCCAAGAAGAAAGGGGAGGCGGAAGGAGTCCCTGGGAAAGGGGACCCGTTGGGCTGGTGGTGCCTCCATGGAGGGGAAGAACCCCAGAAGCAGGGGCGAGTCCCTGGGGGAATGCACTAGGAGCCGTATCACTGATTAGAGCGAAATAACCTGGCTTTCTCTCTCTCTCTTTCTCTCTCTCTCTCTTTTTATCTCTCTCTCTCTCTCTCTAACACACACACACACACACAGATGAGTCACGGGGATGTTAGGAAGTATTTTTTTAGTCATAGAATTGTCAGGAAGTTGAACAGTCTGGAGAGTGATGTAGTGGAGGCAGGATCCATACATTGCTTTAAGAAGAGGTACGATAAAGTTTATGGAGCAGGGAGAGAGTGGATCTAGTATCGACCAGCGAAGAGGCGGGGCCAGGAGCTGTGAATCGACCCATGCAACCACAAATAGGTGAGTACAGTCACACACACACACACAAAACAGAAGAGAGACAACAGCAAAAGACCTATAAATTCGACTGAAGAAGGAAGGCAGAGAGCTCACGACAAATGAAGAAGGACGTCTGCGAAGTTTTTAACAAACTATTTAAAGAGGCGATCTCAGTGGAAAGAGGAGCCCTACCAGAGAGCCGAGGAAAAGATTACACCAAAAGTTACTAAAGACAATAAACACAACAGGGGAAGAAGTAAAGAAACTGGATACTGTACATCACAGGTACTGGGACCTGGCAGTGTGTCACCATGGATTCTGCGAGATGGAGCAGAAGCACTGTCTGAACCACTAGCTGGGATCTGCCACAGTTCAATGGACGCTGGACAGTTGTCAGAGATCTACAAGATACATTGAAGTCCCTATATTTAAGAAAGGAAACAGACAGAAAACGTTGAAGAACTGGTCAATAACACTGATATGAATACGATGCGAGGTAATGGAGAAGATAATCATAAAGCGAGTGGTAGAACACTTGGAGAGACGTGGTTTCATCAGTAATTTCCAACAGGGGTTCAGTTTTGGTCAATCTTGTCTCACAAACCTGATGAAGTTCTATGACGAAGCAACAGATGTGAAACAGGATGAGTGACTTCCATTTTCTATGACTGCATGACCTGCATGACCTGCATGATACTGTACCTTACATGAGGCTGGGACATAAACTTGAGGTTCAAGCAGGAATGACAGTGAATGTACTCCGTGGCATCAAAGAGTAACTTAAGGTGAAGAAAACAGTGATTGTTCGAGAAAAGATGTCAGAATGGGGAGGAGTAACTAGCGAGGTACCACAAGGGTCGTTATTAGGACCAGTAATGTTTCCGATTGATGTGAATGGCATACCAGATATATCCCTCTTTGCTAATGAAAAATTAATAAGGAAAGTAAAAACAAATAAGGACACAGGAAGGCTACACATGGATGTGGACAAACTGCAAGAATGGTCAGACAAACTGCAAGAATGGTCGGACAAACTGCAAGAATGGTCAGACAAACTGCAAGAATGGTCAGACAAACTGCAAGAATGGTCGGACAAGTGGTTGCTGTAATTCATCCGCAGCAAATGCAAGATTATGAAGCTTGAGGAAGGAGCCACAAGACTGGACTTTGAGCGTAGACTTGTGGGGGTCAGAGGCTCCAGACGTCACTCAGAAAGATCTGTGGGTGAGCATAGTGCCTGGTACATCACCTGAGGCTCTGGTACATCACCTGAGGCTCTGGTACATCACCTGAGGCTCTGGTACATCACCTGAGGCTCTGGTACATCAAATATCCTCTGCAGCCAATGCTCGCTGGTAAATCAAAGAATAGTCGTCAGAAATCTCAACAACATATGTAAGGTCCATCATAGAGTATGAAGCACCAGCATGGAACCCTCACTTGATAAAGAATGTTAAGAAATTGGAGAATGTGCTGAAGTATGTAACAAGGTTTGTTCCAGGGTTGAGGATCATGAGCTACGAGGAGAGGCTATCGGAACACAACCCGACAACATAGTGAATGACAGAAGAACCAGGGGAGACATGAAAACAACATACAAAATACTCAGTAAAAAGTTCATAGTATAGACAGGGACAGACTGTTTAAGAGGCGGAAAAAAGGTACACTTGGAAGTTAAACAGACAAATGGTGGAGACAGACTCCATACCCTGGAAGATGATCACGACTGATCAGAGGAATTAAAAATGGGTGTCTCCGATAGACTGGATCAAGAGCCCTTCACCAGTATCAATGCAGCCCCCTCGATAAGGGACAGTATAATGTAGCAGCACACTGCGGATATACCTAAATATATTTTTTTTAAAAAGAATTCAACGCCCTCACATTCCTCCCCCTCCCCTTCCCCTCCCCCTCCCCTTCCTCTTCCCCTCCCCCTCCCCCTCCCCCTCCTCCTCCCCTACTCTTCCTCCTCCATCTTTCCACTCCATCTCCCTCCTCGAACTCTTCTTCCCCATCTACACTCCTTCATCTCCAACACTCCTCATATCTCCAACATTCCTCCATCTTCCACACCCTCCCCATCTCAAACACTCCCCCATCTCCAACACTTCCCCACCTCCAACACTCTCCCCATCTCCAACACTCCCCCATCTCCAACATTCCCCCATCTCCAACACTCTCCCTTCTCCAACACTCCCCCATCTCCAACACTCTCCCATCTCCAACACTACCCCATCTCCAACATTCCCCATCTCCAACACTCTCCTTCTCCAACACTCCCCTATCTCCAACACTTTCCCTTCTCCAACACTCCCCCATCTCCAACACTCTCCCTTCTCCAACACTCCCCCATCTCCAACACTCTAACTTCTCCAACACTCTCCCTTCTCCAACACTCCCCCATCTCCAACACTCCCCCATTCCTCCAAATCTATCCTCATATCCAAAACTTTTCCCATCATAGCGGCACACACGGCAATGACACAGAACGCACAGGATTGGAAAGCAGTCCGAATCCGGCTAGAGTATTGCCCGTATCCACCTGGAGTATTGTATCTGGCTGGAGTATTCCCCGAATCCGGTTGGAGTACAGCTCGAATCCGGATGAAATTCGGCACTTGTCTGGCAGGAATACTGTCCGAATTCGGCTTTAATACGGCCCGAATCCGCCTTGAGTGCGGTCTGAATCCCCGATGAAATACTGCCGAAATCCGGCTGGAATACTGCTGGAATCCGGCTGGAACACGTCCTAATTCTGGTTCTAATATGCTTCTATTCCGGCTGTAATATGGCCCTAATCCGGCTGGAATACTGTCTGAATTCAGTTGGATACCATAATACGGTTGGAATATTGTCCCGTGTTGTGCACCCCGTGTGGATGCATTACCACCACCATTACCACCACATCCACCACAACAACTACCACCACTACCACAACTACCACCACTACTACCACAACTACCACTACCACCACTACCACAACTACCACCACTACCACAACTACCACCACTACCACAACTACCATCACTACCACAACTACCACAACTACCACCACTACCACAACTACCACAACTACCACAACTACCACCACTACCACAACTACTACCACTACCACAACTACCACTAACATAACTACCACAACTACCACCACTACCACAACTACCACCACTACCACAACTACCACTACCACCACTACCACAACTACCACCACTACCACAACTACCACCACTACCACAACTACCACCACTACCACAACTACCACCACTACCACAACTACCACCACTACCACAACTACCACAACTACCACCACTACCACAACACCACTACTACCACAACTACCACCACTACCACACACACTACCACTACCACAACTACCAACTACTACCACAACTACCACCACTACCACAACTACTACCACTACCACAACTACCACCACTACCACAACTACCACCACTACCACACTACTACCACTACCACCACTACAACAACTACCACCACTACCACAACTACCACCACTACCACAACTACCACCACTACCACAACTACCACCACTACCACAACTACCACCACTACCACAACTACCACAACTACCACCACTACCACAACTACCACCACTACCACAACTACCACCACTACCACAACTACTACCACTACCACAACTACCACAACTACCACTACTACCACAACTACCACCACTACCACAACTACTACCACTACCACAACTACCACCACTACCACAACTACCACCACTACCACAACTACTACCACTACCACCACTACAACAACTACCACCACTACCACAACTACCACCACTACCACAACTACCACCACTACCACAACTACCACCACTACCACAACTACCACCACTACCACAACTACCACCACTACCACAACTACCACCACTACCACAACTACCACCACTACCACAACTACACCACTACCACAACTACCACCACTACCACAACTACCACCACTACACAACTACACACTAACACAACTACCACCACTACCACAACTACCACCACTACCACAACTAACCACCACTACCACACACTACCACAACTACCACCACTACCACAACTACCACCACTACCACAACTACCACCACTACCACAACTACCACCACTACCACAACTCACCACCCCCTACCACACTAACCTACACAACTACCACAACTACCACCACTACCACAACTACCACCACTACCACAACTACCACCACTACCACAACTACCACCACTACCACAACTACTGCCACTTCACATTCGGGAGAAATTCTGGCTTTGAGCAAACTAACAAATAAATCATTGTTTTTGCTGGAGGTGGCTCGTTGGGAGCCGTGTGATTGTTGCCCTCCTGGTGTTCCCTGTTTTTGTTTTCTGCCAACTCCTACTCTATCTAGGCCCAACTTTAACATTCTTCCTCTGTTTTGTTTTTATTTTCGCTCATTTTCGATGAATGGGTGAGAAGAGAGTACCTACCTGGAGTCAACCTGGAGGGTATTCCGGGGGTCAACGCCCCCGCGGCCTGGTCCTTGACCAGGCCTCCCGTTGGATCAGGGCCTGATCAACCAGGTTGTTACTACTGGCCCCACCGTAGCAACAGTTTGAAAAAGACATTGCACTGAAAAGCCAAATCTGAGAGAAAAGTTGCAACACAGCCATGGCAGAAACGGTAGTGAAGGCGCAGTTAATAAGAGCGGTGAAGGAGGGAGAACTCACGTGCAGTGTAGAGCAAGTCCGTACAGGAGCTGAACAAGAGATTCAGGGAGGTGTTCTAGGAAGAAACGGAGACATAACCAGAGAATCAGAGTGCACCATCGAGTACTGGACACAATACACACAACAGAAGAAATTACTGAGTTAGGTAGATGAAGGCGACAGGACTAGACAACTTCTCTCTGTGGGTTCTGAGAGAAGAGCCAGAAGCACTGGCCACAATCTTCAACACGTCAGTTGAAGCAGGCAACTTCCAGAGGAGCGAAAGAAACCTTAGTCCTTATATTTAAGAAAGAGGACAGAGAGGTAGCATTCAGCTACAGGTCAGTGTCACTGACATATTCACAATGTAAGGTTATGTAGAAAATTATTGTTAGACGAGTAATAGAGCTCCTGGAAATGAGAGGATTTGTAAACAAAAATCAGCATTGTTTTGGAGCTGGTAAATCCTGTCTCACAAACCTGCTAGCGTTCTGTGAGAAGGTAATGGTTGGACTGCATATTCTTAAACTGTAAGAAGGCGTTTGATACATGAAACTGAGGTAAAAGTTAGAGCAAGCAGAAATAAAAGGGACGGCATTCCTATGGATCAAAAAATACCTAACCGGAAGGAAATGAAGAACGATTGTCTAAGAGGCGTCAGAATGGGTCAGTGTGAGAAATGGGGGTTCTACAAGGCTCAGTGATGGGTTCTGCTCTGTTTCTGGGTACCGTGAATGACTTGCTGCAAGAGATAGACTTTGATATTTCCTGATCACTAAGTAAATAAACATAAAAGAGGACATGAAAAGACTTTGACGAGACTCAACAAGCTGAAGGATTGGTCTGGCAAGTGGAATTAAATTCCAGCAAATGTGAGGTTATGCAAATTGGGAAAGGACGAAGGTTTTAAATCTCACTTATAGAGAAGGGCCTCAGGGTAAGCATAGTACCTAACATATCGCCTGAGGTGCACATCAGTCAACTAACCTTTGAAGCAAATGCGCGTTTGGCAGATCTAAGATTATTTTTCTGGAAGCCTCAGGAAGGATTCAATCATGGCAATACATACAACATATATCTGGCTTTTTTTTATAATTCAGTACCAGTGTGAAGCCCATACTTGATCACGTGTGGAAAAAATGTAAAGGTCTGCAACAAGACTAGTCCAAGAGCTAAGGGGTGTAAGAATAGAAGAACCAGGGAAGATATGATAACGACGTGCAAAATACCCAGAGGTATTTATATGGATAACAGAGACAAGAAATTCGAGAGGCGGGGAACAGGTACACGAGGGCACAGTAGTAAGTAAAGACCACAGGAGAGTCACGGGGATGTTAGGAAATATTTCTTCTGGTTCAGCGTGGATCAGATGTGAAATAATCTGAATAGCAAAGTGGTAAAGACAGGATCAATATATAGCTTTAAAAATAGGTATGATAGGGCTCACAAAGCCAGGGAGAGAGAAAGAGAGAGAGAGAGACCTATAGAAGCAGAAGTGAGGCGATGGGGGCGGGGGAGGAAGGGGGAAAGGGGTAGATGGGGAGGAGACAGAAGGTGAGACTTGATCCCTGAAAATACAAATACATGAAAGCACACACACACGCACACGCACGCACACGCACGCACGCACGCACGCACACACACAGACACGCACGCACGCACACACACAGACACGCACGCACGCACACACCGTCACGCACGCACACACAGACACGCACGCACACACACACAGATTAGTTAGATAGTGACAGGATGTTCCAGAGAGGGAACACAGAAACAAGGGGACACAAAGGGAAGCTGAAGACTCAGATGAGTCAAAGGGATGTTAGGAAGCATTTCTTCAGCCATAGAGTAGTTAGGAAGTGGAATAGTCTAGCGAACGATATAGTGGAGGCGGGAACCATACATAGTTTTAAGACAAGGTATGATAAAGCTCATGGAGCAGGGACAGCAGAGACCCAGTAGCGGACAGGGAAGAGGCGGAGCCAGGAGCTGAGTCTTGACCCCTGCAACCACAATTAGGTGAGTACAATTAGGTGAGTACACACACGCACGCACACACGTACGCATACCTGGAGGGGATATACCTGGAGGAGTATACCTAGAGGGTATACCTGGAGGGGTATACCTGGAGGGGTATACCTGGAGGAGTATACCTAGAGGGTATACCTGGAGGGGTATACCTGGAGGGTGTTTCGGGCTCAACGCCCCCCACGGCCCGGCTCATGACCTGCACTAGGCTCCACAGATTAAAGAGAATCAAAGTCAGATTAAAGAGAATCGCAGATAGATTAAAGAGAATCACAGACAGATTAAAGTGAATCATATATTAAAGAGAATTATAGACAGATTAAAGGGAATCACAGACAGATTAGAGAGAATCACAGACAGATTAGAGAGAATCACAGACAGATTAGAGAGAATCACAGTCAGATTAAAGAGACTCACAGACAAACCTCCCTGGGGTCACCTTGGTGTCACAAAAATCACTAAACTCATTACTTCCAGAATATAAAGATAGTTAAATGTGAGAGCTGGAGCTTTTGGTCATCTGACCGAGGCCTTCCGCTGGTTTACCGGTCCACCCCTTTAAAAATTATGGTCATGGTTATAACCATTTAGTATATTCATCTAAATAAGATAAACAGCATTCATACACATTGTTTAGATAGTGTTAGGTACGTGGACACAAAGGCTTGACAAAGATCCTGGAGAGCGAAACGTTGCCACAATATAATGTCACATTACTTGCATCTGTGCCCATTTACCTAACATTTAGTCAGTAATTTTACCATTATTATTCTTCTGATGATAGTTAATTATCGATCATATTTTTCCTATGAATTAAAAAGTCAAGTTGTTAGTTAGTACGTTAGGTTAGGACTAGTAGTCGTTAGGTTAGGTACGTTAGTTAGGTACGGTTAGGTTGGTTAGGTAAGTAAGGTTAGGTTGTTAGGTTAGGTTAGGTTAGTGGTGTCGGTTAGGTTACGTTAGTTAGTTGTGGCAGAGTCGGTTAGGTTAGATTGGTTAGGTTATTTTAAGTTTGGTTAGGCTTTAACTTTGTTAGGTTGAGGTTAGGTTTGGTTAGGCAGGTATCTTAGGTTAGGTTATTTAGGTTAGGTTTGGTTAGGTAGTTAGTTTGGATATTAGGTGTTAGGTAAAGTTTGAGGTACAGTAGTGTTGGTTGCGCTAGGTCACAGGTAAGATCTACATGGAACAAGCTTGAGGACATAGTAAGTCTGACACTTTACATAATCATGAAACGAAATTAGATTCAGTTAAGCATAATGTGTCAAAAATTTTCACATCAGAAAGAATTAGTTCATTTAGCAAATATATCTTCCAGTTAAAGAAATATAGTTATTGTTAAGATATATTTGATACATCTTGTAAAATAAATATTCAAAGAATCTAAACAGTATTGACACATACATACAGAAATATATAATATATAATAGTATAATATATATATATATACTATATATATAATCATAGAACACAGAAAATTTAATTTCAAAGTTGAAAGCATAATGCTGTCAAGAAACATAGACAAGAGGACTTATATAGTCCATTTCAGCAATATAGTTCCTTAAATGAAGAAAACATATGAATTCTTAATTCTTTCAAATGATACGTCTTGAATTCGAATCACCTGATTCAATGTATATCTATATATATATCTATAAAATAATAAATATATATATATATATATTATATATATATATATATATATATATATCACCTGTTTACTGTGATCTTTTTGCATATATATATATATATATATATATAATTTGTCATTTGTGCAGCTAAATGATGATCCTAAACATTTTTTTGATCTTCATTCAAGTTCTAGATGTAAGTACTTTCAGTACTGTCTTGCACTTATCAGGGTCTGGGCGGGTGCCCTCAGGGCTCACCTGAAACTCTAGAAATCTGAAACTAGCAGCCATCACAGCACAAATGTTTGCATATAGTTTGAATCCTGGTTTATGTAGTGATCAAACAGTTTTCAAGAAGTTCTCAACAGCTTCCTCAGTCGACCTCAAGTAGACTACTACATTATCTAAGTGTGCCAAAGAGCGTCTACAAAAAGGGCTAGGATAAACTTTATCGCTCTCTGGAAACTACTTGGTGCTCTCCTTAATCTAAAAGACACTTTTTAATTGACAGAATCTTAAACTATAAGAATATGATTTGGTATGAAATAGTATTTATTAAATGTGTGGAAAATTAATTGACACGTTTGATATGTGAAGAGTGCTTAAAAGTTTTTATAGAAGTGACTGATAAGGCTAATCGAAGTACATTCAACTGATGACTCTGTATGGTAGGTGAGTGAAAGTGTGGTTATGAGGACAGTGAGAGTGAGACCTTCCCAATGTTGTTTTATTATTATTATTGTAATGTTGTAATTGATAACATCACACCCCTTAACACACCACCACCACCACCACCACCACCACCACCACTACTTCCACCACCACCACCACCACCACTGCCATCACCACCACCACCACCACTGCCATCACAACCACCACTACTACCACCACCACTACCACCCCAACTGCCACCCCTGCCCACACCACCACCACTACCACTACCACCACTACCACCACCACCACCACCACCACCACCCACACCATCACCACCACTACCACTACCACCACCACCACCACTACCACCAACACCACCCCAGCCCACACAGCCACCACTACCACCACCACCTCCACCCTTTCCCAAACCACCATCACTACCACCACCACTACCACCACCACCTCCACCCTTTCCCAATCCACCACCATTACCATCACCACCATTACCACCACCACCACCACTACCATCACACCATCACCACTACCACCACCACCACCACTACCACCACTACCACCACCACTACCACCACCACCCTATCACCACCACTACCACCGCCATCATCACCACCACCACCTCTGCCATCACCACTACCACTACTACCACCACCACCACAACCACCCTCGCCCACACAACCACCACCACCCCTGCCCACACAACACCACCACTACCCCTGACCACACCACCACCACCACCACCCCCGCTAACACCACCACCACCTCCGTCCACAACACCACCACCCACACCCACAGCACCACCACCACCACCTATGCCCACAGCACTGCCACCCACTCCTGCAGCACCACCACCACCGACGCCCATAGCACTACCCACACCCACAGCGCCACCACCTACACTCACAGCACCACCACCCACACCCACAACACCCCCACCCGCACCCACAGCACCACCACCCACACTCACACCACCACCACCCACAACACCACCATCCACACCCACAGCACCACCACCCACACCCACAGCACTACTACCCACACCCTCAGCACCACCACTCACACCCCCAGCACCACCATCTACACCCACAGCACCCCCCACGCCCACAACACTCTTCCATTACCTCACTTATGGAACCTCATCCCACAACCCTAAACTCCTGTCTCCCACGCCCCCCACTTGCTCCCACATGAAATGGTCTTTTACTGATGGTGACAAATAGGAAGGTAGAGAGGGGGGAGGGGAGGACTGAGAGACTAGAGGGGGGGAGACTGCTGACGTCACTAAAACCTACTGACGTCATCACACTCCCCCCATCACACACACCCACTATTACTTTTCTTTCCACCTCTCCCTGCCCATTCCCAGACATCCCCCCCTGCCCATTCCCAGACACCCCCCGTCGTCACATATCCCTCCCTCAAGCCTCCCTCTCCCATTCCTCTATCCAGCCACATCCTTTCCCATCACTATTCCCCTACCAGTTACGTACCCACCCCCACTCGTCCTTCCCTACGTTCTCCCTCCCTCCTCCCTCCCTCTCCTCCCTTCCCCTAACCCAGATATCACGTTTCTGCCTTGTCGAAACGTCTCACAAACAATATTGTAAATCTGGGAGTTCTGATTTCCCTCCTGAGGAAGATGTCAGAGAGAGAGAGAGAGAGAGAAAGAGAAAAGGAAAGAGAGAGTCATTGATGTCAGCTAGGTCTATATAAGTTGTATCATGTACTTGTAGAAATAAAGACAGAGAGAGAGAGAGAGGGAAAGCAAAGCGAAAGTAAGAAAAGAAAGCATTAGACAGCAGAGGAGAGAATTAGGAAAAAGAAAGAAAGAAAGCGGACAAAAGAAAGCATGTGCAAAAAAAACTAGTCTTGCATCAGTGTGAATGATGGAATCTTTCAATCCATCAAGCTGTCAGCGAGGTCTCTCAGCCTTATTATGTTCATGTAGCAATCATCTTCCCTACACCTGCTGCCTCTCTCTATCCCTCTCTCTCTCTCTCTCTCTCTCTCTCTCTCTCTCTCTCTCTCTCTCTCTCTCTCTCTCTCTCTCTCTCTCTCTCTCTCTCTCTCTCTCTCTCTCTCTCTCTCTCTCTCTCTCTCTCTCTCTCTCTCTCTCTCTCTCCTCTCTCTCTCTATCTCTCTCTCTCTCTCTCTCTCTCTCTCTCTCTCTCTCTCTCTCTCTCTCTCTCTCTCTCTCTCTCTCTCTCTCTCTCTCTCTCTTCTCTCTCTCTCTCTCTCTCTCTTCTATCTATCTTCTTCTCTCTTCCTCTTCTTCTTTCTATCTATCTATCTATCTATCTACCTCTTTCTCTTTTTCATTTATTTATATTATGTCGGTCCCTTTTACTTTTTCTCCATTTATCCCTTTCATTTTATACATTTCACCATATTGTTCAATGTTTATAGATGTTTTCACCATGATTGTTCAATGTTTATAGATGTTTTCACCATGATTGTTCAATGTTTATAGATGTTTTCACCATGATTGTTCAATGTTTATAGATGTTTTCACCATGATTGTTCAATGTTTATAGATGTTTTCACCATGATTGTTCAATGTTTATAGATGTTTTCACCATGATTGTTCAATGTTTATAGATGTTTTCACCATGATTGTTCAATGTTTATAGATGTTTTCACCATGATTGTTCAATGTTTATAGATGTTTTCACCATGATTGTTCAATGTTTATAGATGTTTTCACCATGATTGTTCAATGTTTATAGATGTTTTCACCATGATTGTTCAATGTTTATAGATGTTTTCACCATGATTGTTCAATGTTTATAGATGTTTTCACCATGATTGTTCAATGTTTATAGATGTTTTCACCATGATTGTTCAATGTTTATAGATGTTTTCACCATGATTGTTCAATGTTTATAGATGTTTTCACCATGATTGTTCAATGTTTATAGATGTTTTCACCATGATTGTTCAATGTTTATAGATGTTTTCACCATGATTGTTCAATGTTTATAGATGTTTTCACCATGATTGTTCAATGTTTATAGATGTTTTCACCATGATTGTTCAATGTTTATAGATGTTTTCACCATGATTGTTCAATGTTTATAGATATTTTCACCATGATTGTTCAATGTTTATAGATGTTTTCACCATGATTGTTCAATGTTTATAGATGTGGTTGTGAGAGAAGTGAATGCTCGGGTGTTGGCAAGAGGTGTGGGATTAAAAGATAAAGAATCTAACACAAAGTGGGAGTTGTCACAGTTGCTCTTTGCTGATGACACTGTGCTTTTGGGAGATTCTGAAGAGAAGTTGCAGAGGTTGGTGGATGAATTTTGTAGGGTGTGTAAAAGAAGAAAATTAAAAGTGAATATGGGAAAGAGTAAGGTGATGAGGCTAACAAAAAAATTAGGTAACGAAAGATTGGATATCAGGTTGGAGGGAGAGAGTATGGAGGAGGTGAATGTATTCAGATATTTGGGAGTGGATGTGTCAGCAGATGGGTCTATGAAAGATGAGGTGAATCATAGAATTGACGAGGGGAAAAAGGTGAGTGGTGTACTGAGGAGCTTGTGGAAGCAAAGAGGGGAATGTATGAGAGTATAGTTATACCAACGCTCTTATATGGGTGTAAGACATGGGTGGTGAATGTTGCAACAAGGAGAAGGCTGGAGGCAGTGGAGATGTCATGTCTGAGGTCAATGTGTGGTGTGAATATAATGCAGAGAATCTGTAATTTGGAGATTAGGAGGAGGTGCGAGATTACCAAAACTATTATCCAGAGGGCTGAGGAGGGGTTGTTGAGGTGGTTCAGACACGTAGAGAGGATGGAACAAAATACAATGACTTCTAGAGTGTATAAATCTGTAGTGGAGGGAAGGCAGGGTAGAGGTCGGCCTAGGAAAGGTTGGAGGGAGGGGGTAAAGGAGGTTTTGTGTGTGAGGGGCTTGGACTTCCAGCAAGCATGCGTGAGCGTGTTAGATAGGAGCTAATGGAGACAAATGGTTTTTAGGACTTGACGTGCTGTTGGAGTGTGAGCAAGGTAGCATTTATGAAGAGATTCAAGGAAACCGGCAGGCCGGACTTGAGTCCTGGAGATGAGAAGTACAGTGTCTGCACTCTGAAGGAGGGGTGTTAATGTTGCAGTTTTGTAACTGTAGTGTAAAGCACCCCTCTGGCAAGACAGTGATGGAGTGAATGATGGTGAAAGTTTTTCTTTTTCGGGCCACCCTGCCTTGGTGGGAAACGGCCGATGTGATAATAAAATAAAAATAATAATTTCCACTTTTCATTTTCACTTTTCATTTCCACTTTTCATTTTCATTTCTCATTTTCATTTTACAGTTCCACTTTTCATTTTCACTTTTCCTTTTCACTTTTCATTTTCTCTTTTCATTTCCACTTTTCATTTTCTCTTTTCATTTCCATTTTTCATTTTCACTTTTCATTTTCATTTTTCATTTTCACTTTTCTTTCGGAAGTGGTCAGTGGTCACAAGAGGTCATACGGTCCTGAGCTGCTTTGGGTATTAGTGTGGAGGGTTACAAAGTCATGGCTTGGAGGAGGTCCTACTTCTCCAGAAGGAAATTAGGAGGCTGAAAGTTCACCTCGATGGGTTTGGGAGTGAGTGTGAGGTGGCTGGAGTGGGTGAGATAAATGAGGCTACCAGCAGTGAGGAGCAGTCCAGCACCTGCTAAAAGTGGCAAGTGGTTCCCAGTAATGGAAGGAGCATCAAAATAAGGAAAGTTGAAAGAGAAGATTTGAAGGTAAGAAATCCCTTCTCTGTTCTCTATGACGAGTGTACTTCAGTGGTTAGTGAAGGTAAAGGTACTACTTTCCCTGCTAAGAGTCGTAAGCGCATTCTTGTTGTTGGTGACTCACAGATAAGATACATGAACTGTGCTTTCTGTAATAGAGATAGGAAGGTGAGACAGAGGGTATGTTTCCCTGGAGCTGGTGTTGGTGACATAGTCAGCAGGTTGGATAATATCACGTAAAGTAATAGGAACAAGCCCATTGTCTGTCTCGGTGCTGGTGGAAATTATATTGGGAAGGGTAGGAGAGAGAAGCTGCCTGAAAAGTGCAGGTCAATACTGGTTAGCAAACAAAGGGAGACAGCAAAGGGCAGTTAGAGACTACCTCTCTTAAGGTTTACTATACTAATAGTAGGAGTATAAAAAATAAGATATATGAGCTAAGATTAAGTGCAAATGCAGGAAACAGATATTATTGCTATAACGGAGACCTGGTTCAAACTGAAAGATAGAGAAATGCCTTCTGAATGCCACATACAAGGATGGAGTGGCGATGTAAGTCAGAGATAATTTAAATTGTTGTGTTTGACAAGATATAAAATTAGATTTACAGGTCCCCAAACCTTAATAGGGAGTGCAGTAAGCTTATATGGGACGAAATTCATAAGGCCTCTACATACATAAATGTTGTGCTAATGGGAGATTTTTAACTTTAGACAAATTGACTGGAGCAGTTTGACAGGAAATTTTGAGTCAAGCGACTTTCTTGATGCGATTCAGGATTGCTTTTTAAAACAGTTTGTGACAGAACCAACTAGAGTTAATAACCTTCTTGACTTGGTTCTTGCCAGCAGGGAATCACTAATTAATAATCTTGAGGTTAAAGATGAGCTTGGGGAAATTGATCACAAATTACTCAGTTTTAAAACATCATGGAATTACCCTAATAACTGCAATCAAGTCTCTGTCCCTGACTTCCGTTTGGCTGATTTGTATGGGACTGAGAAATTACCTGGGTGGGCTGAACTGGAATGACCTAACTATGGGTCAGGTAGGGGTGATGGTTGCTGATATGACGTTTTCCAGAGCATAGTTCTAGCTTCTCACACAACTTATGTTCCGAATAGGGAAATCAGGTCAAACAAAAATGATCCTAAATGGATAAACAATAAATTAAAACATCTCATTGGCCAAAAAAGAGGCATGTATAGGCGAATCAAAAGAGGAGAGGGGCAGTTAAGAAATAAATATATTCAGTTAAAAATATAAATAAAAAAAGGTATAAGAAAAGCAAAAAGAGATTATGAGGTTAAAGTCGTAAGGGAATCGAAGACTAACCCAAAAGGATTCTTTCAGGTATATAGAAGTAAGATTAGGCAGAGAAGATAGGCCCACTCAAAGGTTACTCAGGTCAGCTCACCGACAGTGATAAAGAAATGTGTTGAATTTTTAACACTTACTTCCTCTCAGTTTTTACACAGGAAAATACAAGCGATATTCCAGAAATAAATTATGTAGAACAGGACGATAATAAACTATCCACGATTAGGGTCACAAGTGACATGGTCCTTAGACAAATAGATAAATTAAAACCTAACAAATCCCCAGGCCCTGATGAACTATATGCAAGGGTTTTAAAGGAATGTAAAGAGGAACTTAGCAAACCTTTGGCTAATCTTATCAACATATCACTAAAAATTGGCATTGTACCAGATAAGTGGAAAATGGCAAATGTGATACCTATTTTCAAAGCAGGTGTCAGGTCCTTAGCTTCGAACTATAGACCAATAAGCCTAACCTTGAAGGCCATAAATCGATTAATGAATCTCAGCACGGTTTTACAAAGGGGCGTTCCTGCCTTACGAATTTACTAACATTTTCACTAAGGTTTTTGATGAGGTTGATCATGGTAATGAATATGATATTGTGTATATGGACTTCAGTAAGGCTTTTGATAGAGTCCCACATCAGAGACTGAGAAAAATTAAGGCACACGGAATAGGAGGAGAAATGTTTTCTTGAACAGAGGCATTGTTGACAGATACGCAACAGAGAGTTTGCACAAATGGGGAGAAATCAGAGTGGGGGCACGTCACAAGCGGTGTTCCACAGGGGTCAGTGTTGGGCCCCTTGTTCACAATTTACATAAACGACATAGATCAGGGAACAAATAGCGACATAAGCAAGTTTGCTGATGACACCAAAATAGGCCGTCGAATTCATTCTGACGAGAACCTCAGAGCACTCCAGGAAAATTTGAAAAGACTGACGCAGTGGTCGGAGAAGTGACAGGTGAAGTTCAATATAGACAAATGCAAAGTTCTGAGCGTTGGACAGGGAAATAACCATAACACATATAAAGTAAATAATGTATTACTGATTGCGAAAAAGATTTAGGAGTTCTAGTTAGCAGTAATCTAAAACCAAGACAGCAGTGCATAAGTGTTCGTAATAAAGCGGACAGAATTCTTGGCTTCATATCAAGAAGCATAAATAATAGAAGTCCTCAGGTTGTTCTTCAACCTGCTGCAGTGTTCCTTCTTTCTTATGTTCTTTTAATTTTCTCTTTTCATTTCCACTTTTCATTTCCACTTTTCATTTCCACTTTTCATTTCCACTTTTCATTTCCACTTTTCATTTCCACTTTTCATTTCCACTTTTCATTTCCACTTTTCATTTCCACTTTTCATTTCCACTTTTCATTTTCTCTTTTCATTTCCACTTTTCATTTCCACTTTTCATTTCCACTTTTCATTTCCACTTTTCATTTTCTCTTTTCATTTCCACTTTTCATTTCCACTTTTCATTTCCACTTTTCATTTCCACTTTTCATTTCCACTTTTCATTTCCACTTTTCATTTCCACTTTTCATTTCCACTTTTCATTTTCTCTTTTCATTTCCACTTTTCATTTCCACTTTTCATTTCCACTTTTCATTTCCACTTTTCATTTCCACTTTTCATTTCCACTTTTCATTTTCTCTTTTCATTTCCACTTTTCATTTTCTCTTTTCATTTCCACTTTTCATTTCCACTTTTCATTTCCACTTTTCATTTCCACTTTTCATTTTCTCTTTTCATTTCCACTTTTCATTTCCACTTTTCATTTCCACTTTTCATTTCCACTTTTCATTTTCTCTTTTCATTTCCACTTTTCATTTCCACTTTTCATTTCCACTTTTCATTTCCACTTTTCATTTCCACTTTTCATTTCCACTTTTCATTTCCACTTTTCATTTCCACTTTTCATTTCACTTTTCATTTCCACTTTTCATTTCCACTTTCTTTTCATTTCCACTTTTCATTTCCACTTTTCATTTCCACTTTTCATTTCCACTTTTCATTGTCTCTTTTCATTTCCACTTTTCATTTTCTCTTTTCATT
>WNWK01000266.1:483791-486291 GCA_009830355.1 Cherax destructor | reverse complement strand
AGTAGTAGTAGTAGTAGTAGTAGTAGTAGTAGTAGTATATTAGTAGTAGTAGTAGTAGTAGTAGTAGTAGTAGTAGTAGTAGTAGTAGTAGTAGTATATATTAGTAGTATATTAGTAGTATACTGAGAAAGCGGAAGTCAGCGTGTAGCTGGGGAGGAGGAGTAGCTGAGGGGAGGGAGTAGCTGAGGGGAGGGAGTAGCTGAGGGAGGGGGTGTAGCTGGGGGGAGGGGAGAGCTGAGGGAGGGATGGATGAATGAATATACCTTACCTTTGAAGAGTTTCAGAGTTTCACTACTCTCGGGCCCGGCCATGGTCAGGCTCGGATGGTGGTGGTTGTGGGGAGGGATGTGTGGCAGTGGTGCCACATTCAGGGTGTGGCTGTGTAGCGGGGGAAGGAGGGAGCAGGGGGAGGTTTGTTGTTTTGGCTACACTGTGGCTAGTAGCTTAATCGCTAAGTTCCGCCGCCGCCGCCGCCGCCGCCGCCGCTATGCTCGTTGCTACATTCTTGAGAAAAGGACCTCAGCGCGGGTAGCAATTGTGAGGGGGAGGGATGGGGGTGGTTAGGAATTGGAGAGGGATGGGAAAGAGGCGGGGGGGGGTAGAGGGAGGGAAAGGGGCGGGGGAGGGGAGTGGGAAGGGCGGGGAGGGGCACACACAAAACCTTCACCATTCCCTCTTTGACTGGCTGCCGCTGCCAATTCTTCTTCACTGTCCCTCTCCTCCTTCTGCCTCCTCTCTTTTTTTTTACCCCTTCTGGCTTCTTTTTCTCACCCCTCCTTTCCCCTCACCCTCCCTCTCTTCCTGGTTGTTCTATTAATTCTTCTTTCATTTTTTGTGGTGGTTCTTCTCTATCATCAGCATTTTGTTATTCTCCTGTTCCTCCTACTTTCCTCCTCTTCCTACACCTCCTTCTCATCTTCCTCCTTCACCGCCCCTTACGTGATCTCATTCAGAACTCTAAGATGATAAACATAATATACACTCGCTGACAAGAAGTGCTCTTTTAAGTGGCAAGTGGTTCACCTTCACAGAACAGAGGCATAAAACTGGGGTTCGGAGATGCAACATAAACGCCAGTAAGTGTGATCGACCAACGCTAATGAACAACACTACAACACATTGCCCTCGATAGTGCAGGTGCAAGTGCACACCACACACTCAAAAACACACACAAATGGTGAGTAAACACGTGGCGAGGTGTCAGAGTGGGCGCCTGTGACGAGTGGGGTTCCACAGGGTCAGTCCTAGGACCGGTGCTGTTTCTGGTATTTGTGAACGACATGACGGAAGGAATAGCCTCCGAAGTGTCCCTGTTTGCAGATGATGTGAAGTTGATGAGAAGAATTCAATCGAACGAGGACCAGGCAGAACTACAAAGGGATCTGGACAGGCTGCAAGCCTGGTCAAGCAATTGGCTCCTGGAGTTCAACCCCACCAAGTGCAAAATCATGAAGATTGGGGAAGGAAAAAAGAAGACCGCAGACGGAGTACAGTTTAGGGGGCCAGAGACTACAAACCTCACTCAAGGAAAAAGATCTTGGGGTGAGTATAACACCAGGCACATCTCCTGAGGCGCACATCAACCAAATAACTGCTGCATCATACGGCCGCCTAGCAAACCTAAGAACAGCATTTCGACATCTCAATAAGGAATCGTTCAGGACCCTGTACACTGTGTACGTTAGGCCCATATTAAGTATGCAGCCCCATTTTGGAACCCACACCTAGCCAAGCACATAAAAAAACTAGAGAAAGTGCAAAGGTTTGCAACAAGACTAGTCCCGGAGCTAAGGCGTATGTCCTACGAGGAGAGGTTAAGGAAAATCGACCTGACGACACTGGAGGACAGGAGAGATAGGGGGTACATGATAACGACATATAAAATACTGAGAGGAATTGACAAGGTGGACAGAGACAGAATGTTCCAGATATGGGACACAGCAACAGGGGTCACAGATGAAGTTGAAGACTCAGATGAATCACAGGGATGTTAGGAAGTATTTCTTCAGTCACAGAGTGGTCAGGAAGTGGAATAGTTTGGGAAGTGATGTAGTGGAGGCAGGATCCACTCATAGCTTTAAGAAGAGGTATGATAAAGCTCATGGCGCAGGAAAGTGACCCAGTAGCGGCCAGTGAAGAGGCGGGGCCAGGAGCTATGACTCGACCCCTGCAACCACAACTAGGTGAGTACAACTAGGTGAGTACACACACACACACACACACACACAAATACCTCACTAAGGAATCATTCAGACTCTGTATACCATATACGTCAGGCCCATACTGGAGTATGCAGCACCGGTTTGGAACCCACCCCTGGTCAAGCGTCAAGAAATTAGAGAAAGTGCAAAGGTTTGCAACAAGACTAGTCCCAGAGCTAAGGATTGTCCTACGAAGAAAGGTTAAGGAAATCGGCCTGACGACACTAGAGGACAGGAGGGTTAGGGGAGACATGATAACGACATATAAAATACTGCGAGGAATAGATAAGGTGGACAGA
>WNWK01000266.1:456291-478791 GCA_009830355.1 Cherax destructor | reverse complement strand
ATGTTGGTGTGTGTGTGTGTGTGTGTGTGTGTGTGTGTGTGTGTGTGTGTGTGTGTGTGTGTGTGTGTCACGTTTTAACTACGTCATTACACTGTGATTTTCGCATCGTTTAATTCCAGCTATAATCGCTAAATAAATCCCTAGGGGAAAAATGTCTATTATTTTCTCCCCCTCCCTCCCTCTCTCTCTCCAGGTCGCAATAAATTTAATACTTGTCGTTAATCTACCGACACACACACACACATTGGCGACACTGGAGGACAGGAGGGACAGGGGGACATGATAACGACATACAAAATACTGAGAGGAATTGACGAGATGGATAGGGACAGGATGTTTCAAATATGGGACACAGCAACAAGGGGTCACAGTTGGAAGTTCAAAACTCAGATGAGTCACAGGGATGTTAGGAAGTATTTCTTCAGTCATAGAGTTGTCAGGAAGTGGAACAGTCTGGAGAGTGATGTAGTGGAGGCAGGATCCATACATAGCAATTAAAGACGAGATACGATAAAGCTCATGGAGCAGGAAGAGAGTGGACCTAGTAGCGACCAGCAAAGAGGCAGGGCCAGGAGCTGTGACTCGACCCCTGCAACCACAAATAGGTGAGTACACACACACACCACCTCAACATATCCCAGAGGCTTCAGGTCTCCCACTTGACCATTCACTGGCTCCACTTACCAAGCTGGAATCCTGGAATTATTCCGTGTCTGTGTCAGGAATAAAAAGCTTGGGAAGGTATCCTTGTGTGTGTGCGTTTACTCACCTAGTTGTACTCACCTAGTTGTGGTTGCAGGGGTCGAGTCATAGCTCCTGGCCCCGCCTCTTCACTGGCGCCATGAGCTTTATCATACCTCTTCTTAAAGCTGTGTATGGAACCTGCCTCCACTACATCGCTTCCCAAGCTCTTCCCGGGGAAGAGCTGTACCAGCTCCTCGTTTCGAAGGGTTTTGGCCCTGTCAGAGGCTCCAGCAACTGTGCCATCCGGTTAGACGGTCATTGGCGCCGACGGCGATGCTCTGTCAGGAGCCTGACGGTCGACGAAAAGTCGGGAGAGTCTCTTGGATAGTGTGACTGGTTTCTGGTAGGCACAGATTGATCTGTATTACGGAGAATGTAATAGTGAGAGAGAGAGAGAGAGAGAGAGAGAGAGAGAGAGAGAGAGAGAGAGAGAGAGAGAACATACCCTCTCTGTTCTGGAGGAATTCTTTGAAGCGACTGACTCCCGTATTGCTTAAGGCTGAAACTGTTTGTAATTCTGTCTCTTCTCTTAGACGGTGGGTGTTCCAGGCTGCTTGACAGGTCTCCCCTCCTGACAGCAGGGGGCACGAATGCGTGCCTGTCGATAGCTGTCAGTCCTACAGCTGTCACTGGGACAGGGAAATACAGACACTCCTTCAGTGCGTTCCTCAGCGTCTCTAACGGGGGGGAAAGAGTCTCTCTCTCTCTCTCTCTCTCTCTCTCTCTCTCTCTCTCTCTCTCTCTCTCTCTCTCTCTTCTCTCTCTCTCTCTCTCTCTCTCACCCAGAGAGAGACTTCGTGAAGGGCTCTTCATCCCAGGCAAGAGACTTAAGTTCCACTTTCACAAGTCGAACTTGATTTTCACTCATTTCAGAGGAGTTATGTGACCCCCCCATCCCGGTTTAGCGCTTTCACCATGAATATAATAATAACAATCATAATGATAATAAAATAATAATAATAATAATAATAATAATAATAATAATAATAATAATAATAATAATAATAATAATAATAATGCTATTTTGCTTGTGGTTGTTCAGTAGTGGAGTCAGGACCCTGCTGACACACACTGCACATCTTGTGTGTTTGTGTGTGTGTGTGTGTGTGTGTGTGTGTGTGTGTGTGTGTGTTTGTGTGTGTACTCACCTATTTGTACTCACCTATTTGTGGTTGCAGGGGTCGAGTCATAGCTCCTGGCCCCGCCTCTTCACTGATTGCTACTAGGTCCTCTCTCTCCCTGCTCCATGAGCTTTATCAAACCTAGTCTTAAAACTATGTATGGTTCCTGCCTCCACTATGTCGCTTTCTAAGCTATTCCACTTCCTGACAACTCTATGACTGAAGAAATACTTCCTAACATCCCTTTGACTCATAGGAGTCTTCAACTTCCAATTATGACCCCTTGTTTCTGTGTTCCCTCTCTGGAACATCTTGTCTCTGTCCACCTTATCTATTCCTCGCAGTATTTTATATGTCGTTATCATGTCTCCCCTAACCCTCCTGTCCTCTAGTGTCGTCAGGCCGATTTCCCTTAACCTTTCTTCGTAGGACAATCCCTTAGCTCTGGGACTAGTCTTGTTGCAAACCTTTGCACTTTCTCTAATTTCTTGACGTGCTTGACCAGGTGTGGGTTCCAAACCGGTGCTGCATACTCCAGTATGGGCCTGACGTATATGGTATACAGAGTCTTGAATGATTCCTTAGTGAGGTATTGGAACGCTATTCTTAGGTTTGCCAGCCGCCCGTATGCTGCAGCAGTTATCTGATTGATGTGTGCCTCAGGAGATGTGCTCGGTATTATACTCACCCCAAGATCTTTTTCTTTGAGTGAGGCTTGCAGTCTTTGGCCACCTAGACTATACTCTGTCTGCGGTCTTCTTTGCCCTTCCCCGATATTCATGACTTTACATTTGGCAAGGTTAAATTCAAGGAGCCAGTTACTGGACCAGGCTTGCAGCCTGTCCAGGTCTCTTTGTAGTCCTGCCTGATCCTCGACTGATTTTATTCTTCTCATTAACTTCACATCATCTGCAAACAGGGACACTTCTGAGTCTATCCCTTCCGTTATGTCATTCACATATACCAAAAACAGTACAGGTCCTAGGACTGACCCTTGTGGAACTCCACTCGTCACAGGTGCCACTCTGACATCTCGTCACGTACCATGACTCGTTGTTGCCTCCTGTCAGATATTCTCTGATCCATTGCAGTGTTTTTCCTGTTACGTGTGCCTGATCCTTTAGCTTTTGCATTAACCTCTTGTGAGGAACTGTGTCGAACGCCTTCTTGCAGTCCAAAAATGCAGTCTATCCACCCTCTCTCTCGTGTCTTACTTCTGTTACCTTATCATAAAACTCCAGTAGGTTTGTGACACAGGATTTTCCTTCCCTGAAACCGTGCTGGTTGTCGTTTATAAGCTTGTGTCTTTCTAGGTGCTCCACCACTCTCCTCCTGATGATCTTCTCCATGACTTTGCATACTATACACGTCAGTGACACAGGTCTGTAGTTTAATGCCTCGTGTCTGTCTCCTTTCTTAAAAATTGGGACTACATTTGCCATCTTCCACGCCTCAGGTAGTTGCCCAGTTTCAATGGATGTGTTGAAGATTTGTGTTAGTGGCACACACAACATCTCTGCTCCCTCTCTAAGGACCCACGGAGAAATGTTGTCCGGTCCCACCGCTTTTGAGGTATCGAGTTCACATAGCAGCTTCTTCACCTCCTCCTCGGTTGTGTGTATTTCATCCAGCACTTGTTGGTATACCTCCCTATTCTGAATTCCTGGAGTCCTAAAGCTTCATTAATAAGCTGAAGCTTCATTATTAAGCTAAAGCTTCATTATTAAGCTGAAGCTTCATTATTAAGCTAAAGCTTCATTATTAAGCTGAAGCTTCATTATTAAGCTGAAGCTTCATTATTAAGCTAAAGCTTCATTATTAAGCTGAAGCTTCATTATTAAGCTGAAGCTTCATTAGTAAGCTAAAGCTTCATTATTAAGCTGACGCTTCATTATCAAGCTAAAGCTTCATTAATAAGCTGAAGCTTCATTATTAAGCTGAAGCTTCAATATTAAGCTAAAGCTTCATTATTAAGCTGACGCTTCATTATTAAGCTAAAGCTTCATTATTAAGCTGAAGCTTCATTATTAAGCTGAAGCTTCATTATTAAGCTGAAGCTTCATTATTAAGCTGAAGCTTCATTATTAAGCTGAAGCTTCATTATTAAGCTGACGCTTCATTATTAAGCTAAAGCTTCATTAATAAGCTGAAGCTTCATTATTAAGCTGAAGCTTCATTATTAAGCTAAAGCTTCATTATTAAGCTGACGCTTCATTATTAGGCTAAAGCTTCATTATTAAGCTGAAGCTTCAGTATTAAGCTGAAGCTTCATTATTAGGCTAAAGCTTCATTATTAAGCTGAAGCTTCAGTATTAAGCTGAAGCTTCATTATTAAGCTAAAGCTTCATTATTAAGCTAAAGCTTCATTATTAAGCTAAAGCTTCATTATTAAGCTAAAGCTTCATTATTAAGCTGAAGCTTCATTATTAAGCTAAAGCTTCATTATTAAGATGAAGCTTCATTATTAAGCTAAAGCTTCATTATTAAGCTGAAGCTTCATTATTAAGCTAAAGCTTCATTATTAAGCTAAAGCTTCATTATTAAGCTAAAGCTTCATTATTAAGCTGAAGCTTCATTATTTAGCTAAAGCTTCGTTATTAAGCTAAAGCTTCATTATTAAGCTAAAGCTTCATTATTAAGCTGAAGCTTCATTATTAAGCTGGAGCTTCATTATTAAACTGAAGCTTCATTATTAAGCTGAAGCTTCATTATTAAGCTGAAGCTTCATTATTAAGCTGAACCTTCATTATTAAGCTGAACCTTCATTATTAAGCTGAAGCTTCATTATTAAGCTGAAGCTTCATTATTAAGCTGAAGATTTGGAATAATGAAGAGCTAAAGCTGGCAAAACCTGCCCGTGTGTACCTGTTTTTATGACCAGCTGCAACGACCCACCAGCTGTAGTAACCACCTGGCTTTAACCACCCACCAACTGTGGTAACCACCTGACTTTAACGACCTACCAGCTGTATCAACCACCTGGCTTTAACGACCCACCAGCTGTAGCAACCACCTGGCTTTACCGACCCACCAGCTGTAGCAACCACCTGGCTTCAACGACCCACCAGCTGTAGCAACCACCTGGATTTAACGACCCACCAGCTGTAGCAAACCACATGGCTTTAATGACCCACCAGCTGTAGCAACCACCTGGCTTTAACGACCCACCAGCTGTAGCAACCCCCTGGCTTTAACGACCCACCAGCTGTAGCAACCCCCTGGCTTTAACGACCCACCAGCTGCCATAACAGTAGTATGAACGTCCACAGTAACACCAACAACAACAACAACAACAGCTACAGCACCCACTAGCAACAGCAATAAGATCAGCAACAAAAACAGCAATGACAAGCAACCAAAATGACAACAAGGAACAACAAAAATATCAACAACAATAACAACAACAACAAGCAACAACAATAAAAGAAACAACAACGAGCAAAAAAAATGGTAACAAGAACTGCAAAAAAAACCGACAACAAAAGGAGACAGAGAGAGAGAGAGAAGGGTAGGGAGAGAGCCTTCTGTTATACTCTTCTCAGTCTTGACTTAAATAGAGTTACATCACGTGGAGGTTCCCTCTAGACATGTCCTTCCCTCTATTTATATCATGTTCTCCTCACCCCTCTCTCGCCCTCTTCCTCACCTCCTCCCTCACCTCCCTCGGGTCCTTCACCCCCTCCCTCACCTCCCTCACGTCCTTCACCCCCTCCCTCACCTCCCTCACATCCTTAACCCCTCCCTCACCAGCCTCCCTAGTGAGAGAGGCTGGTGAGGGAGGCTGGTGAGGGAGGCTGGTGAGAGAGGTTGGTGAGGGAGGCTGGTGAGGGAGGCTGGTGAGGAAGGCTGGTGAGGGAGGCTGGTGAAGGAGGCTAGTGAGGGAGGCTGGTGAGGAAGGCTGGTGAGGGAGGCTGGTGAAGAAGGCTGATGAGGGAGGCTGGTGAGGGAGGCTGGTGAGGGAGGCTGGTGAGGGAGGCTGGTAAGGGAGGCTGGTGAGGGAGGTTGGTGAGGGAGGCTGGTGAGTTAGGCTGGTGAGGAAGGCTGGTGAGGGAGGCTGGTGAGGAAGACTGGTGAAGGAGGCTAGTGAGGGAGGCTGGTGAGGAAGGCTGGTGAGGGAGGCTGATGAGGAAGGCTGATGAGGGAGGCTGGTGAGGGAGGCTGGTGAGGGAGGCTGGTGAAGGAGGCTAGTGAGGGAGGCTGGTGAGGAAGGCTGGTGGGGGAGGCTGGTGAGGAAGGCTGATGAGGGAGGCTGGTGAGGGAGGCTGGTGAGGGAGGCTGGTGAGAGAGGCTAGTGAGGGTGGCTGGTGAGGGAGGCTGGTGAGGGAGGCTGGTGAGGGAGGCTAGTGAGGGTGGCTAGTGAGGGAAGCTAGTGAGGGAGGCTGGTGAGGGAGGCTGGTGAGGGAGGCTGGTGAGAGAGGCTGATGAGGAAGGCTGATGAGGGAGGCTGGTGAGGGAGGCTGGTGAGGGAGGCTGGTGAGGGAGGCTGATGAGGAAGGCTGATGAGGGAGGCTGGTGAGGGAGGCTGGTGAGGGAGGCTGGTGAGGGAGGCTGGGGAGAGGCTAGTGAGGGAGGCTGGTGAGGGAGGCTGGTGAGAGAGGCTAGTGAGGGAGGCTGGTGAGGGAGGCTGGTAAGGGAGGCTGGTGAGGGAGGTTGGTGAGGGAGGCTGGTGAGGGAGGCTAGTGATGGTGGCTAGTGAGGGAAGCTAGTGAGGGAGGCTGGTGAGGGAGGCTGTTGAGGAAGACTGATGAGGGAGGCTGGTGAGGGAGGCTGGTGAGGGAGGCTGGTGAGGGAGGCTGGTGAGAGAGGCTAGTGAGGGAGGCTGGTGAGGGAGGCTGGTGAGGGAGGCTGGTGAGAGAGGCTAGTGAGGGAGGCTGGTGAGGGAGGCTGGTGAGAGAGGCTAGTGAGGGAGGCTGGTGAGGGAGGCTGGTGAGGGAGGTTGGTGAGGGAGGCTGGTGAGGGAGGCTAGTGAGGGAGGCTAGTGAGGGTGGCTGGTGAGGGAGGCTAGTGAGGGAGGCTGGTGAGGGAGGCTGGTGAGGAAGACTGGGGAGAGACTGGAGAGGGAGACTGGAGAGGGAGACTGGAGAGAGAGACTGGAGAGAGAGACTGGAGAGGGAGACTGGAGAGAGACGAGAGGGAAACTGGAGAGAGACTGGAGAGGGAGGATGAGAGTGGTCCAGGGACCAATTCCGGTCCACCTCTGACAAACATGAACCACTAATGCACCGGGGATGTCGTGCCCGCCCCGTGTGTGCTGGCGTGAGAGAGAGACAGACAGAGAGAGAGAGAGAAGACTGAGTCTCAGTTCACATCCTCAAGATGCAACATGACTCTGCAGTGACTGACAAAAATCATGTAGTAGATCTTGCAATTCATCGTGCGCTCTTACCTCTCCAAGATGCCTCTCCTGCTCAGCCTCGAGACTCCACACCTAATTCTCTAAAGTCACACACGAGCTACAAGTTCACTTTCACCTGGAGTATGCACCACCTTCTTGGACCACCTGTGTTTCACCCTCTCTCGTGTCTGACCTCCAGACAAAGGTGAAGCGACACTGGCTTAATGTCTGGACCATGACTATTCTTACGATATAGACGGAACTTTTGTGACTGGTCCTATGGCTGATGCGCAGATTACCAAATGGCAATTGGAGTGCTGCTGGAACTATTAACGAGGCATGAAAGGTGGCAGCAAAGATTGCTATCATGTTTATATATACATGTTGAAGCTCTGGTCTCTGTCAAACTCCAGCAAGAACCCGAATCCACGTGGCAACACCCAGAGTTTTGGGGGACTAGCGCTGAGAAGTGCTCTAGCTCTAACAGCCACTTCTGTAGTGTCAATCCATCCCGCTAAACAACCTCGGCTTCTCAAGCTGGCTGAAGAGCGTCGGAAAAGCAACGTTAACAACTATTACACCCCAAGACGGACAGTCAGCGACATTATTGTTTGATCATTACCTTTTTTAGAGACAACTCTCTAACTGACTCTTCACAAGGAGGTCACTCTGATGCTGGTGAAGGGCTCTTTTGATCCGAGGATATGAAGCTAGTGTCTCCTTCCTGGGAACAAACCTCATTGGCTACCATTCTCAGGTACTGTATGATCTTAATGATTTAAAAGCTACCTAATGAATAATAATAATAATAATAATAATAATAATAATAATAATAATAATAATAATAATAATAATAAGAAGAAGAAGAAGAAGAAGAAGAAGAAGAAGAAGAAGAAGAAGAAGAAGAAGAAAAAAAAAGAAGAAGAAGAATAGTAGTAGTAGTAGTAGTAATAATAATAATAATAATAATAATAATAATAATAATAATAATAATAATAATAATAATAATATCTTCAACAGTTATTATTTGTATCATGTACAACATATAAACATCTTTGAACAATTTCTCTCACCACATGAACCTGATGAGAAACAAAGACTATTGCACAAGTGAACTCTGCTTCCCACACCTCACTCTCTCTCTCCTCCCTTTAAACCTATATGTATGTCGCTCATTACTACTCACACCTGTGTTGGTTGGCACACACCTGTGTTGGTTGGCACACACCTGTGTTGGTTGGCACACACCTGTGTTGGTTGGCACACACCTGTGTTGGTTGGCACACACCTGTGTTGGTTGGCACACACCTGTGTTGGATGGCACACACCTGTGTTGGTTAACACACACCTGTGTTGGTTGGCACACACCTGTGTTGGTTGGCACACACCTGTGTTGGTTTGCACACACCTGTGTTGGTTGGCACACACCTGTGTTGGTTGGCACACACCTGTGTTGGTTGGCACACACCTGTGTTGGTTGGCACACACCTGTGTTGCTTGGCACACACCTGTGTTGGTTGGCACACACCTGTACAAGCCAGCCAACACATGACAAAGATAGTGCCATCAGAGGCAGGTCTACTCAGCTATGGCAAGACAAATCTCTGCTAGTGTCAGGTTAGGTAAGGTTCGTCAGGAAACAGGAAAAGTATTTCCTGACGAGGGTCTTAGTCATACGATGACCCGCTTTTGGTCCTCTGACCGAGGCCTTCCGCTGGCTTACCGATCCACCTCCCTTTAAAAATTAAGGTTATAATTATAACAATTTATATCACGTAATCTCTCGGCTGGTGATTTTGAGTCGAGGTTCAGGACGAGGCGGCACCGACGATAATTTGACTGACATCAATGACACATTGATCCCTTACATCAAGTGTTGTAGTGTTCCCCTTTAACCTTCTTATTCTTCCTATTTATCTCTCCATCCGTCTCCTTCACCAATGTTTTCTGTTATTTCTCTACCCTTTTCTACCCCCTTCCTCTGTTGTTATCTCTCCCTCTTCTGCCCTCTTCCTCTGTTGTTATCTCTCCTTCTTCTACCCTCTTCCTCTGTTGTTATCTCTTCCTCTTCTACCCTCTTCCTCTGTTGTTATCTTTCCCTCTTATACCCCCTTCATCTGTTGTTATCTCTTCCTCTTCTACCCCCTTCATCTGTTGTTATCTTTCCCTCTTCTACCCCCTTCCTCTGTTGTTATCTTTCCCTCTTCTACCCCCATCATCTGTTGTTATCTCTTCCTCTTCTACCCCCTTCATCTGTTGTTATCTTTCCCTCTTCTACCCCCTTCATCTGTTGTTATCTTTCCCTCTTCTACCCCCTTCCTCTGTTGTTATCTTTCCCTCTTCTACCCCCTTCATCTGTTGTTATTTCTTACTCTTCTACCCCTTCATCGGCTGTTATCTCTCCCTCTTCTACCCTCTTCCTCTGTTGTTATCTCTCCCTCTTCTACCCCTTCATCTGTTGTTATCTCTCCCTCTTTCACCCTCTTCCTCTGTTGTTATCTTTCCCTCTTCAACCCTCTTCCTCTGTTGTTATCTCTTCCTCTTCTACCCCTTCATCTGTTGTTATCTCTCCCTCTTCTACCCCTTCATCTGTTGTTATCTCTTCCTCTTCTACCCTCTTCCTCTGTTGTTATCTCTTATTCTTCTACCCCTTCATCTGTTGTTATCTCTCCCTCTTCTACCCTCTTCCTCTGTTGTTATCTCTTCCTCTTTTACCCCTTCATCTGTTGTTATCTCTACCTCTTTTCCCTCTTCCTCTGTTGTTGTCTTTCCCTCTTCTAACCTCTTCCTCTGTTGTTATCTCTTCCTCTTCTACCCCCTTCATCTGTTGTTATCTCTCCCTCTTCTTCCCCTTTCATCTGTTGTTATCTCTCCCTCTTCTACCCTCTTCCTCTGTTGTTATATCTTCCTCTTCTACCCTCTTCCTCTGTTGTTATCTCTCCCTCCTCTACCCTCTTCCTCTGTTGTTATCTCTCCCTCTTCTACCCTCTTCCTCTGTTGTTATCTCACCCTCTTCTACCCTCCTCCTCTGTTATTATCTCTCCCTCTTCTATCCTCTTCCTCTGTTGTTATCTCTCCCTCTTCTCCCCTCTTCCTCTGTTGTTATCTCTTCCTCTTCTACCCTCTTCCTTTGTTGTTATCTCTCCCTCCTCTACCCTCTTCTTCTGTTGTTATCTCTCCCTCTTCTACCCTCTTCCTCTGTTGTTATCTCTCCCTCTTCTACCCTCTTCCTCTGTTGTTATCTCTTCCTCTTCTACCCTCTTCATCTGTTGTTATCTCTCTCTCTTTTACCCTCTTCCTCTGTTGTTATCTCTTCCTCTTCTTCCCTATTCCTCTGTTGTTATCTCTTCCTCTTCTACCCCCTTCATCTGTTGTTATCTCTCCCTCTTCTACCTTCTTCCTCTGTTGTTATCTCTCCCTCTTCTACCCTCTTCCTCTTTTGTTATCTCTTCCTCTTCTACCCTCTTCCTCTGTTGTTATCTCTCAATCTTCTACACTCTTCCTCTGTTGTTGTCTCTCCCTCTTCTACCCTCTTCCTCTGTTGTTATCTCTTCCTCTTCTACCCTCTTCCTCTGTTGTTATCTCTTCCTCTTCTACCCTCTTCCTCTGTTGTTATCTTTTCCTCTTCTGCCCTCTTCCTTTGTTGTTATTTCTTCCTCTTCTACCCTCTTCCTCTGTTGTTATCTCTTCCTCTTCTACCCTCTTCCTCTGTTGTTATTTCTTCCTCTTCTCTCTTCCTCCCTTTGTTTTCTTTTTATTCCCTTTCCTCATGTTACTCCTTCTCCTCACTAACCCTCTTCTCTCCCTCTTTCCCTTTCTCCTCTTTTAAGATTATATTTACCCTTCTCCCTCTCTCACTCCTTACCCCCTCATTATCCATCTCTTCACACCTCATTTCTCCCTCACTCTCATCTCTCCTCTCCCTATCTCTCCCTCCATCCCCGTCTCTAATTTCCCTATCTCCACCTCCCCCACCCCTATCCCTCCCCCACCCCGTCTCTCCCCCACCCCCTGTCTCCCCCTCCCCCTCAGTGTCTCACTGCTGAGAGACTATGAGATGTTTAATGCATCTTCTTGGAATTACTTTTCTTGGTGCTAACAAGACGCGCCAGAGATCCTCTTCCCCCTGTCTTCCCCTGTCTCCCCGTGCCTTTCCCTGCCTCCCCTTCTGACTTCCCCTGCCTCCCCTGCTTCCTCCTAATTTCTTTTGCCATCCCCTGCCTTCCCCCTGCCTCTTCCTTGCCTCCCCCTGCCTTTTCTTGATTCCCCCTCTATCTCTCCCTCTGCCTCTCCCTGTCTTCCCTCTGCCTCCCCCTGATTTTCCCTGCCTCCCCTGCTTCCTCCTGATTCCTCCTGCTATCTACTGCCTTTCCCCCTGCCTCCCCTGCCTTCTCTTGATTTCCCCTGCCTCCCTCTGCCTTCCTCTGCCTCCTGATTCCCCTGCCTCTCTCTGTCTTCCCTCTGCCTGTCCCTCACTCCCCTGCCTCGCCTTCTGCTGAGAAGTGGGATACGTTTTTTTGTTCTGATTTTAAATTGCATAATGTCACATTTTCCTTCAATAATCCTGAGACCATAAAGGACACATGAACCAGTTATATTTGACTGGGTCGCCAGTTTGGTCTCTTGACCAGCATTGTCCAGCCAGGTCACGGTCAGGTCATGACAGGGTCAGAGACTAAGGGTAACTGTGGGACGTCTACCTTCTCTCTCAGGTAGACGTCAAATGTAACAAGATTAGGCGTGAATGACTTAACATAATAATAATAATAATAAATCTTTATTGCTACAAGTACATGTACAAGGTATACTGGCCTAGCTGACATCAATGACATACTACTATATAGAAAGCCCCTTGTTATGCTGAGCATTTCAGACAAATTAGATCTGTTTTGTCCCAGGATGCGACCCACACCAGTCGACTAACACCCAGGTACCCATTTTACTGATGGGTGAACAGGGACAGCAGGTGTCTTATGGAAACACGTCCCTAATGTTGTCCAGCCGTACCAGGGGATCGATCCCCGGACCTCAGTGTGTAAGATGGGAAATTAGGCAGTGAAGGCATGAATTCACTCTCCTTCAGAACCTCGCTCAGATCAATGGAAAGTGTCCCATAGTTCAATTACCAGTACGGGTGGCAACGTTAGGTCATCTAGCAGTAAATAGGTGCCTAGGGACAAAATTAACTTAATTTGCCCGATATGCTCTGCGTATCAAGTGGACTTCTTATACAGTATGTCACTGATCTGTATGCCCTGTCTATGTACTTGTAAGAATAATGATTATTATTATTATTATTATTATTATTATTATTATTATTATTATTATTATTATTATTATTATTATATATTATTATTATTATTATTATTATTATTATTATATTATATTATATTATTATTATTATTATTATTATTATTATTATTATTATTATTATTATTATTATTATTATTATTATTATTATTATCATTATCTATTATTATTATTATTATTATTATTATTATTATTATTATTATTATTATTATTATTATCATTATTATTGTTCCAGTGAATCACATGCTGATTATCTAGACTTGACAGGTTGGTGTGTGACTCAGTGTGTGGTGTGTTCTGCCAGTGTCTGACCTGACATGACATCACTGTTCCTGGGTGAGTGCCAGTGTCTGACCTGACATGACATCACTGTTCCTGGGTGAGTGGCAGTGTCTGACCTGACATGACATCACTGTTCCTGGGTGAGTGCCAGTGTCTGACCTGACATGACATCACTGTTCCTGGGTGAGTGGCAGTGTCTGACCTGACATGACATCACTGTTCCTGGGTGAGTGGCAGTGTCTGACCTGACATGACATCACTGTTCCTGAGTGAGTGGCAGTGTCTGACCTGACATGACATCACTGTTCCTGGGTGAGTGCCAGTGTCTGACCTGACATGACATCACTGTTCCTGGGTGAGTGCCAGTGTCTGACCTGACATGACATCACTGTTCCTGGGTGAGTGCCAGTGTCTGACCTGACATGACATCACTGTTCCTGGGTGAGTGCCAGTGTCTGACCTGACATGACATCACTGTTCCTGGGTGAGTGCCAGTGTCTGACCTGACATGACATCACTGTTCCTGGGTGAGTGCCAGTGTCTGACCTGACATGACATCACTGTTCCTGGGTGAGTGCAGTGTCTGACCTGACATGACATCACTGTTCCTGGTGAGTGCCAGTGTCTGACCTGACATGACATCACTGTTCCTGGGTGAGTGCAGTGTCAGCCTGAATGCATCACTGTCCCTTTGCAGTCACTGCATGACAACGTCCTGGGAGTGATACAGACAATCAGTCCTCAGCCTGGAAGACAATCAGTCCTCAGCCTGGAAGACAATCAGTCCTCAGCTCTGAAGACACAGTCAGTTGACCTCAGCTGTGAAGACAATCAGTCCTCAGCCTGGAAGACAATCAGTCCCTCAGCCTGGAAGACAATCAGTCACTCAGCCTGGAAGACAATCAGTCCCTCAGCCTGGAAGATAATCAGTCCCTCAGCCTGGAAGACAATCAGTCCCTCAGCCTGGAAGACAATCAGTCCCTCAGCCTGGAAGACAATCAGTCCCTCAGCCTGGAAGATAATCAGTCCCTCAGCCTGGAAGATAATAAGTCAGTCCTCAGCCTGGAAGATAATCAGTCCTCAGCCTGGAAGACAATCAGTCCTCAGCCTGGAAGACAATCAGTCCCTCAGCCTGGAAGACAATCAGTCCTCAGCCTGGAAGATAATCAGTCCTCAGCCTGGAAGATAATCAGTCCCTCAGCCTGGAAGATAATTACAGTCCCTCAGCCTGGAAGATAATCAGTCCCTCAGCCTGGAAGAAATCAGTCCCTCAGCCTGGAAGACAATCAGTCCCTCAGCTGGAAGACAATCAGTCCCTCAGCCTGGAAGATAATCAGTCCCTCAGCCTGGAAGATAATAAGTCCATCAACCTGGAAGATAATCAGTCCCTCAGCCTGGAAGATAATCAGTCCCTCAGCCTGGAAGATAATCAGTCCCTCAGCCTGGAAGACAATCAGTCCCTCAGCCTGGAAGACAATCAGTCCCTCAGCCTGGAAGATAATCAGTCCCTCAGCCTGGAAGACAATCAGTCCCTCAGCCTGGAAGACAATCAGTCCCTCAGCCTGGAAGACAATCAGTCCCTCAGCCTGGAAGACAATCAGTCCTCAGCCTGGAAGACAATCAGTCCCTCAGCCTGGAAGACAATCAGTCCCTTAGCCTGGAAGACAATCAGTCCTCAGCCTGGAAGACAATCAGTCCTCAGCCTGGAAGACAATCAGTCCCTCAGCCTGGAAGACAATCAGTCCTCAGCCTGGAAGACAATCAGTCCCTCAGCCTGGAAAGACAATCAGTCCTCTCAGCCTGGAAGACAATCAGTCTCAGTGGAAGTTACACTAAGTCCTCAGTGGTAAGACATAGTCTATCATGGAAGACAATAGTCTCAGTGTGAAGCAATCTGTCCCTCACCTGGAAGACAATCGTCGTAGTTACCCATTGAAGAATCTATGATGTGTAGTTTATAGTAGTACCGAGCAGGTGGTGGCATTGCTTACCCTGGTGTGTGTGGCAGTGTATGTTGCCCATGTGAGAGGTTTTGTGTAGTTAGCAGGTTCCCGGTAGTGACCAGGTGGTGGCAGTGTTATGTGATGAGGGTAGCCACATGACACGACCACGTGTGACCAGGTGGTGGCAGTGTTATGTGATGAGGGTAGCCACATGACACGACCACGTGTGACCAGGTGGTGGCAGTGTTATGTGATGAGGGTAGCCCCTTCCCCTGCCTTCCCCCTTCCCTGCCTTCCCCTCCCCCTGTCTTCCCCTTCTACTAGCTACCCCCTCCCCTGCCTTCCCCTTCACCTGCCTCTCCCCTCCCCTGCCTACCCACTCCCCTGCCTACCCGTTCCCATGCATTCCCGTTTCCCTGTCTACGCCCACCCCTACTTTCCCCTTTCCCTACCTACTCACTCCCCTGCCTTCCCCCTTCCCTGCCTTCCTCTCCCCTGTCTTCCCCCTTCTCTGCCTTCCCCTTCCGCTGTCTCCCTGCCACCCACCACCACCACCACCACCACCACCACACCACCACCACCACCACCGCCACCGCCACCGCCACAGCCACCACCACCATCAGAGGCACCCGTGATAAAGCGACCACCCCCCATCCGTCGCCTTGGTAAATACTGCCGCCATTACAGACTGCCGGCGAACGATAAAGGAAGGAATCTGTAACCTTTAAACATCTTCCTGTGTGTGTGTGTGTGTGTGTGTGAGTGTGTGTGTGAGTGTGTGTGTTTGTGTGTGTGTGAGTGTGTGTGTGTGTGTGTGTGTGTGTGTGTGGTGTGTGTGTGTGTGTGTGAGTGTGTGTGTGAGTGTGTGTGTTTGTGTGTGTGTGTGAGTGTGTGTGTGTGTGTGTGTGTGTGTGTGTGTTTTGTGTGTGTGTGAGTGTGTGTTTGTGAGTGTGTGTTTGTGTGTGTGTGTGTGTGTGAGTGTGTGTACTCACCTAATTGTACTCACCTAATTGTGGTTGCAGGGGTCGAGACTCAGCTCCTGGCCCCGCCTCTTCGCTGTCCGCTACTGGGTCTCTGCTCTCCCTGCTCCATGAGCTCTATCATACCTCGTCTTAAAACTATGTATGGTTCCTGCCTCCACTATATCTTTCTCTAGACTATTCCACTTCCTGACTACTCTGTGGCTGAAGAAATGCTTCCTAACATCCCTTTGACTCATCTGAGTCTTCAGCTTCCAGTTGTGTCCCCTTGTTTCTGTGTTCCCTCTCTGGAACATCCTGTCCCTGTCTACCTTGTCGATTCCCCGCAGTATTTTGTATGTCGTTATCATGTCTCCTCTGACCCTTCTTTCCTCCAGTGTTGTTAGTCCTATTTCCCTCAACCTTTCTTCATAGGACAGACCCCTGAGTTGTGGAACTACCTTGTCGCAAACCTTTGCACTTTCTCTAGTTTCTTTACGTGCTTGACCAGGTGTGGGTTCCAGACTGGTGCTGCATATTCTAGTATGGGCCTGACGTACACGGTGTACAGTGTCTTGAACGATTCCTTGTTTAGGTAACGGAACGCTAATCTTAGGTTTGCCAGTCGCCCATATGCTGCCGCAATTGTCTGGTTGATGTACTCACCTAATTGTACTCACTAATTGTGGTTTTGCAGGGGTCGAGATCGCTCCTGGCCCCGCCTCTTCCTGTCTGCTACTGGGTCTCTGCTCTCCCTGCTCCATGAGCTTTATCATACCTTGTCTTAAAACTATGTATGGTTCCTGCCTCCACTATATCTTTCTCTAGTCCATTCCACTTCCTGACTACTCTGTGGCTGAAGAAATGTTTCCTGACATCCCTTTGACTCATCTGAGTCTTCAGCTTCCAGTTGTGTCCCCTTGTTTCTGTGTTCCCTCTCTGAAACAACCTGTCACTATCTACCTTGTCGATTCCCGAGTATTTTGTATGTCGTTATCATGTCTCCTCTGACCCTTCTTTCCTCCAGTGTTGTTAGTCCTATTTCCCTCAACCTTTCTTCATAAGACAGACCCTGAGTTGTGGAACTAGCCTTGTCACTAAACCTTTGCACTTTCTCTAGTTTCTTGACGTGCTTGACCAGGTGTGGGTTCCAGACTGGTGCTGCATACTCTAGTATGGGCTGCTATACGGTATACAGTGTCTTGAACGATTCCTTGTTAAGGTAACGGAACGCTAATCATTAGGTTTGCCAGTCGCCCATATGCTGCCGCGGTTATCTGGTTTATTGCTTCGGAGACGTGCTGTGTTATACTCACCCCAAGGTCTTTCTCCTTTGATGAGGTTTGAGCCTTTGTCCACCTAGCCTGTACTCTGTCAGGGTCTTCTTTGCCCTTCTCCGATCTTCATGACTTTTGCATTTTGGTGGGGTTAAATTCGAAGCCAGTTGCTAGACCAGATGTCAAGCTTGTCCAGGTCACTTTGAAGTCCTGCTTGGTCTTCATCCGATGTGATTCTCCTCATTAATTTCACATCATCTGCGAAAAGAGACACTTCTGAGTCTATCCCATGTGTGTTTGTGTGTGTGTGTGTGAGTGTGTGTTTGTGTGTGTGTGTGTGTGTGTGTGTGTGTGTGTGTGTGTGTGTGTGTACTCACCTATTTATGGTTACAGGTGTCGAGACTCAGCTCCTGGCCCCGCCTCTTCACTGATTGCTACTAGGTCCTCTCTCTCCCTGCTCCATGAGCTTTATCATACCTCGTCTTAAAGCTATGTATGGTTCCTGCCTCCACTACGTCGCTTGCCAGACTATTCCACTTCCTGACAACTCTGTGGCTGAAGAAATACTTCCTAACATCCCTTTGACTCATTTGAGTCTTCAACTTTCAATTGTGACCCCTTGTTTCTGTGACCCCTCTCTGGAACATCCTGTCTCTGTCCACCTTATCTATTCCTCGTAGTATTTTGTACGTCGTTATCATGTCTTCCCTAACCCTCCAGTGTCGTGTGTGTGTGTGTGTGTGTGTATGTGTGTGTGTGTGTGTGTGTGTGTGTGTGTGTATGTGTGTGTGCGTGCTCACTTGAATGTGATTGCATGGGTCGAATCTCAGCTCCTGGACCCGCCTTTCTCCTGGCTGCTACTAAGTTCACTCTCTCCAGGCTGTATGGGTCTTATCATACCTGCTCTTAAAACTATGTATGGATTCTGCCTCTGCCCTTCGCTGTCTTGGTCGTTACACTTTTTGACAACTCAAAGCTAAAGAAATATTTCCTAACATCTCTGTGACCCATTTGTGTTTAACTTCCAGCTGCGCCCTCGTGTACCACAGCCACGCCTCTCAAACTCACCTTAACCACCCTGTGTATTCCTCTCAGTATTTTGTACATTGTAATCATGTCACACCTGGTCCTTCTGCCCTCTAGTGTCGTCAGGTTTAATTCCTTTAGTCTCTTATCATAGCTCATACTTCGTTCCTCTGGGACTAGTCTTGTTGCGAACCATTACACTTTTTTGCCAGTTTATTTACATTCTTTGTCAGATGTGAGTACCATTATGGCGCGGTGTAATTCTGACATGCCGTGTATAGGGTCATGAATGCCTCCTTGTTGAGGTTCCTGAAAGCTAACCTTATATCTGTTAGATGAGCATTTGTTGCAGTGGTTATCTGGTTGATGAGTGACTCAGTGTTCGGAGGTCTTTCTCTTTCAGAAAATTTAGTCTTTGTTTCACGAACCTGTACTCTGTTTACGGTCTTTTTTACTCTTTCCCGATTTTCATAACTTTGCATTTTCTGGGGTTAAATTCTAACAGGTACTTGTCACACTATTCCTGGAGCTGGTCCAGATTCGCTTGTAGTCTTTCCTGGTTTGTTCTTCCTTGTATTCTCCTCATTAATTTTACATCATCTGTGAACAGGGACACTTCTGACTCCATTTCTTCTTTCATGTTGTTTACTTATACAAGAAAGAGGACTGGTCCAAGAACTGACCCTTGTGGAACCCCACTCGTCACACTCGCCCGTCGAGACACCCTTTCCCGAAGGTGTCAGGATGTCTTTGTTTCTTTGTTCCTTTCCTGTTCCGCATTCCTTGATCCATTGTAGTGTTTTCTCTGTTATTACTGCCTCCTCCTCCTCCTCCTCCTCCTCCTCCTCCTCCTCCTCCTCCTCCTCCTCCTCCTCCTCCTCCAGGTTTTGTTCCAGTCCCTCGTGCAGTATTGTGTCAAAAGCATTCTTTCACTGGAAAAAATATATGTAGAGTCCCCACATCCGTCTCTCTCTCTCTCTCTCTGTCTCTCTCTCTCTCTCTCTCTGTCTCTCTCTCTCTCTCTCTCTCTCTCTCTCTCTCTCTCTCTCTCTCTCTCTCTCTCTCTCTCTCTCTCTCTCTCTCTCTCTCTCTCTCTCTCTCTCTCTCTCTCTCTCTCTCTCTCTCTCTCTCTCTCTCTCTCTCTCTCTCTCTCTCTCTCTCTCTCTCTCTCTCTCTCTCACTCTCTCTCTCCTCTCTCTCTCTCCTCTCTTACCTTTCAAGACCTCCAGCGGTTTGTGGGTTTACTCTGTAAGCCTTTGGCTGTTGTTTATGAAGTCTAGTTCTTTTAGGTGTTCTACATCTCCTGTGCAATGTCCGTGATGCTGTCTCAAGTTTATGTAATCTATTCTTTTATCTCTACCCTCTCCTTCTATTCTCTCATCTTCTCTCATATTCTTTCTCTTCTTCTCTCTCTCTCTTCTCTCTCTCTCTCTCTCTCTCTTCTCTCTCTCTCTCTCTCTCTCTTCTCTCTCTCTCTCTTTCTCTCTCTCTCTCTCTCCATTTAAAGATAAGGTTTGTTTGCTACAAGTTAGTTGAACATTATTCGCCTCAAGTTCATTCCATTTACGAAATCAAACGATAAAAGTCGAATTTGCATTTTATTTTCTTAAAAGAGAAGGAAAAGAAGAGAGAAGAAAGAAAAGAAATAGAGAGAGAAGGAAAACAAGGCGAATTACTAGATTATATATATATATATATATATATATATATATATATATATATATATATATATATATATATATATATATATATATATATATATATTATAGTGTGTGTGTGTGTGTGTGTGTATATGTGTGTGTGTGTGTGTGTGTGTGTGTGTATGTGTGTGTTTATGTGTGTGTGTGGGGTGTGTGTGTGTGTGTGTGTGTGTGTGTGTGTGTGTGTGTGTGTGTGTGTGTGTGTAAGGTGTGTGTAAGTTGGTGGGGTGGGTGTGTAGGGTGGTAGGTGTGAGTGGGTGGGTGGATGTGGGTGGTTAGGTTTGTGTGGGTGGGGAGAGGAGAGGGATTACAATGGCACTAACGTCTCAAGTGGCAGGCAAGGATTAGCTAATGAGTGGAACAACTGCCAGGGATTACCAATGCAAATCGTCAAGTATTTTTCGCGAGGCGACTTGAGGTCGAGTCGCACCTTAATGTAGCGGTGCTCCACTGCACTCCCCTCTGCAGGTGCCTGACTCCGAGACTCAGGACCCTCAGGTCCAGCTGCTGGGGCGGTGCTCCACTGCACTCCCCTCTGCAGGTGCCTGACTCCGAGACTCAGGATCCTCAGGTCCAGCTGCTGGGGCGGTGCTCCACTGCACTCCCCTCTGCAGGTGCCTGACTCCGAGACTCAGGATCCTCAGGTTCAGCTGCTGGAGCGGTGCTCCACTGCACTCCCCTCTGCAGGTGCCTGACTCCGAGACTCAGCACCCTCAGGTCCAGCTGCTGGGCGGTGCTCCACTGCACTCCCCTCTGCAGGTGCCTGACTCCGAGACTCAGCACCCTCAGGTCCAGCTGCTGGGGCGGTGCTCCACTGCACTCCCCTCTGCAGGTGCCTGACTCCGAGACTCAGGACCCTCAGGTCCAGCTGCTGGGGCGGTGCTCCACTGCACTCCCTCTGCAGATGCCTGACTCCGAGACTCAGGACCCTCAGGTCCAGCTGCTGGGACGGTGCTCCACTCACTCCCTCTGCAGGTGCCTGACTCGAGACTCAGGACCCTCAGGTCCAGCAGCTGGGGCGGTGCTCCACTGCACTCCCCTCTGCAGGTGCCTGACTCCGAGACTCAGGACCCTCAGGTCCAGCAGCTGGGGCGGTGCTCCACTGCACTCCCCTCTGCAGGTGCCTGACTCCGAGACTCAGGACCCTCAGGTCCAGCTGCTGGGGCGGTGCTCCACTGCACTCCCCTCTGCAGGTGCCTGACTCCGAGACTCAGGACCCTCAGGTCCAGCTGCTGGGGCGTGCTCCACTGCACTCCCTCTGCAGGTGCCTGACTCCGAGACTCAGGACCCTCAGGTCCAGCTGCTGGGGCGGTGCTCCACTGCACTCCCTCTGCAGGTGCCTGACCGAGACTCAGGACCCTCAGGTCCAGCTGCTGGGGCAGTGCTCCACTGCACTCCCTCTGCAGGTTCCTGACTCCGAGACACAGGACCCTCAGGTCCAGCTGCTGGGGCGGTGCTCCACTGCACTCCCCTCTGCAGGTGCCTGACTCCGAGACACAGGACCCTCAGGTCCAGCTGCTGGGGCGGTGCTCCACTGCACTCCCCTCTGCAGGTTCCTGACTCCGAGACACAGGACCCTCAGGTCCAGCTGCTGGGGCGGTGCTTCCACTGCACTCCCCTCTGCAGGTTCCTGACTCCGAGACTCAGGACCCTCAGGTCCAGCTGCTGGGGCGGTGCTCCACTGCACTCCCCTCTGCAGGTTCCTGACTCCGAGACACAGGACCCTCAGGTCCAGCTGCTGGGTCGGTGCTTCCACTGCACTCCCCTCTGCAGGTGCCTGACTCCGAGACACAGGACCCTCAGGTCCAGCTGCTGGGGCGGTGCTCCACTGCACTCCCCTCTGCAGGTTCCTGACTCCGAGACACAGCACCCTCAGGTCCATCTGCTGGGGCGGTGCTCCACTGCACTCCCCTCTGCAGGTTCCTGACTCCTAGACTCAGGACCCTCAGGTCCAGCTGCTGGGGCGGTGCTCCACTGCACTCCCCTCTGCAGGTTCCTGACTCCGAGACACAGGACCCTCAGGTCCAGCTGCTGGGGCGATGCTTCCACTGCACTCCCCTCTGCAGGTTCCTGACTCCGAGACTCAGGACCCTCAGGTCCAGCTGCTGGGGCGGTGCTCCACTGCACTCCCTCTGCAGGTTCCTGACTCCGAGACACAGGACCCTCAGGTCCAGCTGCTGGGTCGGTGCTTCCACTGCACTCCCCTGCAGGTTCCTGACTCCGAGACACAGGACCCTCAGGTCCAGCTGCTGGGCGGTGCTCCACTGCACTCCCTCTGCAAGTTCCTGACTCCTAGACTCAGGACCCTCAGGTCCAGCAGCTGGGGAGGTGCTCCACTGCACTCCCCTCTGCAGGTTCCTGACTCCTAGACTCAGCACCCTCAGGTCCAGCAGCTGGGGCGGTGCTCCACTGCACTCCCCTCTGCAGGTTCCTGACTCCTAGACTCAGCACCCTCAGGTCCAGCAGCTGGGGCGGTGCTCCACTGCACTCCCCTCTGCAGGTTCCTGACTCCGAGACTCAGGACCCTCAGGTCCAGCTGCTGGGGCGGTGCTCCACTGCACTCCCCTCTGCAGGTTCCTGACTCCGAGACACAGGACCCTCAGGTCCAGCTGCTGGGTCGGTGCTTCCACTGCACTCCCCTCTGCAGGTTCCTGACTCCGAGACACAGGACCCTCAGGTCCAGCTGCTGGGGCAGTGCTTCCACTGCACTCCCCTCTGCAGGTTCCTGACTCCGAGACACAGGACCCTCAGGTCCAGCTGCTGGGGCGGTGCTTCCACTGCGTTCTTCAAAAACTACCAGTCC
>WNWK01000266.1:383791-448791 GCA_009830355.1 Cherax destructor | reverse complement strand
AGTGACTCAGAAGCTTCATGTATCTCCAGCAGTGACTCAGAAGCTTCATGTATCTCCAGCAGTGACTCAGAAGCTCCATGTATCTCCAGCAGTGACTCAGAAGCTTCATGTATCTCCAGCAGTGACTCAGAAGCTTCATGTGTCTCCAGCAGTGACTCAGAAGCTTCATGTATCTCCAGCAGTGACTCAGAAGCTTCATGTATCTCCAGCAGTGACTCAGAAGCTTCATGTATCTCCAGCAGTGACTCAGAAGCTTCATGTATCTCCAGCACTGACTCAGAAGCTTCATGAAAGCCTAGAAATCGATAGATATTTTACCTCTGGATTGGAACACTGAGACGCTGGACCAGGAAAGTGGCAAACCTTGGGTGTCCAGTCGCGTACACTAGCCTGGAAGCCAGTTCCTTGAGGAATCCTGTTGTTCCTTTGTCCCAGGGTACAAAGGTCTGCGATTCTGTTGGGCCAAAGTGGTACTGACGGAACATGTTTCCTAATCTGTTGAGTTCATCCTTTTCCTCATAATGAGAGCGGCAACACACCCTTTTTAACCAACACTTTATAAACATACGAGTCAGCCACAGAAGATATGCAGGTATAGTCCCACACCAGTTGTCTTCCACTCGTCCAAGGATATATTTTAAGAATATAAGAGTGGAGGAGCATTGCAGCAGGCCCATACAAGGCAGGTCCTTATCAAAACCATCCCTGAATCTGTCCAACCTTTTTCCAAAGGTAACCAAGAATTTGCTTCCGTACACTAAACACCAATCACACCCAGCCCCTCCCACTCATATATTTGTCCAGTCTCTTTTTAAAGCTACCCAGAGTCTTAGCCTCTATTACCATACTCAGAAGATCGTTCCACTCATCGACAGCTCTGAAAACTGGTACTAATCTATGTTCTTTCTAAATCTAAATTGATCTAACTTAAATCCGTTATTTCTGGTTTTTACTTGATTTGATATCCTCAGTATTTTATTAATATCGCCTTTGTTTATGCCCATCATCCACTTACATACTTTAATGCCATCTCCCCTCATTCTAAGTCTCTCAAGAGAGTGAAGATTCAAGGCTCTAAGTCTATCTTCATACAGGAGATTCCTTATACAGTGAATCAACTTTGTCATCCTTCTCTGTATGTTCTCCATTGAATTTTTTTCCATTCTGTAGAAAGGAGACCAAAACTGAGCGGCATAATCTAATTGAGTCCTCACTAGTGATGTATAGAGCTGTAACATAACTTTTGGAGTCCCATTACTTATACTTCTTGAAGAAAATCCAAGTAATCTGTTAGCCTTATTTCGCACTTAGGCTAACTATGACTCCCAAGTATTTTTCACATTCTATATGATCAAGCTCTATATCACCTAGTTTATAACTTCGAGGATTATTTTCATTCCCAAGGACTAGGACTTTACGCTTGTCCACATTGAACTCCATCTGCCACTTTTTGGTCCAAGACATTAATTTGTCCAAATCCTCCTGGAGTTCATTGGTATCTTCATCAGAATCAATCCTTCGGCCTATTTTATGTATCATCAGCAAATTTACTCATGTCATTTGTAATTCCTTCATCAAGGTCATTATTGTAAATTATGAACAACAATGGGCCTAAAACTAATCCTTGTAGAACGCCACTAGTGACCGGTTCCCATTCAGACTTGACCCCATTAATTGAAACTTTCTGCTTTCTATTAGTAAGCAATGCCTCGATCCCTATTAGAACTTTACCTCCTATGCCATGAGCTGCCATTTTTCTTAAGAGTCTTGTGAGGTACTCTATCGAAAGCTTTGCTGAAATCAAAATAAACAACATATTCTGTTTACTTCCTTAAATACTTTATTGAAGAACGTCAGTAAATTTGTTAGGCAGGAACGACCTCTGGTGAATCCATGCTGAGACTCATTAATCAAATTATGCTCGTCAAGGTGACTTCTAATAATATCAGCTACAATTTATTCTAATAATTTGCCTACTATAGACGTCAGGCTTATTGGACGGTAACTTGATGGAATGGACTTAGGATTACTGGGACTGTAGAGTTCCAGGTTCTCTCACTCTCTTAACCTGGCACTCAGCAGTAGCGAGGCATTTCTTCACGATGTGCTTGTGTCGTGAGCACCAACCCTCGCAACTTTCACAGTGTGGACTCTGCAGACCACACTGGTCAGCTTCCATCTTGCGGCAAATACTTCGGTATTCAGAGTGAGCGGAGGCAACAAGACGGAGGGACGCTGCTATACCATGAGTCGCTGAGTGGAAACGTGAGCTTCCTGCCGAAATAGAAACTTGGAAGACATCTCCAGGGTGATGTGCACTCTAGGGGGATGTTCACTCCAGGGTGACGTGCACACCAGGGTGACGTGCACTCCAGGGTGATGTGATACTGGTAAGTTCCGATTTGGACGTTACGGCCTCCAGCATTTCTTGAAACGGCTGTACACGATTGGAGTGTCCCAGCTGGGACAGCTTGTTGACCAGCGTCACAGCTGATCCTGGAGCTGACTCCGTGAGTGTCCTCCACTGAAGGTCAGGTCAACACTGCTAAACTACTAGTGTAGTTTGGTAGAGTTCCATTGAACACTTGTGTACGTGAAGGAGGAGGAGGAGGAGGCTGGCAAGACAATCTGGGGAGGCTGGCAAGACAATCTGGGGAGGCTGGCAAGACAATCTGGGGAGGCTGGCAAGACAATCTGGGGAGGCTGGCAAGACAATCTGGGGAGGCTGGCAAGACAATCTGGGGAGGCTGGCAAGACAATCTGGGGAGGCTGGCAAGACAATCTGGGGAGGCTGGCAAGACAATCTGGGGAGGCTGACAGCATCCCCAGCTCCACCTTAGACTGACTGGAAGTCAGTCTTACATCCTGCGTTTGTCCTCCAGGGACCGCTTAAGACTTTTCCAAATTTAGACTTTTGTAAGGTTGTCGTATTCGTCTAGTGTAGAGCTGCTGAGCTTCGTGTGCTGAGCTTCGTGTGCTGAGCTTCGTGTGCTGAGCTTCGTGTGCTGAGCTTCGTGTGCTGAGCTTCGTGTGCTGAGCTTCGTGTGCTGAGCTTCGTGTGCTGAGCTTCGTGAGAGAGACAGACAAAGCTCTCCACGAGGCTCTCTGTCCCCTTGAGGGTTTGGGGAAAAAAGAAATGCGGGATGTAAGCTGAACAGATGGAAGTCGAAGAGCCCTTGATCCAATGAATTGGAGCTACCCCCTCTCTTCCCCCTTCCATGGATCAAACATGATTACAATGTACAGCAGGTAAGTGTATGGGCGTGTCTCGCGCACACCGGACGGAGTATCGAGCCTTCAGTGACCCTAGATGATGATAATAATATTAGTAATAATAATAACAATAATAATAATAATAATAATAATAATAATTATTATTATTATTATTATTATTATTATTATTATTATTATTATTATTATTATTATTATTATTATTATTATTATTATTATTATTATTATTATTATTATTATTATTATTATTAATAATATTATTAGTATTATTATGATAATAATGCAAAAAGAAAGAACAACGGCTACTACTACTACTACTAAACAACAATAACAACAACAGTGATAACAAGAGCAACAACAAGAACAACAAAATTAACAATAATAACAAAAACAATAGCCACACCAACAAGGATAAGAAGTGAATAATATATCATGTCAATTTTTCGTGGTAGACAGAACAAGATAAAGTAGAAGGTAGATGGTCCCAAGAATGTTGTCAGTAGAAGGTAGATGGTCACAAGAATGTTGTCAGTAGAAGGTAGATGGTCACAAGAATGTTGTCAGTAGAAGGTAGATGGTCCCAAGAATGTTGTCAGTAGAAGGTAGATGGTCACAAGAATGTTGTCAGTAGAAGGTAGATGGTCACAAGAATGTTGTCAGTAGAAGGTAGATGGTCCCAAGAATGTTGTCAGTAGAAGGTAGATGGTCACAAGAATGTTGTCAGTAGAAGGTAGATGGTCCCAAGAATGTTGTCAGTAGAAGGTAGATGGTCACAAGAATGTTGTCAGTAGAAGGTAGATGGTCACAAGAATGTTGTCAGTAGAAGGTACAGAAATGAAAGTGAATGAGTTAGAGAAACTGAGAGTGTATGATGAGAGTGTATGATGAGAGTGTATGATGAGAGTGTATGATGAGAGTGTATGATGAGAGTGTATGATGAGAGTGTATGATGAGAGTGTATGATGAGAGTGTATGATGAGAGTGTATGATAGAGGTATGATGAGAGTGTATGATGAGAGTGATGATGAGTGTATGATGAGAGTATATGATGTATGATGAAGTGTATGATGAGAGTGTATGATAGAGTGTATGATGAGAGTGTATGATGAGTATGTAGATAGTGTATGATGAGTGTATGATGAGAGTGTATGATGAGGTGTATGATGAGAGTGTATGATGAGAGTGTATGATGAGTGTATGATGAGAGTGTATGATGAGATGTATGATGAGAGTGTATGATGAGAGTGTATGATGAGTGTGTATGATGAGAGTGTATGATGAGAGTGTATGATGAGAGTGTATGATGAGAGTGTATGATGAGTGTGTATGATGAGAGTGTATGATGAGAGTGTATGATGAGAGTGTATGATGAGAGTGTATGATGAGAGTGTATGATGAGAGTGTATGATGATAGTGTATGATGAGAGTGTATGATGAGAGTGTATGATGAGAGTGTATGATGAGAGTGTATGATGAGAGTGTATGATGAGTGTATGATGATAGTGTATGATGAGTGTGTATGATGAGTGTGTATGATGAGTGTGTATGATGAGTGTGTATGATGAGAGTGTATGATGAGAGTGTATGATGAGAGTGTATGATGAGAGTGTATGATGAGAGTGTATGATGAGAGTGTATGATGAGAGTGTATGATGAGAGTGTATGATGAGAGTGTATGATGAGAGTGTATGATGAGTGTGTATGATGAGAGTGTATGATGAGAGTGTATGATGAGAGTGTATGATGATAGTGTATGATGAGAGTGTATGATGAGAGTGTATGATGAGAGTGTATGATGAGAGTGTATGATGAGAGTGTATGATGAGTGTATGATGATAGTGTATGATGAGTGTGTATGATGAGTGTGTATGATGAGTGTGTATGATGAGTGTGTATGATGAGTGTGTATGATGAGAGTGTATGATGAGAGTGTATGATGAGAGTGTATGATGAGAGTGTATGATGAGTGTGTATGATGAGAGTGTATGATGAGTGTATGATGAGTGTATGATGAGTGTATGATGAGAGTGTATGATGAGAGTGTATGATGAGAGTGTATGATGAGTGTGTATGATGAGAGTGTATGATGAGAGTGTATGATGAGAGTGTATGATGATAGTGTATGATGAGAGTGTATGATGAGAGTGTATGATGAGTGTGTATGATGAGAGTGTATGATGAGAGTGTATGATGAGAGTGTATGATGAGAGTGTATTTATATAAATGAGAGATTCAGAGTTGGAGAAAGCAAGACTTCAGGAAACCCGGTACTCAGGAGGTGAGAGGCAGAGTTCTTGCACTCTTATGAAAAACATGACGACGACCTGGCACTTCTGTGAACACGGCTAGGGAGTGAGTGATGGTGCATCTGTTTTTTCTTCTTCTAGTCACTCTTCCCTGGTGGGACAATATGTGACGGAATATAAGTGAGGGAAGCTAAGGGGAGACCATGGGTTAGTAACTTTATTTAGGTAATAGGTCCAGCTAAAAGGTGGGGCCAAGAGCTGTGACTCGACCCCCTGCAACCACAGATAGGTGATTACATAAATACAATTATCGTACATTGTAATATGTGTGTACATTACCTAAGATAACCCCAAAAAAAGTCAGAGTGATTTATTTCCACTGGGATTCGTACCCCCCAACCCCACCACTTCTTTTCCCCACCCCACTGCAGTACCCCTGATTCATCACCCCCTCCTCCCCCCTTCCCCACCGTGAGATAGTTCCCGCCAGGAGGGTGAGAAGTCTCCTGTGTGGGAACTTCGTAGCACTTGTGAGAATTCCTTTAGTTACTCCTAAATAATCTTTACTATACAAAGGTACAGAAATTCCTTGAATTCTTGTGTGTGTGTGTGTGTGTGTGTGTGTGTGTGTGTGTGTGTGTGTGTGTGTGTGTGTGTGTGTGTGTGTGTGTGTGTGTGTACTCAACTATTTGTGGTTGCAGGGGTCGAGACTCAGCTCCTGGCCCCGCCTCTTCACTGATTGCTACTAGGTCCTCTCTCTCCCTTCTCCGTGAGCTTTATCATACCTCGTCTTAAAGCTATGTATGGTTCCTGCCTCCACTACCTCACTTGCCAGACTATTCCACTTCCTGACAACTCTGTGACTGAAGAAATACTTCCTAACATCCCTTTGACTCATCTGAGTCTTCAGCTTATAATTGTGACCCCTTGTTTCTGTGTCCCCTCTCTGAAACATCCTGTCTCTGTCCACCTTATTTATTCCTCGCAGTATTTTGTATGTCGTTATCATGTCTCCCCTAACCCTCCTGTCATCCAGTGTCGTCAGGCCGATTTCCGTTAACCTTTCTTCGTAGGACAGTCCCCTGAGTTGTGGAACTAGCCTTGTTGCAAACCTTTGAACTTTCTCTAATTTCTTGACGTGCTTGACCAGGTGTGGGTTCCAAACTGGTGCTGCATACTCCAATATGGGCCTGACGTACACGGTGTACAGTGTCTTGAATGATTCCTTACTGAGGTATCGGAACGCTATTCTCAAGTTTGCCAGGCGCCCATATGCTGCAGCAGTTATCTGGTTGATGTGTGCTTCCGGAGACGTGCTCGGTGTCATACTCACCCCAAGATCTTTCTCCTTGGGCGAGGTTTGCAGTCTTTGGCCACCTAGCCTATACTCTATCTGTGGTCTTCTTTGCCCTTCTCCGATCTTCATGACTTTGCATTTGGCGGGATTAAATTCGAGTAGCCAGTTGCTGGACCATTTGTCCAGCCTGTCCAGGTCGCTTTGTAGCCCTGCCTGATCCCCAGTATATATACTATATATATATATATATATATATATATATATATATATATATATATATATATATATATATATATATATATACAGCCTCAGTAGTGTTGGTTATAAAACGTTCCATATACAGTATTGTGGGTTGTCAATTGTTCCAGCCTGTGTATGGTGAGGTGTATGGTGAGTTGTATGGTGAGTTGTATGGTGAGGTGTATGGTGAGTTGTATGGTGAGTTGTATGGTGAGGTATATGGTGAGTTGTATGGTGAGGTGTATGGTGAGGTGTATGCTGGCTAGATGGTTCAGGTAGAACACAAAATTTAGTGTTCAACCGACAAACATTGTTTGTCAGTTTCTTGGTTTAGGTGATAATTAGGGTCATTTAGGTACTCCCTTAACTGGTAAGTAACTTTGGAGCCCCGAGGGTTCCACACCCAAGACCCTAGTTGAGGAATCTTCAGAAGGAGTCCCAAAGCTGCCCCGGAGATAAGCCCCAAGCCAGCATGCTGGAACCGGCTTACTTCGCGTCGAATTTCACTGGCTTTTGTGGTTGACGAGACATGCAGGTCTTGGTGGCGGTGATGCCTGCACACCTCTTCCAGGATGGCTATTAGATGAGTGATGGTGAATGAGTTTCCTCTTTCCGGTGTTTGGGGGGGGGGTTACCCTTCCTCGCCGTGTTGAAAAAGAAATGAACATCAGCGAAACTGGTCACATTATTCATGCCAACGAGGAGATATGAACCGGTTGTGAGTATATAATTAAAAAAAAAGGGGGGGGGAGGGGAAGGAAAGAGAGAGAAAGATTGCATAACGTTTCGCTCTCTAGCACCCTAAACAGAGCGAAATGTTGTCCCAATTGAACGCGTTTGTCTTTAGTCTAGAAAAAGGGATTCGAATGAAGTGCTTTTTGCTGCTTCCGGCCGCCGTGTTGGGTCTGGCATCAGCCTCTCACCTCCCACTACAACGGTCATACTCGTGTCCCAGAGCTGGAGAGCAGTTACTGGTCTCTCCGTTAACAAATAACACTACTTTAGCTGGTATACTGAGATGACAGGTGTGTGTGTGTGTGTGTGTGTGTGTGTGTGTGTGTGTGTGTACTCACCTATTTGTACTCACCTATTTGTGGTTGCAGGGGTCGAGTCATAGCTCCTGGCCCCGCCTCTTCACTGATTGCTACTAGGTCCTCTCTCTCCCTGCTCCATGAGCTTTATCAAACCTAGTCTTAAAACTATGTATGGTTCCTGCCTCCACTATGTCGCTTTCTAAGCTATTCCACTTCCTGACAACTCTATGACTGAAGAAATACTTCCTAACATCCCTTTGACTCATAGGAGTCTTCAACTTCCAATTATGACCCCTTGTTTCTGTGTCCCCTCTCTGGAACATCTTGTCTCTGTCCACCTTATCTATTCCTCGCAGTATTTTATATGTCGTTATCATGTCTCCCCTAACCCTCCTGTCCTCTAGTGTCGTCAGGCCGATTTCCCTTAACCTTTCTTCGTAGGACAATCCCCTTAGCTCTGGGACTAGTCTTGTTGCAAACCTTTGCACTTTCTCTAATTTCTTGACGTGCTTGACCAGGTGTGTGTGTGTGTGTGTGTGTGTCATGTAGACGGATGACTGATGACACCTACACCCAGAGCAGTACATGATAGCAGCAGTGACCGTGTAGTGGCTGCAGTATAGCAGCAGTGACCGTGTCGTAGCAGCAGTGACCGTGTCGTAGCAGCAGTGACCTTGTCGTAGCAGCAGTGACCGTGTCGTAGCAGCAGTGACCGTGTCGTAGCAGCAGTGACCGTGTCGTAGCAGCGTGACCGTGTCGTAGCAGCAGTGACCGTGTCGTAGCAGCAGTGACCTTGTCGTAGCAGCAGTGACCGTGTCGTAGCAGCAGTGACCGTGTCGTAGCAGCAGTGACCTTGTCGTAGCAGCAGTGACCGTGTCGTAGCAGCAGTGACCGTGTCGTAGCAGCAGTGACCTGTCGTAGCAGCAGTGACCGTGTCGTAGCAGCAGTGACCGTGTCGTAGCAGCGTGACCGTGTCGTAGCAGCAGTGACCTTGTCGTAGCAGCAGTGACCGTGTCGTAGCAGCAGTGACCGTGTCGTAGCAGCAGTGACCGTGTCGTAGCAGCAGTGACCGTGTCGTAGCAGCAGTGACCGTGTCGTAGCAGCAGTGACCGTGTCGTAGCAGCAGTGACCGTGTCGTGGCAGCAGTGACCGTGTCGTGGCAGCAGTGACCGTGTCGTGGCAGCAGTGACCGTGTCGTGGCAGCAGTGACCGTGTCGTGGCAGCAGTGACCGTGTCGTGGCAGCAGTGACCGTGTCGTAGCAGCAGTGACCGTGTCGTAGCAGCAGTGACCGTGTCGTAGCAGCAGTGACCGTGTCGTGGCAGCAGTGACCGTGTCGTGGCAGCAGTGACCGTGTCGTGGCAGCAGTGGTGGCTACCACCCCAGGCACGCGACAACCCCAGCTGCCACCCACCTCCACCACCAGCCTATTTTACTACTCACTTTCTTCACCTTCCAGACTTTGCCCTCTTCTCCGTGGCTCCCCGGATGATCACTTTATCTAGCGGTCATCCCGCGAGCGTAAATCCCGCAGCGTGCAGAAAAGCGGGGAGAGATTTAATGGGTAATTCGTGAAGGTTATGGCAGGGACCGGCCGGATCCACCAGGTGTCCAAGAAGAGGAATGTCAGCATGGCGGGACCCCTCCTCGTGGTCTCAAACTGCATTCATCTCTATTGCTTTCCAGTTTTCAGCACAACCTGGTGGATTCCGATCTCGGCAAATAGCATACACCAGTGTAGACTTCAGGGGTTGTATTTCAGGTGTATAGGTATGTTTCTTGGTGGATTAGGGCGAGGAATGACAGTGGGTGAGGCTATGGTGACGGGGTCTGGTAGAGCGGTTACTCTCACATGTATACAAGTCTAGGGGGTCGTGAAAGGCAGTGGTGGCCACCACGGTGATGCTATTCACTTGGTAGGGGGAACTTGAGTCAGTTCTCGTCTTTCTTCTTCGAGGTGAGGAGGTCGGCTCCAGCTGCTGCTGCTGCCACTGCATTGGCTTAGCTGTTGTGGCTTCAGCTGCTGTGGCTGGCTCCGGCATACGGCTGTGTTCCAGCAAGGAGCTGGCACCTTTGATGTTACTTACCCAGACTGTTCATAGCTGCCACTGGTTTTTCTTTCTTCTTTTTCCCTTTACTGTTGAGAGAAGTACACCAAGACGTAACAGTGTCAACAGACACTGTTACACTGTGTGTGTGTGTGTGTGTGTGTGTGTGTGTGTGTGTGTGTGTGTGTGTGTGTGTGTGTGTGTGTGTGTGTGTGTGATGTGTGTGTGTGTATGTGTGTGTGTGTGTGTGTGTGTGTGTGTGTGTGTAGTGTGTGTGTGTGTGTGTGTGTGTGTGTGTGTGTGTGTGTGTGTACTCACCTAATTGTACTCACCTAAATGTGGTTGCAGGGGTCGAGACTCAGCTCCTGGCCCCGCCTCTTCGCTGTCTGCTACTGGGTCTCTGCTCTCCCTGCTCCATGAGCTTCATCATACCTTGTCTTAAAACTATGTATGGTTCCTGCCTCCACTATATCTTTCTCTAGACTATTCCACTTCCTGACTACTCTGTGGCTGAAGAAATGCGTGTGTGTGTGTGTATGTGTGTTTACAAAGACTGTCTTTGCAATCACTGTGTCTGCTGACCTTCTGTAGTAGTAATGGTGTATGCTGATGTCTGCTGACTCTGTGATGAATCATGTGAGGAGTGGTGGTGAGCCCGTGGCTGTGACCTAGTGTGTCTCTGTGTCTAGCTGTGTATCCACTGGATGCTGCTGAGACTCTGAGAGTGGGTTTTTTTCTTGAGTCTGCTCACTATGACAAAGTCTTGTCTGCAAACTGATGAGTGCCTTTGAAAGTATGTCTGCTGAGCATTAGAATGCAATAATTGTGTCTCTTTAAGGCTGCTGGGTGTCTGGAAAATATGTCTGCTGGAGGGTATATTGACAAATCTGTTAACGGAGTTTGCGTCAGCTGTTGATAACTACAGTGCCGTGTCTGCTGTTGTCTCTTCTGTTTGCCTCCTGTTGATCGGCATAATAACATATCTGCGGTTGTCTCTCTTCTGTTGGTCGGCACGAATCTGTTAATGCGTTAATTAGTTGGTATGATTGTTTGTGTAGATGAATGGTTCAGAGAACCATGATTTAATGATTGTTTGTATAACTGTTAATCTGTATCTATATATATATATATATATATATATATATATATATATATATATATATATATATATATATATATATATATATATATATATATATATATATATATATATATATATATATATATATATATATATATATATATATATATATATATATATATATATATATATATTATATATATATATATATATATATATATATATATATATATATATATATATATATATATATATAGTCTCAGTGTGTGTGAGATGCGGACTTAGCTACTTCACTACTGTCGCGAGACATGGAAGTTCACGAGACAGGGAGCTCCACGAGACAAGGAGCTCCACGAGACAAGGAGCTCCACGAGACAACGAGCTCCACGAGACAACGAGCTCCACGAGACAGGGAGCTCCACGAGACAAGGAGCTCCAGGAGACAGGGAGCTCCATGAAACAAGGAGCTCCACGAGTCAAGGAGGTTCAGGAGACAGGGAGCTCCAGGAGACAGGGAGCTCCTTGTTGTCTCGTATCCCCGGCCAGCTGGGACATCCCATCGACCACGTGCACAGGTAAGGCGTTCAAAGTAGTGTTTACCTGTCGTAGCCCCTTTAGTGTGTTTACCTGTCGTAGCACCTTCAGTGTGTTTACCTGTCGTAGCACCTTCAGTGTGTTTACCTGTCGTAGCACCTTCAGTGTGTTAACCTGTCGTAGCACCTTCAGTGTGTTTACCTGTCGTAGCACCTTCAGTGTGTTTACCTGTCGTAGCACCTTCAGTGTGTTAACCTGTCGTAGCACCTTCAGTGTGTTTACCTGTCGTAGCACCTTCAGTGTGTTTACCTGTCGTAGCACCTTCAGTGTGTTTACCTGTCGTAGCACCTTCAGAGTGTTTACCTGTCGTAGCACCTTCAGTGTGTTTACCTGTCGTAGCACCTTCAGTGTGTTTACCTGTCGTAGCACCTTCAGTGTGTTTACCTGTCGTAGCACCTTCAGTGTGTTTACCTGTTGTAGCACCTTCAGTGTGTTTACCTGTCGTAGCACCTTCAGTGTGTTTACCTGTCGTAGCACCTTCAGTGTGTTTACCTGTCGTAGCACCTTCAGTGTGTTTACCTGTCGTAGCACCTTCAGTGTGTTAAACCTGTCGTAGCACCTTCAGTGTGTTTACCTGTCGATGCCGAGAGGTAAACACGTGGATTTTAATTAAGTAACTGTTCTATTTCCTTTTGTGTGCGTGCAAGACTGTTCATGATGTGAATGTTATTGATTCTGCTCTCTCAGAATGTTATTGATTCCTCTCTCAGAATGTTATTGATTCCTCTCTCAGAATGTTATTGATTCTGCTCTCTCAGAATGTTATTGATTCCTCTCTCAGAATGTTATTGATTCTACTCTCTCAGAATGTTATTGATTCTGCTCTCTCAGAATGTTATTGATTCCTCTCTCAGAATGTTATTGATTCTACTCTCTCAGAATGTTATTGATTCCTCTCTCAGAATGTTATTGATTCCTCTCTCAGAATTTTATTGATTCTGCTCTCTCAGAATGTTATTGATTCCTCTCTCAGAATGTTATTGATTCCTCTCTCAGAATGTTATTGATTCCTCTCTCAGAATGTTATTGATTCCTCTCTCAGAATGTTATTGATTCCTCTCTCAGAATGTTATTGATTCCTCTCTCAGAATGTTATTGATTCCTCTCTCTCAGAATGTTATTGATTCTGCTCTCTCAGAATGTTATTGATTCTGCTCTCTCAGAATGTTATTGATTCTGCTCTCTCAGAATGTTATTGATTCTACTCTCTCAGAATGTTATTGATTCTGCTCTCTCAGAATGTTATTGATTCTGCTCTCTCAGAATGTTATTGATTCTGCTCTCTCAGAATGTTATTGATTCTGCTCTCTCAGAATGTTATTGATTCTGCTCTCTCAGAATGTTATTGATTCTGCTCTCTCAGAATGTTATTGATTCTGCTCTCTCAGAATGTTATTGATTCTGCTCTCTCAGAATGTTATTGATTCTGCTCTCTCAGAATATGACGACTAACATTCTGAGATCAGTGTGTTGTTGTTGTTGTTGTTTGGTTAAGTAGATGATTGTTACTTAAGTTCCTTCCTGAGATGGATAGATAAGAACATGATGGTGAAGATGGGCGTCCATTATGATGATGGTGAAGATGGGAGTCCACTATGATGATGGTGAAGATGGGAGTCCATTATGATGATGGTGAAGATGGGAGTCCACTATGATGATGGTGAAGATGGGGGTCCACTATGATGATGGTGAAAATGGGGGTCCACTATGATGATGATGAAGATGGGGGTCCACTATGATGATGATGAAGATGGGAGTCCACTATGATGATGGTGAAGATGGGTGTCCACTATGATGATGGTGAAGATGGGAGTCCATTATGATGATTGTGAAGATGAGGGTCCACTATGAGGATGGTGAAGATGGGGGTCCACTATGATGATGGTGAAGATGGGGGTCCATTATAATGATGGTGAAGATGGGAGTCCATTATGATGATGGTGAAGATGGGTGTCCACTATGATGATGGTGAAGATGGGAGTCCACTATGATGATGGTGAAGATGGGGGTCCATTATAATGATGGTGAAGATGGGGTCCATTATGATGATGTTGAAGATGGGGTCCATTATGATGATGGTGAAGATGGGGGTCCACTATGATGATGGTGAAGATGGGGGTCCATTATAATGATGGTGAAGATGGGGGTCCACTATGATGATGGTGAAGATGGGAGTCCATTATGATGATTGTGAAGATGGGGTCCACTATGATGATGGTGAAGATGGGGTCCATTATGATGATGGTGAAGATGGGGGTCCACTATGATGATGGTGAAGATGGGGGTCCATTATGATGATGGTGAAGATGGGGGTCCATTATGATGATGGTGAAGATGGGGGTCCACTATAATGATGGTGAAGATGGGGGTCCATTATGATGATGGTGAAGATGGGAGTCCATTATGATGATTGTGAAGATGGGGGTCCACTATGATGATGGTGAAGATGGGGGTCCATTATGATGATAGTGAAGATGGGGGTCCACTATGATGATGGTGAAGATGGGGGTCCATTATGATGATAGTGAAGATGGGGGTCTACTATGATGATGGTGAAGATGAGGGTCCACTATGATGATGGTGAAGATGGGGGTCCATTACAGCACATTTACCCCTACTCATCCCTCCTTCCCTCCCTCCCTCTCAACCACTCCTCCTACCTCCATCCACACACCCTCTACACCCTCCACATCCTCCACACCCTCTACACCCTCCACATCCTCCACACCCTCTACACCCTCCACATCCTCCACACCCCTACACCCTCCACACCTCCACACCCTCCACACCCTCCACACCCTCCACACCCTCCACACCCTCCACACCCTCCACACCCTCCACACCTCTACACCCTCACACCCTCCACACCCTCCACACCCTCCACACCCTCCACACCCTCCACACCCTCCACACCCTCCACACCCTCCACACCCTCCACACCCTCCACACCCTCCACACCCTCCACACCCTCCACACCCTCCACACCCTCCACACCCTCCACACCCTCCACACCCTCCACACCCTCCACTTCCCGTTTAAAATAAAAAAAAATTTGAGTTCGCCAGCAGTCATCCACACAAGGAAGCTTTATAGGCTATTAAATCAAACTTGGTGACGGGCCCCGCCCCTCCCCGTTATCTCTGCCACGAACAGGATCGTTAGAGCCCCTGCCAGGGAGTTTGCGGATCATACTAGACTGTTAGGGCTCGATCTAGATCGTTCAGGGTCAAATCCAGTCGTTAAGGGTTATGAAATGTCGTTATAAGTCATTTGGAGTCAAATTAGCAGTTAAGAGCAGCAGTTATGTCATTTTTGAGTCGTTAAGGTGATGCTTATAAGTGATTTAGGGTCGTTATAAGAGATTTAGGGTCAATTTAGGTAATTTAGGATCGATTTAAGTAATTCCAGGTCGATATAAGTAATTCAGGGTCGATATAAGTAATTTAGGGTCGATATAAGTAATTTAGGATCGATATAAGTAATTTAAGGTCAATATAAGTAATTTAGGATCGACATAAGTAACTCAGGGTCGATATAAGTAATTTAGGTTCGATATAAGTAATTTAGGATCGATATAAGTAATTCAGGTTCGATATAAGTAATTTAGTGTCGATATAAGTAATTTAGGGTCAGAAATGTTGAAGGTTGTGATTAGATGCCCAATTATAGGTTCATTGAAGTCACTTTCGGGTCCTTAGGGAGAGGCATTGGGTTGTTAGGGGAATTCAGGATTGTTAGACTAACAGTTAAGGTCCACGCTGAGTAAATAACTCACTATGATCCATTAGTATTGTTAGAGGAGACATAACCAGGTCGTTAGTGATATAAGATGTTATTTGATTATACTTGGTTGTTAGAGTTCGACCGAGAGATCGTTAGGGTGTGTGTGTGTGTGTGTGTGTACACATGGAAAAAACAGGGTTGGCTACCTAACCTGACCCAACACGACGCGACACGACGCGACCCGTGACGCTAAAGTTGCGGTAACAATTTTTTTTCATTATCTTTTAAAGACTTGTTAAATCCAGCGGCCCAAACTGTGTTTGTGAGAGCATCCTTGAAGATCATCCCCCCTCCTCCTCCTCCTCCTTCTCCACCTCCTCCTCCTCCACCTCCTCTTCCTCCTCCTCCTCCTCATCCTCTTCCTCCTCCACCTCCACCTCCTCCTCCTCCTCCACCTCCTCCTCCTCCTCCTCCACCTCCTCCTCCTCTTCCACCTCCTCTCCTCCTCCACCTCCTCCTCCTCCTCCACCTCCTCCTTCTCCTCCACCTCCTCCTCCTCCTCCACCTCCTCCTTCTTCTCCACCTCCTCCTCCTCCTCCACCTCCTCCTCCTCCCAGATATCTTCAGACTTCTGACAAAGTCTGGCACTAAAGTCTGCTTGTCAGAGGTGGCACCATGTGGCACTCACTGATCCCTTCATCTCCTGGGTTGACTTAAGTCTTTTTCTGCTTCAAGACTTATATTAATTCAGTCTTAAGAGCAAGACTTAGGAAGTGACTGACCGCTTCCTCTCTCCCTTCTTCTGTCTTCCTGTGAATTTCTCTCTCCCTTCCTTCCTTCCCTCCCTCTCTGTCTCCCTTTCCCTTCCGACCCCTCCCCTTTCTTCTCTCCATCTCTCCCTCCCTCCTTCTTTCCTTCCTTCTTTCCTTCTTCCCTTCCTTCCTTCCTTCTTTCCCTCTTTCCTTCCTTCCTTCCTTCCTTCCTTCCTTCCTTCCTTCTTTCCTTCCTTCACTCCCCCACTAATGCAGTTCAATTTGTCAGGATTCTAAGACCGATTTTGTCAGTAAAATCCTATATAATTTTTCTAGCCATTCTTGACATTCCATGTGTGTGTGTGTGTGTGTGTGTGTGTGTGTGTGTGTGTGTGTGTGTGTGTGTGTGTGTGTGTGTCTACTCACCTATTTGTGGTTGCAGGGGTCGATTCATAGCTCATGGCCCCGCCTTTTCACTGATTGCTACTGGGTCCTCTCTCTCCCTGCACCATGAGCTTTATCAAACCTCGTCTTAAAACTATGTATGGTTCCTGCCTCCACTATGTCACTTTCTAGACTATTCCACTTCCTGACAACTCTATGACTGAAGAAATACTTCTTCAACTTCAACTTCTTCAACTTCAACTTCCAATTGTGACCCCTTGTTTCTGTGTCCCATCTCTGTCCACCTTGTCAATTCCTCGCAGTATTTTATATGTCATTATCATGTCTCCCCTACCCTCCTGTCCTTCAGTGTCGTCAGGCCGATTTCCCTTAACCTTTCTTCGAAGGACATTCCCATTAGCTCTGGGACTAGTCTTGTTGCAAACCTTTGCACTTTCTCTAATTTCCCGACGTGCTTCACCAGGTGTAGGTTCCAAACTGGTGCTCCATACTCCAGTATGTGCCTGACGTATATGTTGTACAGAGTCTTGAACGATTCCTTACTGAGGTATCGGAACGCTATTCTTAGGTTTGCCAGACGCCTGTATGCTGCAGCAGTTATCTGATTGATGAGTGCCTCAGGAGATGTGCTCCGTATTATACTCATCCCAAGATCCTTTTCCTTGAGAGAGGTTTGCAGTCTTTGGCCACCTAGATTATACTCTGTCTTCGGTCTTTTTTGCCCTTCCCCGATCTTCATGACTTTGCATTTGCGGGGTCTTCTCATTAACTTCACATCATCTGCAAACAGGGACACTTCTGAGTCTATCCCATCCGTTATGTCATTTACATATACCAAGAACAGTACAGGTCCTAGGACTGACCCCTGTGGAACTCCGCTCGTCACAGGAGTCCACTGTGACACCTCGTCACGTACCATGACTCGTTGTTGCCTCCCTGTCAGATATTCTCTGATCCATTGCAGTGCCTTTCCTGTTATGCGTGCCTGTTACCTTGTCATAAAACTCCAGTAGGTTTGTGACACAGGATTTTCCTTCCCTGAAACCGTGCTGGCTGTTGTTTATAAGCTTGTGTCTTTCTAGGTGCTCCACCACTCTCCTCCTGATGATCTTCTCCATGACTTTGCATACTATACACGTCAGTGACACAGGTCTGTAGTTTAATGCCTCGTGTCTGTCTCTTTTCTTAAAAATTGGGACTACATTTGCCATCTTCCACGCCTCAGGTAGTTGTCCAGTTTCAGTGGATGTGTTGAAGATTTTTGTTAGTGGCACACACAGCATCTCTGCTCCTTCTCTAAAGACCCACGGAGAGATGTTGTCTGGTCCCACCGCCTTTGAGGTATCAAGTTCATATTGCAGCTTCTTCACCTCCTCCTCGGTTGAGTGTATTTCATCCAGCACTTGTTGGTATACCTCCCTATTCTGAATTCCTGGAGTCCTTCCTGTTTCCTCTGTAAATACTTCTTTAAATCTCATGTTGAGCTCCTCACATACCTCTTGATCGTTTCTTGTGAGCTCCCCACCTTCCTTCCTCAGCCTGATTAATTGGTCCTTGACTGCTGTTTTCCTCCTGATGTGGCTGTACAACAGCTTTGGGTCAGACTTGACTTTCGATGCTGTCATTTTCGTATTGTCGCTGAGCCTCCCTTCTTATCTGTGCATATTTGTTTCTGGCTCTTCGGCTAATCTCTTTATTTTCCTGGGTCCTTTGTCTTCTGTACTTTTTCCATTCTCTAATGTACTTAATGTTCGCCTCCCTACACCTTTGGGTGAACTAACGGCTCGTTCTGGTCTTCTCATTATTCACGCATGTACTCACCTTATTGTGGTTGCAGGAGTCGAGTCATAGCTCCTGGCCCCGCCTCTTCTCTGATCGCTACTAAGTCACTCTCTCCCTTCTCTGTGAGCTTTATCATACCTCTTCTTAAAGCTATGTATGGATCCTGCCTCCACTACATCACTTTTCAGACAATTCCACTTCCTGACAACTCTCTGACTGAAGAAATACTTCGTGTGTGTGTGTGTGTGTGTGTGTGTGTGTGTGTGTGTGTGTGGTTTCCTTCGCATTTAATAGGCGTAAATATAGATAATTCTTCGTGAATACTCTACAAGACAGAAACATTTACAAACGATCTGGTTTCTGTCTTGTCGTGTTGTCGTTGTCGCATTAAAACCGGAGACTACCAACCTGTTTTCAAATGTTCTTTGTATTTTTGTTCTTTTTGAGTGCTGGACATATTATCACCCATGAACTCCCACCAGTGGTGACAATATTACCATTATGAACCACCAGTGGTGACAATATTACCATTATGAACCACCAGTGGTGACAATATTACCATTATGAACCACCAGTGGTGACAATATTTCCATTATGACCCACCAGTGGTGACAATATTACCATTATGAACCACCAGTGGTGACAATATTACCATTATGAACCACCAGTGGTGACAATATTACCATTATGAACCACCAGTGGTGACAATATTACCATTATGAACCACCAGTGGTGACAATATTACCATTATGAACCACCAGTGGTGACAATATTACCATTATGACCCACCCGTGGTGACAATATTACCATTATGAACCACCAGTGGTGACAATATTACCATTATGACCCACCCGTGGTGACAATATTACCATTATGAACCACCAGTGGTGACAATATTACCATTATGAACCACCAGTGGTGACAATATTACCATTATGAACCACCAGTGGTGACAATATTGCCATTATGAACCACCAGTGGTGACAATATCACCATTACGAACCATCAGTGATGATAGTATGTAATGCGTCGACTACGACGCCTAACCTAACCTAACGTTACCTAACCTAACCTAACCTAACGTTACCTAACCTAACCTAACCTAACGTTACCTAACCTAACCTAACCTAACGTTACCTAATCTAACCTAACCTAACGTTACCTAACCTAACCTAACCTAACGTTACCTAACCTTACCTAACCTAACCTAACCTAACGTTACCTAACCTAAGCTAACCTAACCTAACCCAATGTTACCTAACTTAACCTAACCTAACCTAACCTAACGTTACCTAACCTAACCTAGGCTAACCTAACCTAACCTAACCTAATGTTACCTAACCTAACCTAACGTTACCAAACTACTCCTCTAACTAACTAATATTACCTAACCTAACTTAATCAAACATATCCTAAAGCTAAGTATGATTTAACTCCGACCTAATCTAAATTAACTTGACCCAAAAGGAAGTAGTGAATTTAACTTCCACCGAACTTACAAAAGTTGAAATATAACAAAGAGAAAGAACATTTATTATTTAGAATGAGAGAGAGAGAGAGAGAGAGAGAGAGATAGAGAGAGAGAGAAGAGAGAGAGAGAGAGAGAGGAGAGAGAGAGAGAGAGAGAGAGAGAGAGAGAGAGAGAGAGAAGAGAAGGTTATAGAGAGGGGGGGAAATAAGAGGAGGCGGGGAAAGAGTTAGGGAGGAAAGTTTTATTCCTCTTGATGCTGCCGACGCTCTGAAGGAAGCCTCGGGGGAGGGGGAGGGAGAGGAGTGGGAGGGAAAGAATCGTGGGAATGAGGAAGGGGGCAGGAGGGGTGGAAGAGGATGGTAGAGTGAAGTAAGGGTGGAGTGGGAGATGGTGGAGTGGGAGAGGGTGGAGTGGGAGAGAGTGGAGTGGAAGAGGGTGATGTGGGAGAGGGTGGAGTGGGAGAGGGTAGAGTGGGAGAGGGTGGAGTGGGAGAGGGTGGGGTGGGAGATGGTGGAGTGGGAGAGGGTGGGGTGGAAGAGGGTGGAGTGGGAGAGGGTGGAGTGGGAGAGGGTTGAGTGGAGAGGGAGGCGTGCGAGAGGGTGGAGTATACTACAAACTCTGATCATACAATAGAGCGATGAAATAATGTGAGGGACCTGGGAGTGGTAATGTCTGAGGACCTCACTTTCAAGGATCACAACAGTGCCACGATCACAACTGCGAAGAAAATGATAGGAAGGATAATGAGAACATTCAAGACAAGAGATGCCAAGCCAATGATGATCCTTTTTAAATCACTTGTTATCTCTAGGCTGAAATACTGCTGTACATTAACATCTCCATTCAAGGCAGGTGAAATTGCAGATCTAAAGAATGTACAGAGAACCTTTACTGTACGTACAAGTTCCATCAAACACCTTAACTACTGGGAACGCTTGAAAGCACTTGGATTGTACTCGCCGGAACGCAGGCGAGAAAGATACTTCATAATCTACACTTGGTAAATCCTAGAAGGAATGGTCCCGAATCTGCACACACAAATCACTCCCTACGAAAGTAAAAGACTGGGCAGGCGATGCAAAATACCCCCAGTGAAAAGTACACTAAGAAAAAACACCATAAGTGTCCGAAGCCCAAGACTGTTCAACAGCCTCCCACCATACATAAGGGGAATCACCAATAGACCCTTCAGTTAGACTCCAGGTAGACCTTCTCTTTGTCTTCTTTCATTCGCTGAGTCTTGTTAGAGTGGAGCACTATCCTGCAGTGCTTCTCTCTGACCTTCCTTTGAGCAGGCCGGCCGTCTCCTGCAGGACACACTCTTGCAGTGCTCCTTGACCAACTACAGTGCTAATTGACCAACTACAGTGCTCTTTGACCAACTACAGTGCTAATTGACCAACTACAGTGCTCCTTGACCAACTACAGTGCTTCCTGATGGATCACAGTGCTCCTTGACCAACTACAGTGCTCCCTGATGAACTACAGTGCTCCATGACGGACCACAGTGTTCCTTGATGGACCACAGTGCTCCTTGACGGACCACGGGTCCACGTGGTCCAGAAGTTCCTCTTCTTGGGCGGTCTAGTACCTTTGTTAGTCTCCCGTTTATCGCTTTTTTCTTTCTTTATGCAATACACTTCTCTCTCTCTCTCTCTCTCTCTCTCTCTCTCTCTCTCTTCTCTCTCTCTCTCTCTCTCTCTCTCTCTCTCTCTCTCTCTCTCTCTCTCTCTCTCTCTCTCTCATCTTTAATTATCAAGGTAATTCATTTTAAAATCCGTTGATATGCTGCAAGACCCAAGGAGTCTAGGACCATGTCTGGTTGGGACCAGGGGGCCATGTCTGGTTGGGACCAGGGGACCATGTCTGGTTGGGACCAGGGGGTCATGTCTGGTTGGAACCAGAGGACCATGTTTGGTTGGGACCAGGGGATCATGTCTGGTTGGGACCAGGGGGCCATGTCTGGTTGGGACCAGGGGACCATGTTTGGTTGGGACCAGGGGATCATGTCTGGTTGGGACCAGGGGACCATGTCTGGTTGGGACCAGGGGACCATGTTTGGTTGGGACCAGGGGATCATGTTTGGTTGGGACCAGGGGGCCATGTCTGGTTGGGACCAGGTGACCATGTCTGGTTGGGACCAGGGGACCATATCTGGTTGGGACCAGGAGACCATGTCTGGTTGGAACCAGGGGACCATGTCTGGTTGGGACCGGGGTACCATGTCTTGTTGGGACCAGGGAACCATGTCTGGTTGGGACCAGGGGACCATGTCTGGTTGGGACCAGGGGACCATGTCTGGTTGGGACTAGGGGACCATGTCTGGTTGGGACCAGGGGGCCATATCTGGTTGGGACCAGGAGACCATGTCTGGTTGGGACCAGGGGACCATGTCTGGTTGGGACCGGGGTACCATGTCTGGTTGGGACCAGGGAACCATGTCTGGTTGGGACCAGGGGACCATGTCTGGTTGGGACCAGGGGACCATGTCTGGTTGGGACCAGGGGACCATGTCTGGTTGGGACTAGGGTACCATGTCTGGTTGGGACCAGGGGACCATGTCTGGTTGGGACTAGGGTACCATGTCTGGTTGGGACCAAGGGACCATATCTGGCTGGGACCAGGGGACCATATCTGGCTGGGACCAGGGGACCATGTCTGGTTGGGACCAGGGGACCATGTCTGGTTGGGACCAGGGGACCATGTCTGGTTGGAACGAGGGCATCAGCACCCGTGGTAGCACCAGTCACAGCACCGGTCGTAGCACCGGATGTAGCACTGGTCGTAGCGGTCGTTACATCAGCGTCAGCGGAGACCACCGTAGCGTCTTTATAATCCCAACGGTGTTATATAGCGCCTGTAAGTTTAGCGTTCCAGTGTGAACGGAACACCATAAAACATTGAACCATTGATGCAGGTTTGTTGAGAGAGGCACACGCAGGTCACCTCCCTAGTTAATACCTGAGGAAGAGGTGAGGGAGAGTGTGAGATGTGAGAGAGGGAAAGTTAGAGTTGAGGGAGAGTGTGAGAAGTGAGGGAAGGAAAGTTAGAGGTGAGGGAGAGTGTGAGACTTGGGGAAGAGAGATTAAGTAGAGGGAGAAATGGGGAGAGAGAGAGAGATAGAGAGAAGGGGATAAAGGAAGGATATATGCATTATAGGGGTGAGAGGGCGATGAGAAAGGAGGTAGAGAGAGGCAGTAAGTGGAACAAGACACAGCCAGGGGGCAGTAAGTGGAACAAGACACTGCCAGGGGGCAGTAAGTGGAACAAGACACGCCAGGGAAGTAGTGGAACAAGACACTGCCAGGGGCAGGTGCACAAGACACGCCAGGGGAAGTAAGTGGAACAAAGACACTGTCAGAGGCAGTAAGTGGAACAAGACACTGCCAGGGGGCAGTAGTGGAACAAGACACAGCCAGGGGCAGTAAGTGGAACAAGACACTGCCAGGAGGAGCAGTAAGTGGAACAAGACACGCCAGGGGCGTAAGTGGAAGACACGCCAGGGGCAGAAGTGGACAAGACACTGCCAGGGGGCAAGTGGAACAAGACACGCCAGGGGCAGTAAGTGGAACAAGACACGCCAGGGGGCTAGGTGGAATGCGACACTGCCAGGAGGCAGTAAGGGAACAAGACACTGCCAGGGGCAGTAAGTGGAACAAGACACAGCCAGGGCGCAAGTGGAACAAGACACGTCAGGGGGCAGTAAGTGGAACAAGACACTGCCAGGGGGCAGTAAGTGGAACAAGACACTGCCAGGGGCAAGGGCAAGACACTGCCAGGGGGCAGTAGTGAACAAGACACTGCCAGGGGCAGTAAGGGAAGCACACGCCAGGAGGCAGTAAGTGGAACGTCACAGCCAGGGGCGTAAGTGAACAAGCACATGCTAGGGCAGTAAGTGAACAAGACACGCCAGGAGGCAGTAAGTGGAATGAAGACACTGCCAAGGGGCAAGTGGAACAAGACACAGCCAGGAGGCAGAAGTGGAAAGACACTGCCAGGAGGCAGTAAGTGGAACAAGACACTGCCAGGAGGCAGTAAGGGAACAAGACACTGCCAGGGGCAGAGGGAACAAGACACGCCAGGAGGGCAGTAAGGGAACAAGACACTGCCAAGGGGGTAAGTGGAACAAGACACAGCCAGGGGGCAGTAAGTGGAACAAGACACTGCTCAGGGCAGTAAGTGGAACAAGACACTGTCCAGGGCAGTAAGTGGAACAAGACACGCTAGGGGCAGTAAGTGAACAAGACATCGCCAGGGGCAGAAGTGGAACAGACACCGCCAGGGCAGTAGAGAACAAGACACGCCAGGGGCAAGTGGAACAAGACACGCCAGGAGGCAGAAGTGGAAAGTCACAGCCAGGGAAGTGGAACAAGACACGCCAGGGCAGTAAGTGGAACAAGACACAGCCAGAGGCAGTAAGTGGAATGCAGACCTGCCAGGGGCAGTAGGAATAAGACACGCCAGGGGCAGTAAGTGGAATGACACTGCCAGGAGGCGTAAGTGGAACAAGACACAGCCAGAGGGCAGTAAGTGGAACAAGACACGCCAGGGGCAGTAAGTGGAACAAGACACTGCCAGGGGCAGTAAGTGGAACAAGACACGCCAGGGCAGTAGTGGCAAGACACGCCAGGAGGCAGTAGTGGAACAAGACACTGCCAGGGGGCAGTAAGTGAACAAGACCCCGCCAGGGGGCAGTAAGTGGAACAAGACACGCCAGGGGGCAGTAAGTGGACAAGCACACGCCAGGAGGCAGTAAGTGGAACAAGACACTGCTCAGGGGCAGTAAGTGGAACAAGACACTCCCAGGGGCAGTAAGGGAACAAGACACTGCCAGGGGCAGTAAGGGACAGACACGCCAGGGCAAAGTGGAACAAGACACCGCCAGGCATAGTGGAACAAGACACGCCAGGGGGCAGTAGTGGAAACAGACACGCCAGGGCAGTAAGTGGAACAAGACACGCCAGGGCAGTAAGGGAACAAGACACGCCAGGGGCAGAAGTGGAACAAGACACTGCCAGGGGCAGTAAGTGGAACAAGACACGCCAGGGGGCAGTAAGTGGAACAAGACACTGCCAGGGGCAGTAAGTGGAAAGACACGCCAGGGGCAGTAATGGAACAAGACACAGCCAGGGGCAGTAGTGGAACAAGACACAGCCAGGGGCAGTAAGTGGAACAAGACACTGCAGGGGCAGTAAGTGGAACGACACTGCCAGGGGCAGTAAGTGGAACAAGACACGCCAGGGGCAGTAAGTAGAACAAGACACTGCCAGGGGGCAGTAAGTGGAACAAGACACTGCCAGGAGGCAGTAAGTGGAACAAGTCACAGCCAGGGGGCAGTAAGTGGAACAAGACACAGCCAGGGGGCAGTAAGTGGAACAAGACACAGCCAGGAGGCAGTAAGTGGAACAAGACACTGCCAGGGGGCAGTAAGTGGAACAAGACACAGCCAGGAGGCAGTAAGTGGAACAAGACACTGCCAGGAGGCAGTAAGTGGAACAAGACACTGCTAGGAGGCAGTAAGTGGAACAAGACACTGCCAGGGGGCAGTAAGTGGAACAAGACACTGCCAGGAGGCAGTAAGTGGAACAAGACACTGCCAGGGGGCAGTAAGTGGAACAAGACACAGCCAGGGGGCAGTAAGTGGAACAAGACACAGCCAGGGGGCAGTAAGTGGAACAAGACACTGCCAGGGGGCAGTAAGTGGAACAAGACCGCCAGGGGCAGTAAGTGGAACAAGACACGCCAGGGGCAGTAAGTGGAACAAGACATCGCCAGGGGCAGTAAGTGGACAGACACACGCCAGGGGCAGTAAGTGGAACAAGACACTGCCAGGGGGCAGTAAGTGGAACAAGACACGCCAGGAGGCAGTAAGTGGAACAAGACACGCCAGGGGGCAGTAAGTGGAACAAGACACGCCAGGGGCAGAAGTGGAACAAGACACGCCAGGAGGCAGTAAGTGGAACAGACACTGCCAGGGGCAGTAAGTGGAACAAGACACAGCCAGGAGGCAGTAAGTGGAATCAGACACGCCAGGAGGCAGTAAGTGGAACAAGACACTGCCAGGGGCAGTAAGTGGAACAAGACACTGCCAGGGCAGTAAGTGGAACAAGACACGCCAGGAGGCAGTAAGTGGAACAAGACACTGCCAGGGGCAGTAAGTGGAACAAGACACAGCCAGGGGCAGTAAGTGGAACAAGACACTGCCAGGGGCAGTAAGTGACAAGACACTGCCAGGGGCAGTAAGTGGAACAAGACACTGCCAGGGGCAGTAAGTGGAACAAGCACTGCCAGGGGGCAGTAAGTGGAACAAGACACAGCCAGGGGCAGTAAGTGGAACAAGACACGCCAGGGGGCAGTAAGTGGAACAAGACACTGCCAGGGGCAGTAAGGGGAAACAAGACACAGCCAGGAGGCAGTAAGTGGAACAAGACACTGCCAGGGGGCAGTAAGTGGAACAAGACACTGCCAGGGGCAGTAAGTGGAACAAGACACTGCCAGGAGGCAGTAAGTGGAACAAGACACAGCCAGGGGGCAGTAAGTGGAACAAGACACTGCCAGGGGCAGTAAGTGGAACAAGACACTGCCAGGGGCAGTAAGTGGAACAAGACACTGCCAGGGGGCAGTAAGTGGAACAAGACACTGCCAGGGGGCAGTAAGTGGAACAAGACACTGCCAGGAGGCAGTAAGTGGAACAAGACACTGCCAGGGGGCAGTAAGTGGAACAAGACACAGCCAGGGGGCAGTAAGTGGAACAAGACACAGCCAAGGGGCAGTAAGTGGAACAAAACACTGCCAGGGGGCAGTAAGTGGAAATAGACACAGCCAGGGGGCAGTAAGTGGAACAAGACACAGCCAGGGGGCAGTAATTGGAACAAGACACAGCCAGGGGGCAGTAAGTGGAACAAGACACTGCCAGGAGGCAGTAAGTGGAACAAGACACAGCCAGGGGGCAGTAAGTGGAACAAGACACTGCCAGGAGGCAGTAAGTGGAACAAGACACAGCCAGGGGGCAGTAAGTGGAACAAGACACAGCCAGGGGGCAGTAAGTGGAACAAGACACAGCCAGGGGGCAGTAAGTGGAACAAGACACTGCCAGGGGGCAGTAAGTGGAACAAGACACTGCCAGGGGGCAGTAAGTGGAACAAGACACTGCCAGGAGGCAGTAAGTGGAACAAGACACAGCCAGGGGGCAGTAAGGGAACAAGACACTGCCAGGGGGCAGTAAGTGGAACAAGACACTGCCAGGGGGCAGTAAGTGGAACAAGACACTGTCAGGGGGCAGTAAGTGGAACAAGACACTGCCAGGGGGCAGTAAGTGGCACAAGACACTGCCAGGAGGCAGTAAGTGGAACAAGACACTGCCAGGGGGCAGTAAGTGGAACAAGACACAGCCAGGGGGCAGTAAGTGGAACAAGACACTGCCAGGGGGCAGTAAGTGGAACAAGACACAGCCAGGGGGCAGTAAGTGGAACAAGACACTGCCAGGGGGCAGTAAGTGGAACAAGACACTGCCAGGGGGCAGTAAGTGGCACAAGACACTGACAGGAGGCAGTAAGTGGAACAAGACACAGCCAGGGGGCAGTAAGTGGAACAAGACACTGCCAGGAGGCAGTAAGTGGAACAAGACACTGCCAGGGGGCAGTAAGTGGAACAAGACACTGCCAGGGGGCAGTAAGTGGAACACGACACTGCCAGGGGGCAGTAAGTGGAACACGACACTGCCAGGGGGCAGTAAGTGGAACACGACACTGCCAGGGGGCAGTAAGGGGAACACGACACTGCCAGGGGGCACAACATTGGGTGGTCAGTGTTTGTCAGTCAGTGGATGTGTTTTTAAGGAGTGTGAGAGTCAATATGTGTTGTTTTGTCACATATGTTAGTCAGCTTTCTGCAGAGTCCACGCCAGACAACCACAGTTAAATACGTCCACACAAGACAATGTGTGTGTGTGTGTGTGTGTGTGTGTGTGTGTGTGTGTGTGTGTGTGTGTGTGTGTGTGTATGTGTGTGTGTGTGTGTGTGTGTATGTGTGTGTGTGTGTGTGTGTATTACTATTATTAATACTCTGTACGGAAAATAAACAATGTAGGTAAAACAATGTCGTCTACACTTGAGGTTAGTGCCAGGAGGGTGTTCCGGAGGGTCAACGTCCCCGCTGCTCAGTCCTTGACCAGGCCTCCCGGTGGATCAGGGCCTGATCAACCAGGCTGTTACTGTTGGCCCCAACGTACGAGCCACAACCCGGTTGATTGGGTATTGACTCTAGGTATCTGTCCAGCTTCCTCTTGAAGGCAGCCAGGGGTCTTAAAGGCAGCCAGGGGTCTTGAAGGCAGCCAGGAGTCTTGAAGGCAGCCAGGGGTCTTAAAGGCAGCCAAGGGTCTTGAAGGCAGCCAGAAGTCTTGAAGGCAGCCAAGGGTCTTAAAGGCAGCCAGGGGTCTTGAAGGCAGCCAGGGGTCTTGAAGGCAGCCAGGGGTCTTAAAGGCAGCCAGGGGTCTTGAAGGCAGCCAGAGGTCTTGAAGGCAGCCATGGGTCTTGAAGGCAGCCAGGGTCTTGAAGGCAGCCAGGGTCTTGAAGGCAGCCAGGGTCTTGAAGGCAGCCATGGGTCTTGAAGGCAGCTAGGGGTCTTGAAGGCAGCCAGGGGTCTTGAAGGCAGCCATGGGTCTTGAAGGCAGTTATGGGTCTTGAAGGCAGCCATGGGTCTTGAAGGCAGCAAGGGGTCTTGAAGGCAGCCATGGGTCTTGAAGGCAGCTATGGGTCTTGAAGGCAGCCAGGGGTCTTGAAGGCAGCCAAGGGTCTTGAAGGCAGCCAGGGGTCTTGAAGGCAGCCATGGGTCTTGAAGGCAGCCATGGGTCTTGAAGGCAGCCATGGGTCTTGAAGGCAGCCATGGGTCTTGAAGGCAGTCAGGGGTCTTGAAGGCAGCCATGGGTCTTGAAGGCAGCCATGGACCTAAGTCAACACTAATGATAATAAATAAGACCATTAGTATACAATATTTACATTCCAGAGAAAAGGGACACAAGACACTGATAATATTAAAGAAAATTAATACAGTTACATAAGTGCAGTTACAGTGACTATAGTTACAGTGAGTTCAATTACAGTGAGTAAGCCAGCGGAAGGCCTCGGTCAGATGATCAGAAGCTCCAGCTTCGGGTCATCATATAACTAAGACCCGCGTCAGGAAACACTTGTCCTGTTTCTTTTATGTCAGTGTAACTGTAAATGGTCCAAGTCTGACCGAAACGTCGCTGTAAGTTTCGCTCTCCTACGTGCGGTTTATTTGTGTAGTGTACCGGAAGGGACCGCTTCCGTCTTAAATCCACGTTAATCTGTTACATCAGCCAGCGGACGCATCACGTACACGAACGTGATTATGCGCCGCTGTTATCTCCCAGTTTCCGACGAGAAATTATTAACCGTGGAGGTGGAAGACAGCGTGTGGGCAAGATGAGAGAAGCTTCGTGTCAGCCAGGCGGAAGAAGGGAAGTGTTATCCTGTATCCTTACAGGACTGAGGTGACGTTCCCAGCGCCTCACAATACTCTCTCACTGAGTCTTGTATCCTTACAGGACTGAGGTGACGTGCCCAGCGCCTCACAATACTCTCTCACTGAGTCTTGTATCCTTACAGGACTGAGGTGACGTGCCCAGCGCCTCACAATACTCTCTCACTGAGTCTTGTATCCTTACAGGACTGAGGTGACGTGCCCAGCGCCTCACAATACTCTCTCACTGAGAGAGGCCGTGTGAGGTGTACCAATGTTTGCACCTTGACCAGTCAAGTTGTGCTCCCTCGCCTCTTAAAACACTGTGGTGTGGTAAATATCGAACCTTTTTTAACTACCCGCGTGAACTAGTCTTTAATATCTAGAGGAACTATTGCTGGATAAGCACTTGAACTATCATCATCTGTCCACAAGAACTATCCCCAAATTTTCTTGTGAACGCTCGAGGTTGCTTGAGAGCGCTCGAGGTTGCTTGAGAGCGCTCGAGGTTGCTTGAGAGCGCTCGAGGTTCTTTGAGAGCGCTCGAGGTTGCTTGAGAGCGCTCGAGGTTGCTTGAGAGCGCTCGAGGTTGCTTGAGAGCGCTCGAGGTTCTTTGAGAGCGCTCGAGGTTGCTTGAGAGCGCTCGAGGTTGCTTGAGAGCGCTCGAGGTTCTTTGAGAGCTCTCGAGGTTGCTTGAGAGCGCTCGAAGTTGCTTGAGAGCGCTCGAGGTTGCTTGAGAGCGCTCGAGGTTCTTTGAGAGCGCTCGAGGTTGCTTGAGAGCGCTCGAGGTTGCTTGAGAGCGCTCGAGGTTGCTTGAGAGCGCTCGAGGTTGCTTGAGAGCGCTTGAGGTTGCTTGAGAGCGCTCGAGGTTGCTTGAGAGCGCTTGAGGTTGCTTGAGAGCGCTGGTTAATCTGGTCCACTATGTCTCCAAGAGTTATTACCAAACACATAAAATCCAAGTCAGTAAAATAAATTGTCGAATATTAATTCATTTAGTGAAGTTATCTTCCGTATTTTCACTTTATTGCATTTTTAAGCATATATTTATTCGATAACAAGGAGTTCTTTTTAATTTAGAAAACCGTCAACACATAGATATTTAAAGTTATTAATATATGAAGGGTTTGTGAGGTGTGGCAATACTGGCATTCAGCCATCACCGGGGGGGGGGGGGAAGTGTTGCCAGAAGATGGCTAGCCTCAAGGAGTGATTTTTTTTCTCTCTGTCCTATCCTGGATTTATTGGCTCATCCTCCTCCCGTGTGCCAGGAGCACAGAGCTGCGCTTGAATGATTATCAGTTTCTGTATGCGCAATAAATTTGTCTTTCTTTTTTTTTCTTTCTTCACGGTTCGTGCTTCACGTGTGTTGTTAAAGATTTATGGGTACTGAAGGGGGAAATAAAATATATTTCGGCGGACTTGGTAACAGCGGTCGAAGAAGCAGCGTTCAGAGAGAACATTGTTGTCTGCTGCAGCAGCAGACTCTGCTGCTGCAGTAGACTCTGCTGCATTCTGACTTTCCACGCTCGTAGGGTCAAGCAAACTCGCAGGGAGAGCTTATTAATAAGGTACAAACACACATAAGTACAGTTAAACAAATTTACAGTTATCATAAATATTAACACGTATTGGTTACTTAGGATAACCCAAAATGTCAGGCAAGGTTATTTATTTCTACTGGAGTTATTGTATTTTCACAAGTTCTTGTATTTCCATTGGGCAGGAAAGGGATTACCTAAGAATAAAACAGGCAGTTACAAATTTAGAGGCCTAAGTCTATAGGCCCACTATACCGGTAAAAATAACCTAACACCACTGATGTACGGTGCCGTTGATTGATATTATTTATAACCTGTCAACAGTTCCTAATAAATATTTTAATTTAATAGTCTTATTGATTCAAAATGTCCGAGGAGGAGGAGGAAGAGGCTGTTGTTGTCATCTTCCTCGCCGCCAGGAGGAAGAGGCTGTTGTTGTCATCTTCCTCGCCGCCAGGAGGAAGAGGCTGTTGTTGTCATCTTCCTCGCCGCCAGGAGGAAGAGGCTGTTGTTGTCATCTTCCTCGCCGCCAGGAGGAAGAGGCTGTTGTTGTCATCTTCCTCGCCGCCAGGAGGAGGAGGCTGTTGTTGTCATCTTCCTCGCCGCCAGGAGGAGGAGGCTGTTGTTGTCATCTTCCTCGCCGCCAGGAGGAAGAGGCTGTTGTTGTCATCTTCCTCGCCGCCAGGAGGAGGAGGCTGTTGTTGTCATCTTCCTCGCCGCCAGGAGGAAGAGGCTGTTGTTGTCATCTTCCTCGCCGCCAGGAGGAGGAGGCTGTTGTTGTCATCTTCCTCGCCGCCAGGAGGAGGAGGCTGTTGTTGTCATCTTCCTCGCCGCCAGGAGGAAGAGGCTGTTGTTGTCATCTTCCTCGCCGCCAGGAGGAAGAGGCTGTTGTTGTCATCTTCCTCGCCGCCAGGAGGAAGAGGCTGTTGTTGTCATCTTCCTCGCCGCCAGGAGGAAGAGGCTGTTGTTGTCATCTTCCTCGCCGCCAGGAGGAGGAGGCTGTTGTTGTCATCTTCCTCGCCGCCAGGAGGAGGAGGCTGTTGTTGTCATCTTCCTCGCCGCCAGGAGGAGGAGGCTGTTGTTGTCATCTTCCTCGCCGCCAGGAGGAGGAGGCTGTTGTTGTCATCTTCCTCGCCGCCAGGAGGAGGAGGCTGTTGTTGTCATCTTCCTCGCCGCCAGGAGGAGGAGGCTGTTGTTGTCATCTTCCTCGCCACCAGGAGGAGGAGGCTGTTGTTGTCATCTTCCTCGCCGCCAGGAGGAGGAGGCTGTTGTTGTCATCTTCCTCGCCGCCAGGAGGAGGAGGCTGTTGTTGTCATCTTCCTCGCCACCAGGAGGAGGAGGCTGTTGTTGTCATCTTCCTCGCCACCAGGAGGAGGAGGCTGTTGTTGTCATCTTCCTCGCCACCAGGAGGAGGAGGCTGTTGTTGTTATCTTCCTCTCCGCCAGGAAAGACAACAAGTGTTTCCAGACACGGGTGCCAAACACGGGTGCCAGACACGGGTGCCAGACACGGGTGCCAGACACGGGTGCCAGACACGGGTGCCAGACACGGGTGCCAGACACGGGTGCCAGACACGGGTGCCAGACACGGGTGCCAGACACGGGTGCCAGACACGGGTGCCAGACACGGGTGCCAGACACGGGTGCCAGACACGGGTGCCAGACACGGGTGCCAGACACGGGTGCCAGACACGGGTGCCAGACACGGGTGCCAGACACGGGTGCCAGACACGGGTGCCAGACACGGGTGCCAGACACGGGTGCCAGACACGGGTGCCAGACACGGGTGCCAGACACGGGTGCCAGACACAGGTGCCAGACATGGGTGCCAGACACAGGTGCCAGCATATGATAGCCTCTGGCTACGGTGATGATTTCACGAAACCCAGTGAAAATAAATCCCTTTGTCTAACCTTTTTTGGGGTTATCCTAGGTAATTTACACGTATGTTAGTATGTACAACAACCACAGAGGGAGTTGAATGATATCTCTAGGGTTTTAGTGTTGCAATCAACACATCATCATCAGCTTGCAATGTTGCATAAATGAGTAGGAAGTCCAGGCAGATTAGTTCCGGGGAAAGTTCTACCTCGATTCGAGCTGTGTAGAACTTTTCCCTGAGCTAGTACGTTTAAACTTCCTACACACTTCTGCAATATTGCAAGCTCCTGATGATGTGTTGATTGCAACACGAAAGGCCTAGAGTGGTTGTTTTCTATTTAGTATCGCTTGTTCGCAATTATTGCACACGTTACTATGTATGATCATTTAGGTAACTATATTTTTGTGTACATGTACCTAAATAAAGTTACCTTTCATGAAGTTCAAGAGGTTTCCTACACCCTGGAGCCTAGCTTGTCCTGTGCTCGCTTTGCCACCAGGCTGTTGCTGCTGGCGGTCTGCTGACCCTCAGAGCCACCACAGCCTGGTTAATCTGGCACCTGGTGGAGATACTCGCACCTAACATTTTGTATATAAATAATTTGTGTTCATTGCATGTATAAAAATGTTTTTAAAGCCGTGGTTAGATTTTTTTTTTGGGGGGGGGGTGGAAATATGTAGTATGGTAGGTGTTTGAGAGCGTGGCGGCCTGGTGTTTGAGAGCATGGCGGCCTGGTGTTTGAGAGCGTGGCGGCCTGGTGTTTGAGAGCGTGGCGGCCTGGTGTTTGAGAGCGTGGCGGCCTGGTGTTTGAGAGCGTGGCGGCCTGGTGTTTGAGAGCGTGGCGGCCTGGTGTTTGAGAGCGTGGCGGCCTGGTGTTTGAGAGCGTGGCGGCCTGGTGTTTGAGAGCGTGGCGGCCTGGTGTTTGAGAGCGTGGCGGCCTGGTGTTTGTAGAGCGGGGCGGCCTGGTGTTTGAGAGCGTGGCGGCCTGGTGTTTGAGAGCGTGGCGGCCTGGTGTTTGAGAGCATGGCGGCCTGGTGTTTGAGAGCGTGGCGGCCTGGTGTTTGAGAGCGTGGCGGCCTGGTGTTTGAGAGCGTGGCGGCCTGGTGTTTGAGAGCGTGGCGGCCTGGTGTTTGAGAGCGTGGCGGCCTGGTGTTTGAGAGCGTGGCGGCCTGGTGTTTGAGAGCGTGGCGGCCTGGTGTTTGAGAGCGTGGCGGCCTGGTGTTTGAGAGCGTGGCGGCCTGGTGTTTGAGAGCGGGGCGGCCTGGTGTTTGAGAGCGTGGCGGCCTGGTGTTTGAGAGCGTGGCGGCCTGGTGTTTGAGAGCGTGGCGGCCTGGTGTTTGAGAGCGTGGCGGCCTGGTGTTTGAGAGCGTGGCGGCCTGGTGTTTGAGAGCGTGGCAGCCTGGTGTTTGAGAGCGTGGCGGCCTGGTGTTTGAGAGCGTGGCGGCCTGGTGTTTGAGAGCGTGGCGGCCTGGTGTTTGAGAGCGTGGCGGCCTGGTGTTTGAAAGCGTGGCGGCCTGGTGTTTGAGAGCGTGGCGGCCTGGTGTTTGAGAGCGTGGCAGCCTGGTGTTTGAGAGCGTGGCGGCCTGGTGTTTGAGAGCGTGGCGGCCTGTTATGGAAGGTTAAAGTTTTTGTGTTTGTGTTGTGAGTGTGGCGCGTTTACCTCACATTACATGAGCAGTTATTTGGCGTGTAATTGGCCATTAAAGTTGGCTACGCTCTTCTCTCTCTCTCTCTCTCTCTCTCTCTCTCTCTCTCTCTCTCTCTCTCTCTCTCTCTCTCTCTCTCTCTCTCTCTCTGAGTTAGCGGTTAAGGAGGCTTCTCGATAGCCTGTGTACTCACCTAATCGTGGTTGCAGGGGGTCGAGTCTCAGCTCCTGGCCCCCGCCTCTCCGTTGACCGCCAGTGGTTTCACTCCAAGCTGCGTGACCTCTATCATACCTAGTCTTAAAACAAAGTATTTATTCTGCCTTCATTACTTTGCTGTCTAGGTCGTTCCATTTCTTGACCACTCTATGGCTAAAGAAGAATTTCCTAACATCTCTGTGACTCATCTGTGCTTTTAACTTCCAGATGTGAAGTCGTGTACCTGTGACTCGCCCCTCAAACAGATTCATCTGAGTATTTTCTACTTCGTAATCATGTCTCCTCTATTCCTGTCCTCAAGTGTCGTCAGGGATAGTGCCTCTACCCTTTCCTCATAGGTCATGCGCCCCCCCGCTGTGTGTGTGTGTGTGTGTGTATGTGTGTGTGTTAGTTAGTTACCATTTTGTCCTAGGCACATGTCAATTAGACACTAGGCCTGTTGTATGTATGTGTGTCTGTGTGTGTGTGTAAGGAAACACTTCGAAATGTTTCTGCCCCACCGGGAATTGAACCCGGCCCCTCCGTGCGTGAAGCAAGAGCTTTACCCACTAGGCCACCGGGGGCTGTGTGTGTGTATGTATGTGTATGTGTGTGAATTTGAAGCCAAGTATTTAATTCCTGACCCATTTTCTTTCTCTTTTTAGGTATGTCTTAACTAACATTGCCTCGTGAGTCTGTGAGTACGATTTTTTATATCTAAATATTCATCTTTCTCTTTAGTTTTGGATAATTTTAGCATTCTTACTTGATAACATACCACTAATTATATGTACACACGGACACATATATATATTATTGTAACCACGAACGAGTGGTATTGATCAATAACTACACTGCACTAGCCAGGGGTCGAACCCCTGATGCTTTGGCCCGCCTCATAGTGAGCGAAAACACATGACGCTCTAGTCCACTGAACCACACAATCCTTAAGAGTAGCGCACCCAGTAGCACGCTACTGGATGCGCTACTCATAAAATATATATATATATATATATATATATATATATATATGTCCATTAGGTAAAACTTGCGATTTTGGCTTAAATAGCAACGTCATCCTTGCCATATAAGACAAGTGAAAATTTGCGTATGCAATAATTTCCAAAATCATTCTGAACATAACGAAAAATATATTTCATTGTGTTTGTTTATCATAATTAATGTAACGACACAGATATATTTATTGTAACAATAACATGGTTTGATAATAACTACATTGCAAGCTCTGGTCAACCCCTATCTTCCTCATAGTGACGAAAACAATGACTTTCCACTGAACCAAGAATCTTAGAGTAGGCATCAGTGAGTTCTGCTATGGATCGTCTTACAATCATATATATATATATATATATATATATATATATATATATATATATTTTTTTTTTTTATTAACACATCGGCCGATTCCCACCAAGGCAGGGTGGCCCGAAAAAGAAAAACTTTCATCATCATTCACTCCATCACTGTCTTGCCAGAAGGGTGCTTTACACTACAGTTATAAAACTGCAACATTTACACCCCTCCTTCAGAGTGCCGGCACTGTACTTCCCATCTCCAGAACTCAAGTCCGGCCTGCCGGTTCCCTGAATCCCTTCATAAATGTTACTTTGCTCACACTCCAACAGCACGTCAAGTATTAAAACCATATGCCTCCATTCACTCCTATCAAATACGCTCACACATGCTTGCTGGAAATCCAAGCCCTCGCACACAAAACTTCCTTACCCCTCCCTCCAACCTTTCCTAGGCCGACCCCTACCCCGCCTTCCCTCCACTACAGATTTATACACTCGAAGTCACTCTGTCTCGTTCCATTCTCTCTACATGTCCAAACCACCTCAACAACCCTCCTCAGCTCTCTGGACAATCGTTTTGGTAATCCCGCACCTCCTCCTAATTTCCAAACTCGAATTCTCTGCATTATATTCACACCACACATTGACCTCAGACATGACATCTCCACTGCCTCCAGCCTTCTCCTCGTTGCAACATTCATCACCCATGCTTCACACCCATATAAGAGCGTTGGTATAACTATACTCTCATACATTCCCTCTTTACTTCCATGGACAAGGTTCTTTGTCTCCACAGACTCCGAAGTGCTCCACTCACCCTTTTCCCCTCATCAATTCTATGATTCACCTCATCCTTCATAGACCCATCCGCCGACATGTCCACTCCCAAATATCTGAATACATTCACCTCCTCCATACTCTCTCCCTCCAATCTGATATCCAATCTTTCGTCACCTATTCTTTTTGTTATCCTCATCACCTTACTCTTTCCTATATTCACTTTCAATTTTCTTCTTTACACACCCTACCAAATTCATCCACCAACCTCTGCAGCTTCTCTTCAGAATCTCCCAAAAGCACAGTGTCATCAGCAAAAAGCAACTGTGACAACTCCCACTTTGTATTTGCTTCTTTATCTTTTAGCCCAACACCTCTTGCCAAGACCCTCGCATTCACTTCTCTTACAACCCCATCTATAAATATATTGAACAACCACGGTGACATCACACATCCTTGTCTAAGGCCCACTTTTACTGGGAAATAGTCCCCTTCCCTCCTACACACTCTAACCTGAGCCTCACTATCCTCATAAAAACTCTTCACTGCTTTCAGTAACCTTCCTCCTATTCCATACACCTGCAACATCTGCCACATTGCCCCCTATCTACCCTATCATACGCCTTTTCCAAATCCATAAATGCCACAAAAACATCTTTACCCTTATCCAAATACTGTTCACCTATATGTTTCACTGTAAACACTTGGTCTACACACCCCTACCTTTCCTAAAGCCCCCTTGTTCATCTGCTATCCTGCTTTCTGTTTTACTCTTAATTCTTTCAATAATAACTCTACCATACACTTTACCAGGTACACTCAACAGACTTATTCCCCTATAATTTTTGCACTCTCTTTTGTCCCCTTTGCCTTTATACAAAGGAACAATACACGCTCTCTGCCAATCCCTAGGTACCTTACCCTCTTCCATACATTTATTAAATAATAGCACCAACCACTCCAAAATTATATCCCCACCTGCTTTTAACATTTCTATCTTTATCCCATCAATCCCAGCTGCCTTACCCCTTTCATTCTACCCACTGCCTCACGAACTTCCCTACACCCACAACTGGCTCTTCCACACTCCTACAAGATGTTATTCCTCCTTGCCCTACACACGAAATCACAGCTTCCCTGTCTTCATCAACATTTAACAAATCCTCAAAATATTCTCTCCATCTTCCCGATACCTCTAACTCTCCATTTAATAACTCTCCTCTCCTATTTTTAACTGTCAAATCCATTTGTTCTCTAGGCTTCCTCAACTTATTAATCTCATTCCAAAACTTTTCTTATTTTCAACAAAATTTGCTGATAACATCTCACCCACTCTCTCATCTGCTCTCTTTTACATTGCTTCACCACTCTTTAACCTCTCTTTTCTCTCCATATACTCTTCCCTCCTTGCATCACTTCTACTTTGTAAAAACCTCTCATATGCTAACTTTTTCTCCCTTACTACTCTCTTTACATCATCATTCCACCAATCGCTCCTCTTCCCTCCCGCACCCACTCGCCTGTAACCACAAACTTCTGCTGAACACTCTAACACTACATTTTTAAATCTACCCCATACATTTTCGACCCCATTGCCTACACTCTCACTAGCCCATCTATCCTCCAATAGTTGTTTATATCTTACCCTAACTGCCTCCTTTTAGTTTATAAACCTTCACCTCTCTTTACTTACTGATTCTATTTTCCTTGTATCCCATCTACCTTTTACTCCCACTGTAGCTATAACTAAAAAGTGATCTGATATATCTGTAGCCCCTCTATAAACATGTACATCCTGAAGTCTACTCAACAGACTTTTATCTATCAATACATAGTCCAACAAACTACTGTCATTACGCCCTACATCATATCTTGTATACTTATTTATCCTCTTTTCTTAAAATATGTATATATATATATATATATATATATATATATATATATATATATATATATATATATATATATATATATATATATATATATGTCTGTGTGTGTGTGTGTGTGTGTAAATATATACATAAAGACTACACTGGATATATACACAGTGAGGTATATATGTGTCAGTGTATATACGCTGAGACTTTACCATAATCTCTGTTTTAGATATTAAGGTATTCTTGTGTGGTGGTGTAAAGGTTAGTTGCTGCCTTTAATAAGCCTCTTGTAGTCGATAGACTCTAATTAAACGCCATTAACCAAGTGGGAGAGGGAGGACACTCAGTCATGGTGGTGCGGTACATAACGAGGATACTCAGTCATGGTGGTGTGGTACATAACGAGGACACTCAGTCATGGTGGTGCGGTACATAACGAGGACACTCAGTCATGGTGGTGTGGTACATAACGAGGACACTCAGTCATGGTGGTGTGGTACATAACGAGGACACTCAGTCATGGTGGTGCGGTACATAACGAGGATACTCAGTCATGGTGGTGCGGTACATAACGAGGACACTCAGTCATGGTGGTGTGGTACATAACGAGGACACTCAGTCATGGTGGTGCGGTACATAACGAGGACACTCAGTCATGGTGGTGTGGTACATAACGAGGACACTCAGTCATGGTGGTGCGGTACATAACGAGGACACTCAGTCATAGTGGTGCGGTACATAACGAGGATACTCAGTCATGGTGGTGCGGTACATAACGAGGACACTCAGTCATGGTGGTGTGGTACATAACGGGTCAGTATTGGTGCGATACGGGCTCAGTCATGGTGGTGCGGTACATAACGAGGACACTCAGTCATGGTGGTGCGGTACATAACACGAGGGACACCTCAGTCATGGTGGTGCGGTACATAACGAGGACACTCAGTCATGGTGGTGCGGTACATAACGAGGATACTCAGTCATGGTGGTGCGGTACATAACGAGGACACTCAGTCATGGTGGTGCGGTACATAACGAGGACACTCAGTCATGGTGGTGCGGTACATAACGAGGACACTCCAGTCATAGTGGTGTGGTACATAACGAGGACACTCAGTCATGGTGGTGCGGTACATAACGAGGACACTCAGTCATGGTGGTGTGGTACATAACGAGGACACTCAGTCATGTGGTACAAAGAGGACACTCAGTCATGGTGGTGCGGTACATAACGAGGATACTCAGTCATGGTGGTGTGGTACATAACGAGGACACTCAGTCATGGTGGTGCGGTACATAACGAGGACACTCAGTCATGGTGGTGCGGTACATAACGAGGACACTCAGTCATGGTGGTGCGGTACATAACGAGGACACTCAGTCATGGTGGTGCGGTACATAACGAGGATACTCAGTCATGGTGGTGCGGTACATAACGAGGACACTCAGTCATGGTGGTGCGGTACATAACGAGGACACTCAGTCATGGTGGTGCGGTACATAACGAGGACACTCAGTCATGGTGGTGCGGTACATAACGCATGAATCAACACAACCTGTTACCTGGACATTGTACTCGTTATCACCGGGAGACTGTCGTGTATCATACCAGTTCTGCTCTGAACCAGGGGTTCTTAACCGGGGGGGGGATGGGGGGTATCCATTCCCCTTGGGGGTTCATAAGAACCAAAAAGGCACAATACCCTGAGTGGAACAATGCACAAATAACCCGCACATGGGAGAGAGGAGCTAACGACGACGTTTCGGTCCGTCTTGAACCATTTAGAAGTGGCTTGTAAATGGTACAAGTCTGATCGGAAAGTCGATATAAGCTCCTTTGTCTTTTTGTGGGGTTATTTGTGTATACCGCTGGAGGTAAATAACAAGGGTATGGGACTCTATAACCTCAATGTTTTTACATTAGAATAAACTCTCAACGTAATGAATGTGAACTGAGGCGGCGAGGCCGCTAAAGCCAAGTTATTGACATCTTTTGAAGTCATACTGGTACCTAATAGTACTGGTGAAGTCAAACTGGTACCTAACAGCACTGAAGTCAAACTGGTACCTAATAGCACTGAAGTCAAACTGGTACCTAATAGCACTGAAGTCAAACTGGTACCTAATAGCACTGAAGTCAAACTGGTACCTAATAAGTAGTGGTGAAGTCAAACTGATACCTAATAGTACTGGTGAAGTCAAACTGGTACCTAATAAGTACTTGTGATGATGATGATGATGGGAACATATTGGGCAATCCATTAAGATAAGATTTTGTTCAGATTTTTAACCCTGGAGGGTTAGCCACCCAGGATAACCCTGGAAAGTCAATGCATCATCGAGGGACTGTCTGTCTTATTGCCATTGGAGTCCTTCAATCTTGTCCTCCAGGATGCGACCCACACCAATCGACTAACACCCAGGTACCTACTTGCTTGTTAGGTGATCGGGGACAGGAGGTGTAAGGAAACACACCCATTGTTTCCATCCCGGCCGGGAATTGAACCACGGACACTCAGTGTGTGAGGCGAGATCATTGCCTACCAGGCCACGGGACAGTAACCACGAAGCTTTTATACCTCGTACTAGGCGTTACTAGGCGTTACCCGTGAAGCAACGCACACAACTGGAAAGTCATAGTGAGGTTAGTGTTGGCACCCCTGCTAACCTCACGGTGCTGTATAAAAGTATCCAATTGAATGACTCTTATTGTAGCCAGGTGGCCCAGTGGTTTACTCTGTGGCCTGGGGTTGTACGACCCGGGCCAGGAGTCGTCCTGGCGAACCTACTTGAACTTCACCCAGGTAGATGTGTTTGTGACTTGATAATGCCCACTGTTTGAGCGAAACGTAGTCAATAAACGATCGCATATACTGCATTTTTGTTTATTTTTTCGTTCTACTCACCACTTGAGATACACACACTTGAGGTGCTAGAATACCACTTAACTGATAAACGATAGGTTTTATATACTACTATTATTATAATTGTTATTATTATTATTATTATTATTATTATTATTATTATTATTATTATTATTATTATTATTATTATTATTATTATTATTATTATTATTATTATTATTATTATTACAAGCAAAGTATTACTACTACTAATAACAATAATAATAAAAATAATAATAAGAGTGGGTGGAGACTGCTCTTGTGCGTATAAAAGATGCATCAGCCAGGCTATACAAACACTCGTGTTGCTGTTGTTGCTGCTGTTGCTGCTGTTGTTGCTGTTGCTGTTGTTGCTGCTGTTGTTGCTGTTGTTGATTTATAGTGTCCGTGAGGGGATCCTTCCTTCATACAATGTTGTGTCTTTTATATCGCCTTTCAGATCATTCCGTCTTCGTCCGTCTTCTACCTAACCTTCGCAGAGTAGATGCCAGTGTCGTCTACCTTCCAGTACGAGGGTAGATCTCTCTACTTTCATATTCTGGAATACATTTGTCTTCCGTCAAGCTACAAAATTGTGTGTCGTTTTCCATCGAATTCCGGAACAGACCTACGGCGGGTCATCATATGACTAAGACCCGCGTCAGGACCCAAGACCTACGTCGCCCACCTTCAACTTTCAGAAGAAATCAGAATCGTATCTTCAAACTCAAAACTGTACATCCAGCTGTTCAACAGCCCCTCCCCTCATGTATGCCTCCCGGCATACATGAGGGGGATTACCAATAGACCCCTTGCTGTCTTCAAGAGGGAACTGGACAGGCACCTAAAGTCAGTACCTGACCAGCCGGGCTGTCATTCGTACGTCGGTTTGCGTGCGGTCAGCAGTAACAGCCTGGTTGATCAGGCCCTGATCCACCACAAGGCCAGGTCATGACCGGGCCACGGGGGTGTTGACCCCCGAAACACCCTCCAGGTAACACGCCGCAGTCCTGGTGACTGGCTAGGTGATGAGAGACATAAATATATAGTCTCTTGCCAAATACATCTTGAAGCGTCTCTCTCTCTCTCTCTCTCTCTCTCTCTCTCTCTCTCTCTCTCTCTCTCTCTCTCTCTCTCTCTCTCTCTCTCTCTGTCTCGGCCAACACAACTCCTGAACATCATTAAGATGATCGAAGGAAAAACGATGTAAACAATTTATATCTTCTCCCCCACTGTGTGTGTGTGTGTGTGTGTGTGTGTGTGTGTGTGTGTATCTTCAAGATGGATATGTTCCTGACTTGATGGTCTCCTTACATTCTGAACTTTCTAGGTTCTAACAAATGAGAACTTTCCAGATTCCAAGAAGTGAGAGACTTCTATTTTCTAATAGGTAAGAACTAGAAATTTAAAGGTTGCAACCGACGTGAGTTTGAAGGTTCCACTAGGAGAGAGACTTCCAGGTTCCAGGAGAGAGATTTATAGGTTCCAGGAGAGAGACTTCTAGGTTCCAGGAGAGAGACTTCCAGGTTCCAGGAGAGAGACTTCTACGTTCTTATATTAAGAAAATGCTAGAGATTTCCAGTAATTATTGCATAAGAGAAAGAGCTTTCCAGGCATGAGTGAAAGGGGAAGGGGTTTCCAGGCAAGAGTGAAAGAGGCCTTGTTTCCAGGTAAGGGTGAAAGAGGAAGGGGTTTCCAGGTAAGAGTGAAAAAGGAAGGGGTTTCCAAGCACGAGTGAAAGAAAAAGAGCTTTCCAGGCACGAGTGAAAGAGGAAGGGGTTTCCAGGCAAGAGTGAAAGAGGAAGGAGTTTCCAGGCAAGAGTGAAAGAGGAAGGGGTTTCCAGGCACGAGTGAAAGAGGAAGGGATTTCCAGGCAAGAGTGAAAGAGGAAGGAGTTTCCAGGCACGAGTGAAAAAGGAAGGGGTTTCCAGGCACGAGTGAAAGAGGAAGGGGTTTCCAGGCACGAGTGAAAAAGGAAGGGGTTTCCAGGCACGAGTGAAAGAGGAAGGGGTTTCCAGGCAAGAGTGAAAGAGGAAGGGGTTTCCAAGCACGAGTGAAAGAAAAAGAGCTTTCCAGACACGAGTGAAAGAGTAAGGGGTTTCCAGGCACGAGTGAAAGAGGAAGGGGTTTCCAGGCAAGAGTGAAAGAGGAAGGGGTTTCCAGGCAAGGGTGAAAGAGGAAGGGGTTTCCAGGCATGAGTGAAAGGGGAAGGGGTTTCCAGGCACTAGTGAAAGAGGAAGGGGTTTCCAGGCTTCATTATAAAAGAGAAAGGTTCCAAAGCCTCGCTGTTAAAGGGGGAGAGGTTTCCAATCATCCTTGTAAAGGAGAGAGAAGAATTCCATGTAACACTGAAGAGAATTCCAAGCACCACTGTGAGAGTGGCAGAGAGTTTCAGGCTCCAGGAGAAGCTTCAGGCTCCAGAAGAAAGAGCTTCAGGGACCAATGAGAGAAGCTTCAGACTCCAGATGGAAGAGCTTCAGGAACCAATGGGAGAGGTTTCAGGCTCCAGAAGGAAGAGCTTCAGGCTCCAGAGGGAGAAGAGAGTACACGTTACGTAGTTCTACTTACAGAGGAAGGCGTTCTTAACGTTCTCCTTACAGAGGAAGGCGTTCTTAACGTTCTACTTACAGAGGAAGGCGTTCTTAACGTTCTACTTACAGAGGAAGGCGTTCTTAACGTTCTCCTTACAGAGGAAGGCGTTCTTAACGTTCTACTTACAGAGGAAGGCGTTCTTAACGTTCTACGTATATAGAAAGACGTTCTTAACGTTCTACTTACAGAAGAAGGCGTTCTTAACGTTCTACTTAGAGAGGAAGACGTTCTCAACGTTCTACTGGCAGAAGAAGGCGTTCTTAACGTTCTTCTTACAGAGGAAGACGTTTTCAACGTTCTACTTACAGAGGAAGACGTTCTTAACGTTCTACTTACAGAGGAAGACGTTTTCAACGTTCTACTTACAGAGGAAGACGTTTTCAACGTTCTACTTACAGAAGAAGGCGTTCTTAACGTTCTACTTAGAGAGGAAGACGTTCTCAACGTTCTACTGGCAGAGGAAGGCGTTCTTAACGTTCTACTTACAGAAGAAAAACTTCAGGATTCTTGCTCCTTAGTGAAAGAATTTGTCTTAGTCCCGCTAAAACAAATGACGTTTATAAATGATGTGACAAAGGAGGTGCTCCAGTTTCTTTAAGAAAGTGACGAAGGAGGTGCTCCAGTTTCTTTAAGAAAGTGACGAAGGAGGTGCTCCAGTTTCTTTAAGAAAGTGATAATGGAGGTGTTCAGTTTCTTTAAGAAAGTGACAAAGGAGGTGCTCCAGTTTCTTTAAGAAAGTGACAAAGGAGGTGCTCCAGTTTCTTTAAGAAAGTGACGAAGTAGGTGCTCCAGTTTCTTTAAGAAAGTGACAAAGGAGGTGCTCCAGTTTCTTTAAGAAAGTGACAAAGGAGGTGCTCCAGTTTCTTTAAGAAAGTGACAAAGGAGGTGCTCCAGTTTCTTTAAGAAAGTGACGAAGTAGGTGCTCCAGTTTCTTTAAGAAAGTGACTAAGGAGGTGTTCAGTTTCTTTAAGAAAGTGACAAAGGAGGTGCTCCAGTTTCTTTAAGAAAGTGACGAAGGAGGTGCTCCAGTTTCTTTAAGAAAGTGATAATGGAGGTGTTCAGTTTCTTTAAGAAAGTGACGAAGGAGGTGCTCCAGTTTCTTTAAGAAAGTGACGAAGGAGGTGCTCCAGTTTCTTTAAGAAAGTGATAATGGAGGTGTTCAGTTTCTTTAAGAAAGTGACAAAGGAGGTGCTCCAGTTTCTTTAAGAAAGTGACAAAGGAGGTGCTCCAGTTTCTTTAAGAAAGTGACGAAGTAGGTGCTCCAGTTTCTTTAAGAAAGTGACAAAGGAGGTGCTCCAGTTTCTTTAAGAAAGTGACAAAGGAGGTGCTCCAGTTTCTTTAAGAAAGTGACGAAGGAGGTGCTCCAGTTTCTTTAAGAAAGTGACGAAGGAGGTGTTCAATTTCTTTAAGAAAGTGACAAAAGAGGTGCTCCAGTTTCTTGAAGAAAGTGACGAAGGAGGTGCTCCAGTTTCTTGAAGAAAGTGACGGAGACGTTGCAGTGTCTTGCAGAAAGTGACTTATTCTTGCTAGCAAGACGAGTTGTCTTCCTCCTGTATGATACATAATGTGAGAATTCCAGTTGAAGAGTATATTGTCTTCCTTAAGGGGTAAGAGGAGAAGGCTTTATTTACACTGAAAGAAGAAGGATGGACAGGGGGGAGGAGAATTCCTTCCTTCCCTTCATTTCCCTCCACTGTTTTCCCTTTACTAGTTCCCTTCCATTACCACCTCCTCGTTGTTACACCAGGTAAACAGTGTCAACAGACAGTGTGTGTGTGGAGAGAGTCAGGTGGGAAGCTCTCTGGTGTGGCTACAGGATACAGGGAGTGTGTATGATTGACTGGTATGCGTCACCCTGCGTATAATTGACAGGCATCTGTCACCCTGTGTATGATTGACAGGCATCTGTCATCCTGCGTATAATTGACAGGCATCTGTCACCCTGTGTATAACTGACAGGCATCTGTCATACACAGTGGCCGCGTAATGAGAGTCAAGTGAGCTACTAAAGAGGGTAATGCTGCTGTCTAACGAAAGCGTCTCACAGACCTTCACTTTAAAAGGCCTTCCCTATCGGCTTTCGAAATGTCAACATAGCGTTTGACATGTTCCCCTCCTCCCTGTATCTTTGAGGTCCTTTGCTCATGTTCTTTCATCACAGTGACTTTGAGCTGAGAGATGTCGTCTTCTGTACACTCCTTCAAGACGCCAGGGGAGAAATGGGAGCCGGATATCTCGTCTGGTGCCACTATTTTTTGTTGTTGTAGAGAGTATTCTCTCTAGTTCAGCATTGCCATGACCTTCACTACGGTCACTGTAACACACCGTCACAACAACAACAATCAACAACAACAACCAGTAGCAGCTTCAAAACACCGGCGATATCAGAAACAACAATAAAAGGCAGAATTCCTTTTCCCCTCAGACTGTCAAGTGTTTTGTAGGAGAGAGGATGTAGGTGCTGGCTGGGGAGCTGCCTGAGGGAGCTGCCTGGGAGAGCTGCCTGAGGGAAGCTGCCTGGGGGAGCTGCCTGAGGGGAGCTGCCTGGGGAGCTGCCTGGGGGAGCTGCCTGGGGGAGCTGGCCGGGGGAGCTGCCTGGGGGAGCTGCCTGGGGGAGCTGCCTGAGGGAGCTGCCTGAGGAGAGCTGCCTGGGGGACCTGCCTGGCGGGACCTGCCTGGGGGAGCTGCCTGGTGGAGCTGCCTGGGGAGCTGCCTGAGGAGAGCTGCCTGAGGGGAGCTTATTGGGGAGCTGCCTGGGGAGCTGCCTGGGGAGCTGCCTGGGGGAAGCTGCCTGGAGAAGCTCCCTGGGGAGCTGCCTGGGGAGCTGCATGGGGGAGCTGCCTGGGGGAGCTGCTTGAGGGGAGCTGCCTGGGGGAGCTGCCTGAGAAGCTGCAGGAGCCTCACACAAATAAACAATAAAAACATATTGGATTCCTTAGGGCTCACGTTTGTGTCGCTCATGGACGTATTCTGACCTCTATTTACCACTACGCCTTTTATTGTTTGCATACATTGTGTGTGTGTGTGTTTGTGTGTGTGTGTGTGTGTGTGTGTGTGTGTGTGTGTGGGTGTGTGTGTGTGTGTGTGTGTGTGTGTGTGTGTGTGTGTGTACTCACCTATATGTGGTTCAGGGGGTCGCTATTGGGTTCACTCTCTCTTGGCTTCGAGAGTCTTATCGTACCTCTTCTTACAGCTGTATATGGATCCTGTCTGTATCACTCCACTGTGTGTGTATTCTCACCCATTTGTAGTTTAATGGGCCGAGTCTCAGATCCCCAACGTACCTATTCTTAAAGCTGTGCATTGAGTCTTCCTCCACTGCTTCCTCGTCCTCTGGCTGAACTGGTTAAGAACAGTTTATATAGGTTACTTAAGGTTTGTCAGGAAACAGGACAAGTGTTTCCTGACGGGGAGTCTTAGTCATGTGATGACCCACAGCTGGAGCTTTTGGTCATCTGACCGAGGCCTTCCGCTGGCTGACCGGTCCACCCCTTTAAAAATTATGGTTATTATTATACCCATTAAGTTGTATATAACATTCTGTCTAGGTAGGACTACTAATATCCTACTAAAGATACGGATTATATCTTATTAAGGGCAGTGGCGGACCTATATTTTTATGGCCCTGAAATTTGAACTGTTATGGGGGCCCCTTCCCAACCCCTTGTCATACAGTAGACCCAAAAATTTTAAGCAATGTGGACTAAAGTAGATTCAAGGGGCCCTCCGGGATTAGGGGCCCTGAAGCTTAAGCTTCATTAGTTTCATAGTAGATCCGTCCCTGATTAAGGGAGAGGCAAGAATGGCTCGCAGGAGAGACTGAGACATCCTCTTCTTGACTTAGCACTCAAACATCGCATTAAATACGTCATGACAATGGTGTTGAAGGTCGTTTATTGGTTGGTAGAGCGAGATTGACACTTAAAAATAAAATATTACATTTTGATCAGTTTCCCTTAGAAAAGCAGCTGAGAGAACAAATTGGATAGATAAATATGATAATCCAACTTTAAACCACGATACGGGGTGGGGTTAGAACCCATGGCGAGTGAGTCGTAAACCACTGGACCAGCTGGATACGATAAGATTCTTCCAACTAAGTATATTTATACGCCATAGTGAGGTTAGCATGGGCCAGGGGCCCATGCTAACCTCACTATGGGTTCTAACCCCACCCGTACCGTGGTTTCTTTGCAATCGTTTTATTACGATTTCGTGAGTCATTCAACTTTAACTCCATCACGTGAGTTTCTAGAGTGATGGATGAGCCACTTACTGGCACACACAATATTACCTTAACTACATGACCTGCACTTGCTGCTTCTTATTCTTCTTAAGGTCTTACACAGGCTGGTATTCTTCTTAAGGTCTTAGACATGTTGGTATTCTTCTTAAGGTCTTAGACATGTTGGTATTCTTCTTAAGGTCTTAGATATGGGAATACTTTTTAGGGTCCTAGACAAGAAGGTATCCTTTTGGGTATATCCTTCTAAGGGTCCAGGAGACGCTGGTCTTCCTTCTTCCTCTGGATTCTCCTCTCTTTTTTTGGCTTGAGGAATGTGCTTCCTAGGGTGACTGCAAAACATAAAAGTTTTGGCGGCTGTATAAGTGACTGAGTTACGACTCTGGCGAGCGTCTCCCCGAGGTCGACCTTCCAGAGGTTGGTCTGGAAGGAAGAGTCACTGGAGGAGCCTCCTGCCTCAGGCTTTTCAGCGAGCGAACCACCGCTAAGACCCGGGCCGGCAGTACCGGCGAACCTACAACAACCACCGCTTGAAGCTCTTCAGCAAGCCTCCCGCCTGAGGCTCCTCAACTAGCCAGTCTCCCGCCTGAGGCTCCTCAACTAGCCAGCCTCCCGCCTGAGGCTCCTCAACTAGCCAGCCTCCCGCCCTCTTACCGTAAGGTTAACTCGAGATAATGCGCTATCTCCTCCTGGCGGCTGCGAGGAGCATTGAGGGAGCTGGCGAGACAACGAGACGACAAGAGGATAAAGAGATAACTAGTGTCTGTGGGCGTTAGGGAAGCGAGACGGGAAGTTGGCCGGGCGCCCTGAGTCAGCGGCCATATTCCGCCCACTCCCTACTCCCTCCACCCAACAGGGAAGGGGCGGGCTACCAGCCTCGCCCACACACACACACACACACACACACACACAACCCCCTCAAAAAAATAGTTTTAAAGCCACTTTTCGGTTCCTCAGAGTAAGAAAAAATATATTTATTCCAGCTCATCTTCGCCGAGGCTGCCTATTATTACAGTTCCACTTGAAATTAAAAGTCCCTAGAATATATTTCGGTATTAAATGACAAGAAATAAGGCTCGTGCGAGGATTATATCAGTTCCCGCCAAGAGTGCGCGCCATCTGCCGACGACAAGAAAAAGGCGGGAACGATAGATCCAGCGCGGGAAAACCAATAGCGCGGGAAACCAATAGCGCGGGAAAATAATTAGCGATCATCTGGTATACGGTGATAGATTTTTGCGCTTGATACGCTCCGCCGAGCCTCTGATGCAGGAGGAGGAGGAGGAGGAGGAGGAGGAGGAGGAGGGGAAGGAATGTATTTAAGTGAGAATCAATAAGCGTGGAGGATATACCCGGTCAATGTGTCACTGAGCTGGAGCCTTGTGGGTCCTGCAGCTCCGTCCTCCTGGGTTCTCTAGCCCCGTTCTTCTAGGTCCTGTAACCCATCCTTCTGGGTCCTATAATCCCCGTTCTTCTGAGTTCTGTAACCCCATCCTTCTGGGTCCTGTAGACCCTTCCTTCTGGGTTCTCTAGCCCCGTCCTCTGGGTCCTCTAGCCCCGTCCCTCTGGGTCCTGTAGCCCCATCCTTCTGGGTCCTGCAGTCCCGTCCTTCTGGGTCCTGTATCCCAGTCCTTCTGGGTCCTGCAACCCCGTCCTTCCAAGTCCTGTAACTGCATCATTTTGAGTCCTGTAATCCCGTCCTTCTGGGTCCTGCAGTTCTGTCCCAATAAAAGTAAGTCGCACTGTTTGACTTCTACGGGACATCCCAGGTTAATATTGACATCCCTTACCACCAACGTATGCCAAAATATAGTATGTGTTCATTGCAACTATTATTTAACCGTATAATAACCTGTAAAATTATACGTAGCGAAATTTTGTGTAAATTAACTGAAGGACCATGGCTTGGTTGGTAGCGCACTCACCTCATCTACTGAGTGTCCATCGTTCGATTCCCGACCGGATGGAAACATTGGGCATGTTTCCTTACACCTGCTGCCTCTGTTCACCAAGCAGTAAGTAGGTACCTGGGTGTTAGCCGACTGTTGTGGGTGGCATCCTGGGGTGGGGGGTAGTATACCTTAGGGCTGGTCTTTGAAATGATCTGAGGTTGGATAATAGCTCCTGGCTTGCAAAATTGACCTGTGTAAAAAAAACAGATCCTGTCTGTGAAGTGATAGAGAACTGCACTCACGTGTTCTCAGTAGAACACAGGTTAATTATTTCATCTCGTGTTCTCAGTAGAACACACTCAGGTTAATTATTTCATCTCGTGTTCTCAGTAGAACACACTCAGGTTAATTATTGCCTCAATCTCCCCAACACTTGCTGGCAACACTTCTCTGAAGTCTTGTCGTCCCCAAGTGTTGTATATCAATGTGACGTAGAACATCGCAGGTCTGGACTGACGCAAGACGTTCCTAGACGGATGTGACACAACACAGTTACGCTCCTCTCCGTAAACTACGCGATAAAATTCGTTGTTCAGCTCCCATGCCCCATTATCCTCTGGATCCGCCTCTCCCTTTGTTGCCCTCCCCATTCTACCCTCCCCCCATTCTCTTCCCTTCTGCCTCTACCTACTCTCTCTCCTTTTCCTAGCCTCTTCTACTTCCCTCTCATCCTTCAGCGATGGTTGCAAGGGACAGAAAGGAGAATTTTCATTTCTTAGTGTGACTTTAGTATGATTAACTCTCTGAGATGGAACAGTCGGGCCAAGTTACAGTGGACCAGACGGTCCAAATTTCAGAGAACCAGACGGTCCACGTTTCAGAGAATCAGACGGTCCACGTTTCAGAGAATCAGACGGTCCAAGTTTCAGAGAACCAGACGGTCCAAGTTTCAGAGAACCAGACGGTCAAAGTTTTAGAGGACCAGACGATCCAGGTTTCAGTGGACCGGTAGCTGGAGGTGATAACATGAAGCTCAAGACTCTCTGATACCTGGACTGTGATTGGTCCTTGTAAGACTCTCTGGTACCTGGATTGTGATTGGTCCTTTTAAGACTCTCTGGTACCTGGACTGTGATTGGTCCTTCAAAAAGAATCAAACTCATTGGCGGTTAGTCGGAAGAATTTATTTTCAGCAATTCTTAAAATTTATCGTGTATTCATCTCTTTCCCTCACTGTCTCTCTCTCTCACTCTCTCACTGTCTCTCTCCCTCACTGTCTCTCTCCCTCACTGTCTCTCTCCCTCACTGTCTCTCTCCCTCACTGTCTCTCTCTCTCACTGTCTCTCTCCCTCACTGTCTCTCTCCCTCACTGTCTCTCTCCCTCACTGTCTCTCTCTCTCACTGTCTCTCTCCCTCACTGTCTCTCTCTCTCTCTCTCTCTCACTGTCTCCCTCCGTTTGTTTGTGTGATGGAGACAAACACCGTCTGGTATTGACTGGTCTCTCACCTACGTGGACCTCAGTGGTAACATCACCAGTGGTGACATCACCAGTGGGGGCAACACCAGTGGGAACATCACCAGTGGGAACATCACCAGTGGGACATCACTAGTGGGAACATTGCCAGTGGAAACATCACCAGGGGGAACATCACCAGGGGCAACATCACCAGTGGGAACATCACCAGGGGGAACATCACCAGGGGCAACATCACCAGGGGCAACATCACCAGGGGGAACATCACCAGTGGAAACATCACCTGTGGGAACATCACCAGTGGGAACATCACCAGTGGGAACATCACCAGTGGAAACATCACCAGTGGGAACATCACCAGTGGGAACATCACCAGGGACGACCCCTCCACACTCTCACACTGAGGGTGCGACAGTGTTCACTCAGCAGTGTCACTGTTCCTAATTCTCTCCCGCTGGTCCGTGTTCCGGAACAGCGGGAGACAGGTGTCGGCCCCCGTGAACACTCGGTATGAGGTGTCGGCCCCCGTGAACACTCGGTATGAGGTGTCGGCCCCCGTGAACACTCAGTATGAGGTGTCGGCCCCGTGACACTCGTATGAGGTGTCGGCGTGAACACTCAGTATGGTGTCGGCCCCTGAACACTCAGTATGAGGTGTCGGCCCTGAACACTCGTATGGTTCGCGTGAACACTCAGTAGAGGTGTCGGCCCCGTGAACACTCGGTATGAGGTGTCGGCCCCCGTGAACACTCAGTATGAGGTGTCGGCCCCCGTGAACACTCGGTATGAGGTGTCGGCCCACGTGAACACTCAGTATGAGGTGTCGGCCCCCGTGAACACTCAGTATGAGGTGTCGGCCCCCGTGAACACTCGGTATGAGGTGTCGGCCCCCGTGAACACTCAGTATGAGGTGTCGGCCCCCGTGAACACTCGGTATGAGGTGTGAGGTGTCGGCCCCCGTGAACACTCAGTATGAGGTGTCGGCCCCCGTGAACACTCAGTATGAGGTGTCGGCCCCCGTGAACACTCAGTATGAGGTGTCGGCCCCCGTGAACACTCAGTATGAGGTGTCGGCCCCCGTGAACACTCAGTATGAGGTGTCGGCCCCCGTGAACACTCAGTATGAGGTGTCGGCCCCCGTGAACACTCAGTATGAGGTGTCGGCCCCGTGAACACTCAGTTGAGGTGTCGGCCCCGTGAACACTCGGTATGAGGTGTCGGCCCCCGTGAACACTCAGTATGAGGTGTCGGCCCCCGTGAACACTCGGTATGAGGTGTGGGTCTGAACCTGAGGCCCCCGTGAACACTCGGTATGAGTGTGGCCCGTGAACACTCAGTGAGTGTCGGCCCCCGTGAACACTCGGTATGAGGTGTCGGTCCCCCGTGAACACTCGGTATGAGTGTCGGCCCCGTGAACACTCAGTATGAGGTGTCGGCCCCCGTGAACACTCGGTATGAGGTGTCGGCCCCCGTGAACACTCGGTATGAGGTGTCGGCCCCCGTGAACACTCGGTATGAGGTGTCGGCCCCCGTGAACACTCGGTATGAGGTGTCGGCCCCCGTGAACACTCGGTATGAGGTGTCGGCCCCGTGAACACTCGGTATAGGTGTCGGCCCCCGTGAACACTCGGTATGAGGTGTCGGCCCCGCGAACACTCGGTATGAGGTGTCGGCCCCTGTGAACACTCGGTATGAGGTGTCGGCCCCGTGAACACTCGGTATGAGGTGTCGGCCCCGTGAACACTCGGTATGAGGTGTCGGCCCCGTGAACACTCGGTATGAGGTGTCGGCCCCCGCGAACACTCGGTATGAGGTGTCGGCCCCCGTGAACACTCGGTATGAGGTGTCGGCCCCCGCGAACACTCGGTATGAGGTGTCGGCCCCCGCGAACACTCGGTATGAGGTGTCGGCCCCCGTGAACACTCGGTATGAGGTGTCGGCCCCCGCGAACACTCGGTATGAGGTGTCGGCCCCCGCGAACACTCGGTATGAGGTGTGAAGTATCGGTTCCCGTAAACACTCGGTATGAGGTGTGAGGTGTGAGGTGTCGGCCCCCGTAAACACTCGGTATTTTGAAGTATAAACGAGATTAATATAATTTTGAAGTCATTTTGGGTTTTAGAGAGATAATTCAGTAAAGACGCTACAGTGATTCAGTGAGTTACTTTCTAAAACGTCATTGTAACGTTGGCAAGTCTGGTTTTACATATTGAGGTATTGTGTCGCAGTGACGAGGCGTTGTTAAGACGCATGTAAGTTCTTCTATAACATGTTCATTTTTCCATTATAATCTACCTTGTACTATCGCATTTTCTTTGTTTCGTAATGTGAAGTCCAGGATCTTTGATGACAGTTGTGTTGCAGAGGTCTGATCAAAGTTCAGACCTCTGCAACACAATTTCCAAACTACGAATTCTCTGCATTATATTCACACCACACATCGCCCTAAGACATGGCATCTCCACTGCCTCCAGTCTTCTCTTCTCCTTGTTGCAACATTCATCACCCATGCTTCACACCCATATAAGAGCGTTGGTATAACTATACTCTCATACATTCCCCTCTTTGCTTCCATGGATAAAGTTCTTTGTCTCAACAGACTCCTCAGTACACCACTCACCTTTTTCCCCTCGTTAATTCTATGATTCACCTCATCCTTCATAGACCCATCTGCTAACACGTCCACTCCTAAATATCTGAATACATTCACCTCCTCCATACTCTCTCCCTCCAACCTGATATCCAATCTTTCGTTACCTAATTTTTTTGTTATCCTCATCACCTTACTCTTTCCCATATTCACTTTTAATTTTCTTCTTTTACATACCCTACGAAATTCATCCACCAACCTCTGCAACTTCTCTTCAGAATCTCCCAAAAGCACAGTGTCATCAGCAAAGAGCAACTGTGACAACTCATACTTTGTGTTAGATTCTTTATCTTTTAACCCCGAACCTCTTGCCAACACCCGAACATTCACTTCTCTCACAACCACATCTATAAATATTGAACAACCATGGTGACATTACACATCCTTGTCTAAGGTCTACTTTTACTGGGAAATAATCTCCCCCTCTCTCTTACATACTGTATTTTATATGTCGTTATCATGTCCCCCCTATCTCTCTTGTCATCCAGTGTCGTCAGGTCGATTTCCCTTAGCCTCTCCTCGTAAGACATACCCCTGCTCCGGAACTAGTCTTGTTGCAAATCTTTGTACTTTCTCTAGATTCTTTACGTGCTTGGCTAGGTGTGGGTTTCAAACTGGTGCTGCATACTCCAATATGGGCCTAACGTACACAGTGTACAGGGTCCTGAACGATTCCTTATTAAGATGTCGGAATCCTGTTCTTAGGTTTGCTAGGCGCCCGTATGCTGCAGCAGTTATTTGGTTGATGTGCACCTCTGGAGATGTGCCTGGTGTTATACTCACCCCAAGATCTTTTTCCTTGAGTGAGGTTTGTAGTCTCTGGCCCCCCTAGACTGTACTCCGTCTGCGGTCTTCTTTGCCCTTCCCCAATCTTCATGACTTTGCACTTGGTGGGGTTGAACTCCAAAAGCCAATTGCTGGACCAGGCTTGCAGCCTGTCTAGATCCCTTTGTAGTTCTGCCTGGTCCTCGTCCGATTGAATTCTTCTCATCAACTTCACATCATCTGCAAACAGGGACACTTCGGAGTCTATTCCTTCCGTCATGTCGTTCACACGTGTGTACTCACCTAGTTGTGGTTGCAGGGTTCGATTCATAGTTCCTGGCCCCGCCTCTTCACTGGCCGCTACTCTGTGTGTGTGTGCGTCTCGCTAGCACAAACATCAGACGTCTTTAGCGGGAGAGGAATGCGTCTGTCCTAGACAACATTTGAATAATTTTCGCGATGTCTGGGAGGGTAGAGCTTTTAATCCCAGCCCGAGCCGGTTGGCGACTCTTTATTCGACTCGGCGACGCGACTTTGTATTCGTCTCGGGGACGCGACTCTGTATTCGGGTCTTGGACGGCTCCCTCTGCACAGTTTAGTGTGTTCCCTCAGCCTGTCTGGAATTAACGTGATGTTACGGTTGCCTGTGTCTAGACTGCTAGTTCTTGTTCTGTGTTTGTAACAGCTTTGTAAGTTACGGGTGTCTCTCTTGTCAGATATATAAGGGTGTGGTCCTCTCCCCCACCTAATTATTTATACTACTACTACTGTTACTTCTACTGATTTTCTACTATTGCTACTACTACTATTATTACCACAACTATTATTACTACCACAATTACGACTACTACTACTACTATTACTACCACAACTACTACTACTGTGTAAGGAATAAAGCCTCGAAGATTCAGGAGTTATCTTAGCTTTATCACTTTAGGGAAGCAAAACTAAGGAAGAAAATAAAGCCAATATAAATATTCAACAGAAGGTCGTGTAAATTTAGTGGTCATGCAATAGAAAAAAAAACTTTATTGGCTGAGGACTGTAGTTACAGCTGTCAGCTAGGGTGACGACTGTCGTTACAGCTGTCAGCTAGGGTGACGACTGTCGTTACAGCTGTCAGCTAGGGTGACGACTGTCGTTACAGCTGTCAGCTAGGGTGACGACTGTCGTTCACAACTGTACCAGCAGCTGGGTACAGGGGGTGGGTGCAGCTGGAGTGGTGCAGTGGATGGAGACGGTGTACACAGAGGGTGGGAGAGGAATCAACAATCGCAACGCAGGTGTCGAGGGGGGCGGCTGTCCCCTTGGTAGCTGACCGATACCTGAAGGACTTTTCCGGGGGTCGATGCCCCCCGCGACCCAGTCTCAGTCCAGTCCTCCTGGAGGATCAAGACTGTTCAGACGGTATATGATAAGAGTTTAACGTGAACGGCGAATGAAGGAGTCATGTTGACCAGTAGTGATGGTGGGAGACAAGCTGAGGTCTACTCAGCCAGGAGTAAGTCAGCTTATGAGACGGTCTTAACGTCTGGGAAAGTCAGCTGGAGAAACTTCACTAACACCTGCAGACACACTCGGTGCTCCTACCAGCAATGAGATGACCAGCCGAGGTTAAGATAAGGAGGGCTGTATATAACAATTTGTTTGGTAGAGGGTTGTATATACCAGTCTCCTGTTTGGTGGAGGGTTGTATATAACAATCTCCTGTTTAGTAGATGGTTGTATATAACAATCTCCTCTTGTTTGGTAGGGGTGGTATATAACAATTTTTTCTGGAGGATTATATATAGCAGTCTTATGTTTGGCAAAGAGTTGTAGATAACTATCCTCGTGTTTGGTGGAGGGTAGTATATAACAATCTCCCCATGTTTGGTGGAGGGTTGCATATAACAGTCTCCCCTTGTTTGATGGAGGGTTGTATATGAATATGGTAATAGTATACAATACCGACAAGTTGATAAGACACATATACAACAGTTAGACATCTTTATTCCGAAATGTTTCGCCTACACAGTAGGCTTCTTCAGTCGAGTGCAGAGTCAGCAGAAGCAGTAGAGATGTAGTTATGCTGGTAGTTATAGTGGTTGTAATACTGGTAGTTATAGTGGTAGTTATACTGGTATTTATAATGGTAGTTATAATGGTAGTTATACTGGTAGTTATAGTGGTAGTTATAGTGGTAGTTATACTGGTAGTTATAATGGTAGTTTTAATGGTAGTTACACTGGTAGTTATAATGATAGTTATACTGGTAGCTATAATGGTAGTTATAATGGTAGTTATACTGGTAGTTATAGTGGTAGTTATAGTGGTAGTTATACTGGTAGTTATAATGGTAGTTTTAATGGTAGTTACACTGGTAGTTATAATGATAGTTACACTGGTAGCTACACTGGTAGTTATAATGGTAGTTAGTGGCTAACACCCCCATCACATACCTGGTGTAGCTAATGCCTTGCCTCCCTCCCTCCCTCCTTTCTTCTCCAACACTTCAACAGTCTTCTCTCCACCACCCGTCTCCTTTTTCTCCCCCTCCTCCTTCTCCTCCTCCTTCTCCTCCTCCTCCTCTTCCCCCTCCTCCTCTTCCCCCTCGTCTCCTCAGGAGCTCCCTACCCAGGCATTAAAGACATATCTCCAGAATTATAGACCAATAATTCGCCTCGAAGAGTCGAGTGTAGATCATAGTAATTAGTAAGAACCAGGGAGGAGGATGAGGATGGAGGGAGGCGTGTTTTGCTTTCTCTCTCTCTCTCTCTCTCTCTCTCTCTCTCTCTCTCTCTCTCTCTCTCTCTCTCTCTCTCTCTCTCTCTCTCTCTCTCTCTCTCTCTCTCTCTCTCTCTCTCTCTCACTGCAGTAAACTGTAACGTAAAGCTGAAGTTGTCTCTTATCTAAGTCATTTAAATATATTTTTTGAGAAGGTAGAGCGTGTGTGGGAAGGAGAATAAGGAGAGGGAAGGGAAGTAGAGGCAGGGGAGGGAGAGGGAGGGGAGGGAATGGGAAGGGAGGGAGAGGAGAGGGAGGGAAAATAAGTGGGTCCAGTGAGAGTTACCATCTTCCAGATTTACCTGACAGTAATAATAATAATAATAATAATAATAATAATAATAATAATAATAATAATAATAATAATAATAATAATAATAATAATAATAATAATAATCATTTATTCACATTTGTCTCACATACTATACAGAGAGCCGCTTGTTATGCAGAGCATTTCGGGCAAATTAGGTTAAGTTTGTCCCCAGGATGCGACCCACGCCAGTCGGCTAACACCTAGGTACCTATTTACTGCTTGATGAAGAAGGACAGTAGGTGTCTTAAGGAAACACGTCCTAATGTTTGCGGCCGCACCTCGGGCATGAGAGGCTAGTAGATTGACCACACCAGACTGCACCTCTGCTTCATCTACTCGGTCTTCCATCGAGGTTGATGTCTCCCTCCAGGCGGGAGGCTTCACCAGTAGAAGACTGAGATGAATCACACTGCTGGAGACATCAACCTCGATGGAAGACCGAGTAGATGAAGTAGAGAGGCAGTCTGGTGTGGTCAGTCTACTAGCCTCTCATGGTGCTGAAGGAATGTCCGAAGATAAGGAGTCTTACTTATCACCAGAAACGTCTTCAACCGCAGCTACCTCTTGGAAATTAAGTTCGGTAGCCACATGCAGATGTCATCCTTCTGAACGACACTACCACAACCACCACCACAACTACCACAACCACGACCATCACCACCACTACTACTACCACAACCACCACTACTACAACCACAACCATCACCACCACTACTACTACCACAACCACCACCACAACAACCACAACCACAACCATCACCACCACTACTACTACCACAACCACCACCACCACTACCACAACCACAACCATCACCACCACTACTACTACCACAACCACCACCACCACTACCACCACTAGCACTACAACCACCACCACCACCACTATCACCTCCACAACCACTACCACCACCACCACAACTACCACCATCACCACCACCACCACCACTACCACCACCACCACCACCACCACCTACACCACCACCACCACCAACACCACCACCAATATCACCACCACCACTACCACCACCACTACCACCACCACTACCACCACCACCACCACCACCACTATCACCACCACCACCACCACTATCACCACCACCACTACCACCACCACCACCACTACCACCACCACCACTACCACAACCACCACCACCACCACCACTATCAACACCATACTAGAATATGCAGCACCAGTCTGGAACCCACACCTGGTCAAGCACGTAAAGAAACTAGAGAAAGTGCAAAGGTTTGCGACAAGGTTAGTTCCACAACTCAGGGGTCTGTCTTATGAAGAAAGATTGAGGGAAATAGGACTAACAACACTGGAGGAAAGAAGGGTCAGAGGAGACATGATAACGACATACAAAATACTGCGGGGAATTGACAAGGTAGACAGTGACAGGTTGTTTCAGAGAGGGAACACAGAAACAAGGGGACACAACTGGAAGCTGAAGACTCAGATGAGTCAAAGGGATGTTAGGAAGCATTTCTTCAGCCACAGAGTAGTCAGGAAGTGGAATAGTCTAGAGAAAGATATAGTGGAGGCAGGAACCATACATAGTTTTAAGACAAGGTATGATAAAGCTCATGGAGCAGGGAGAGCAGAGACCCAGTAGCAGACAGCGAAGAGGCGGGGCCAGGAGCTGAGTCTCGACCCCTGCAACCACAATTAGGGTGAGTACAATTAGGGGAGTAACAGCAAACACAACAGAGCTTGATGACCTGCAACCACAATTAGGTGAGACACACCCACACACACACGAAGAGGCGGGGCCAGGAGCTGAGTATCGACCCCTGCAACCACAATTAGGTGAGTACAATTAGGTGAGTACACACGCAAACACACACAGGAGCTGAGACTCGACCCCTGCAACCACAATTAGGTGAGTACACACCCACACACACACACACACAGTGTCAGCAGATCTCCAGCACACCCATACAGCAACTCTCCACCACAAGATTAATCACTTATAAAACACCTAACAAACATCAAATACCTAAGAACACATAACACCTACAAATCTCAACAAACACCCCAACAAGCACTCAACAAACACCTCAAAAACATCCAACAAACACCTCTAACAAAACCATCAACAAACACTCCAATAAACACCATCAACAAACACCTCAATAAACATCCCAACAAACACCTCAACAAACACCATAACAAACACCTCAACAAACACCATAACAAACACCCCAACAAACACCTCAACAAACACCTCAACAAACACCCTAACAAATACCTCAACAAACACCCCAACAAGCACCTCAACAAGCACCTCAACAAACACCTCAACAAACACCTCAATAAACACCCCCAACAAACACCTAAACAAGCACCATAACAAACACCTCAACAAACACCATAACAAACATCTCAACAAACACCATAATAAACACCTCAACAAACACCATTACAAAGACCTCAACAAAACCATAACAAACACCTCAACAAACATCTCAACAAACACCATTACAAAGACCTCAACAAACACCTCACCATCTCCCACACTCTGACAGAAAAATATCTAAATTGTTCTTAGATAAATTTTGTTGTTTCTTGTGTCAAGAAACGCCCTCCACTTTCCCCCTACCTCCCTCCCTCTACCCGCCTCCCCTACCCGCCTCCCTACCCCGCCTCCCTACCCGCCTCCCCTACCCCGCCCCATCCCTAATAAGCCTCCCTACCCCGCCTCCCCTACCCCATTTCTTCTCCTCCCCCCCTCTTCCTCCTCTCCTACCCCTCCCATCCTTCCTTCCTTCCTTCCTTCCCCACCTCTTCCCCTCCCCTACTCCTTTCTCGTTCCCTCCCCTTCCTTATCTCCTACCCCTTCCTGCCCCTCCCTCACTCCCTTTTCTTCCCCTACACTTTCCATCACTTCCCTTATCCATTCGTCTTCCTCTCCTACCCCTTCCTCCTCCTCCCCTACCTCATTCTCCCCCTCGCTTAGCTGGCACTTCTGGCCTGACACCACGTAACTTCCGTTCCTCCCTGACTTGGCACTCCCTTCTCCTTTCACTTGGCACTACCTTCCCCTTTGACTTGGCACTCCCTTTCCCTTTGACTTGTCACTACCTTCCACTTTGACTCACCACATCTCCCCCACGTTGGCATTCGTATCCTGGCACTCATTTTGACTCACTGGATATATCTCAAAGCTTGACACCATATCCCTGTTTTGGCACCGTCCTCTTGACTCTCCACGCAGTTATGTATAGGCACTGTCCCTCTGACTCTGCACACATGCACTGCTGACGTAGTGAAGTCTAGGAAGTGCCAAGTAACAGTGAGTACTCACGAAATCGTAATGACACGATTGCAAACAAACCATACCACGTGTGGGGTTCGAACCCTAGCTGGTTCGAAGCTAGCTGGCCCAGTGGCTTACGCGACGGTCTGGAGTTTTGAGACTCTCTGACCGCGGGTTCGAACCCCACCCGTGGTATGGTTAGTAACAGTGAGAATTTATCGTCACGTTAGAGTCGTGGTGGACAGGAAACAGAGGCAGTGACGCCTCACCACAGCCACAACTATTATTAAGATCATCATATAAACTTTGCCCGGCATTAAGGATAAATAATATACCATCTTCAAGGACGTATAATAAATGAAATACAATGCAGACAAGTTGATAAGTGAGACACGATAGTCTGATGGTCTGATTAAATCAGTCTAACTCTACACTACGTCTACTTCGTCTTTCATCAACGCTGATGTCTCCAGGAATCTGATTCAGCTTTGTATCCGACTGATGAAGCCTGCAGTGCTGGCGTAACGTTTCGTCATTGACTATTGCTAGTGTTGCAGGTGTCTTAGTCATACAAGCTGTGAAAGCAACATACAAGAATAACAAAGTTTCCCATACCAGCGGACTTCTCAGGGAGTCAAATTGTTAACAGCTTTGACGATGACCCAAGTAAGAGACTACCATGACTGTGAAATATAAATCCCTGGGAATAATCTTGTAAGGCGCGGCAGCAAAACATACAACAACGGGAGGGTTGGTCTGTGTAAGATAGCATCATTTATTTACGCTGAGTTACTTGACACCATGAATAATGTAGTCGAAGTTCAGGTAGGGAAAACTGAGAATCAGACTCTCCCTCTTGTATATAAACCACCAGGCGCAAGTTCTAATCGGTTCCAAGACTAACTAATGAAATTTGAGCACTGTTTTGAAGACCTATCAACCTCGGTCCTAAATATCCTGTTGCTTGGTGGCTTCAATTTAAGACGCCTTAAATGAAAGAATGTAGTGAAGGTCTTAAGTTCGACCCAAATGAATTCTTCAAGAACGAGATGCAAAACACTGTAGACGTCTCCATAATCTCTGATTATGGAGACTAACCCTAACTAGACTTCGAAGAAGCCTCTTACCACATTCCCATGCACTCTCTCCCAGGCCCTGACTCGTAAAACACCACATTCATCCAAAATTACAGAAACCATTATCACGTGCCTTAAAAAATTATGGAAACGGAGCCTAGACAACGGTGTTATCTCCGAGCCATTGAATAACCACTCCACAACGGAGGCAGCAATTCAACTGCAAAAATCTATAGACCGATAGCGCTGACTTTCCATATTATTAAAATTTTTGGAAAGGTTTTAAGAAGTAAGATTGTCAGTCGCGTGGAATCGCAGCAGTTGCACAACCCAGGTAAGGATGGGGTCAGAACAGGTCGCTCGTATCTCTCACAGTGCTCGACCATTACCACATAGTCTTGAATGCACCTGAAGACAAGCGAAATGCAGACGTAGTGCACACCGACTTTGCAAGATTTTGCGAGACGTAATTTCGAGGTGGTCAGTCCCTCAGGGACTGACCACCTCAAACCTACGTCTTCAAAGGTGATGGACTGATAACATCATCTTCACATCTCTTCTGCAAACTCTTCTGTACTCGACTGAAGAAGCCAAACGTTTCGGAACAAAGATGTCTGAGTGTTTCAAATATGTCTCATTACCCAGCCGGGTTTATCAGTTCTTGCAGCTCTTACGTCTCTTCATAACATGTACCCGTAAATAATTTTTGTAATTAAGTTTCCTGTGTAGACTGCGTCTCAAGGGGAGAATTTAAGTCACTAGGGATGGAAGTTAGAAACAGTAAATGGCTGTAAATGAGTACGTGTGACTAGGCAATTAGCTGTGTCAAGATGATTAGTTGGTGAGTTGTTGATTCCTGTTTGTAATGCTGGTCCACCGTGCTGAAGTTAATGACCTTGATGCTGATTATGTGATTTAAATGACCTTGATGTTGAGTATGAGAGAGAAATCACGTTTTTTTGTTGATGGTCTTTCAAAGAGGATATTATAAACTCAAGAATCATGGCTCCCAGCATCATTGTATTATATTCCAGTGATAATTAATTCAGTCTCTCTCTCTCTCTCTCTCTCTCTCTCTCTCTCTCTCTCTCTCTCTCTCTCTCTCTCTCTCTCTCTCTCTCACCTCCGTGTTTTGAGGACGGTTCATTCATTGTGTTGGAAAAAGGACGAAAATGGAACCCAGGGGAATTCAATCCCAGGTGGCAAGAACGGCACTTGTTTGCTGGGGCCGAGCATACGTGTACACACCCACGCATACGTGTACACACCCACTCATACCTACATACATACACTCAGTCACATGGCAACAAGGAGAGAGGGGCAGTAGATTGAATTCGTGAGTGAATTAGAAAGAAAGAGAGAGAGTGAGTCAGTAGGTGAAGTGAGTGAGTGATTACTCCTATCACCTCTCTCTCCCTCTCTCTCTCCTCGACACCTCTCAATTTTCTTCTCTCTATCTCCCATTGTTCCTTTCCCCTCTCCTCACACTACCCCTATAATCGTCCCCTCCCTCCTCCCCCTCCTCCCCTTCCTCCCCCCCCCAGCAATACCAAACTCTCAGAAAAATTCCTTCACAACGATTTCAAAAATTCCACAATACTGCCGCTCCAGAATTTCCCTCAACGACGCCAGAATTTCCCTCAACGACGCCAGAATTTTCCCTCACCGACGTCTGTCTCCCATTAAAATTTCCCCAGAGGAAAACAATTGACTGTTAAAACGCCTCACAAAAAATCACTATTGAAAGATTAAGTCAACAGTCAGAAATATAACAGTCAGTGGGGAGGTTAGTGGGGAGTGGGGGAGCCACTGGGGAGAGGGGAAGTTAGTGGATAGTTGTGGGAGTTACTAGGGAGTGGGGTACGTTACTGGGGAGTGGGTGACGTTACTGGGGAGGGGATGGTAATTAATTGGAGGCGGTGGTAGTTAATGGGGAGGGGGTGGTAGTTAATGGGGAGAGGGTGGTAGTTACTGAGGGGGGTAGTTACTGGGGAGTGAGTGGTAGTTACTGGGGAATGGGCGGTAGTTATTGAGGAGTGAGTGGTAGTTACTGGGGAGAGGGTGGTAGTTACTGGGGAGTGAGTGGTAGTTACTGAGGTGAAGTGGTGGAGTCTTGAAGGTAGTGATGGAGTCTGAGGGGAGTGGAGTCTGAAGGTGGAGTGATGGGTTGAACGGGAGTGGTGGAGTCTACGGTGGAGTGGTGAGTCTGAAGGTGGAGTATGAGTCTGGAAGGTGGAGTGGTGGAGTTTGAAGGGGAGTGATGGAGTCTTGAAGGTGGAGGTGGAGTCTTGAAGGTGGAGTGGAGTCTGAAGGTGGAGTGATGAGTCTTGAAGGTGGAGTGGTGGAGTCTTGAAGTGGAGTGATGGAGTCTGAAGGTGGAGTGATGGAGTCTTGAAGGTGGAGGGTGGAGTCTGGGAGGTGGAGTTTGAGGGGATGGAGTCTTGAAGGTGAGTGGGGAGTCTGAGTGGAGT
>WNWK01000266.1:376291-378791 GCA_009830355.1 Cherax destructor | reverse complement strand
CCTCTGACCCTTCTTTCCTCCAGTGTTGTTAGTCCTATTTCCCTCAACCTTTCTTCATAGGACAGACCCCTGAGTTGTGGAACTAACCTTGTCGCAAACCTTTGCACTTTCTCTAGTTTCTTTACGTGCTTGACCAGGTGTGGGTTCCAGACTGGTGCTGCATATTCTAGTATGGGCCTGACGTACACGGTGTACAGTGTCTTGAACGATTCCTTGTTTAGGTAACGGAACGCTAATCTTAGGTTTGCCAGTCGCCTATATGCTGCCGCAGTTATCTGGTTGATGTGTGCCTCCGGAGACGTGCTTGGCGTTATACTCACCCCAAGGTCTTTCTCCTTTGCCGAGGTTTGTAGCCTTTGTCCGCCTAGCCTGTACTCTGTCAGTGGTCTTCTTTGCCCTTTTCCGTATATGTGTGTGTGTGTGTGTGTGTGTGTATGTGTGTGTGTGTGAGTTTGTGTGTGTGTGTGAGTGTGTGTGTGTGAGTGTGTGTGTGTAAATAGACAGAGAGATAAATAAAGAGAGAAACAGAGAGAAAGAAAAAGAGAGAAACACACCTCAGAGGTCGAGATAAAATGTGAAATACTAGAAATTTCTGGAAGAAGTTGACGTCAGCTGAACTGCATGACAAGCTGTTGCTGACTTCCCTCTTCCTTCTTCCATCTTTCTTTCCCTCCCTCCCTCTCGTTCTTCCTACCTAACACCTTCCCTCCCTCCCTCTCGTTCTTCCTACCTCCCACCTTCCCTCCCTCCCTCTCGTTCTTCCTACCTCCCACCCTCCCTCCCTCTCGTTCTTCCTACCTAACACCCTCCCTCCCTCCCTCTCGTTCTTCCTACCTCCCACCCTCCCTCCCTCTCGTTCTTTCTAACTCCCACCTTCCCTCCCTCTCGTTCTTCCTACCTCCCACCCTCCCTCCCTCTCGTTCTTCCTACCTAACACCCTCCCTCCCCCTCGTTCTTCCTACCTAACACCCTCCCTCCCTCTCGTTCTTCCTACCTCCCACCCTCCCTCCCTCTCGTTCTTCCTACCTCCCAACCTCCCTCCCTCTCGTTCTTCCTACCTCCCACCCTCCCTCCCTCTCGTTCTTCCTACCTAACACCCTCCCTCCCTCTCGTTCTTCCTACCTAACACCCTACCTCCCTCTCGTTCTTCCTACCTCCCACCTTCCCTCCCTCTCGTTCTTCCTACCTAACACCCTCCCTCCCTCTCGTTCTTCCTACCTAACACCTCCCTCCCTCTCGTTCTTCCTACCTAACACCCTCCCTCCCTCTCGTTCTTCCTACCTAACACCTTCTCTCCCTCTCGTTATTCCTACCTAACACCCTCCCTCCCTTCTTCGTTCTTCCTACCTACCACACCTCCCTCCCTCTCGTTCTTCCTACCTAACACCCTCCTCCTCTCGTTCTTCCTACCTAACACCCTCCCTCCCTCTCGTTCTTCCTACCTAACACCCTACCTCCCTCTCGTTCTTCCTACCTACACCTTCCTCCCTCTCGTTCTTCCTACCTAACACCCTCCCTCCCTCTCGTTCTTCCTACCTAACACCCTCCTCCCTCTCGTTCTTCCTACCTAACACCCTCCCTCCCTCTCGTTCTTCCTACCTAACACCCTCCCTCCCTCTCGTTCTTCCTACCTCCCACCCTCCCTCCCTCTCGTTCTTCCTACCTAACACCCTCCCTCCCTCTCGTTCTTCCTACCTAACACCCTCCCTCCCTCTCGTTCTTCCTACCTAACACCCTCCCTCCCTCTCGTTCTTCCTACCTAACACCCTCCCTCCCTCTCGTTCTTCCTACCTAAACCCTCCCTCCCTCTCGTTCTTCCTACCTCCCACCCTCCCTCCCTCTCGTTCTTCTACCTAACACCCTCCTCCCTCTCGTTCTTCCTACCTAACACCCTCCCCCCCTCTCGTTCTTCCTACCTAACACCCTCCCTCCCTCTCGTTCTTCCTACCTCCCACCCTCCCTCCCTCTCGTTCTTCCTACCTAACACCCTCCCTCCCTCTCGTTCTTCCTACCTCCCACCCTCCCTCCCTCTCGTTCTTCTTACCTAACACCCTCCCTCCCTCTCGTTCTTCCTACCTCCCACCCTCCCTCCCTCTCGTTCTTCTTACCTAACACCCTCCCTCCCTCTCGTTCTTCCTACCTCCCACCCTCCCTCCCTCTCGTTCTTCCTACCTAACACCCTCCCTCCCTCTCGTTCTTCCTACCTAACACCCTACCTCCCTCTCGTTCTTCCTACCTCCCTCCTCCTCCTCCTCCTCCTCTCGTTCTTCCTACCTAACACCCTCCTCCCTCTCGTTCTTCCTACCTCCCACTCCTCCTCCCTCTCGTTCTTCCTACCTCCCACCCTCCTCCCTCTCGTTCTTCCTACCTAACACCCTCCCTCCTTCTCGTTCTTCCTACCTAACACCCTACCTCCTCTCGTTCTTCCTACCTCCCACCTTCCCTCCCTCTCGTTCTTCCTACCTCACCTCCCTCCCTCCCTCTGTTCTTCCTACCTCCC